>OY759231.1:1202500-1802500 GCA_963662185.1 Eilema griseolum
GTCCGTGGGTTCTTAGCGTGTGATGCGATATCTCTTGTCGCCCTATTGTTTTCATTTTGATGTATTTATGCGTTGTGTTCTCGGGAGTGGTGTTCGGAGTGTATTTTTTGGATGGTGGATGCGGTGAGTGGCCGGTGACGCGGTGTCGTGGATCATCTATTGTTCGACGTAGGACTGTTGACGTTATTTATGTGGGTGACTGCGGACGCTAGGAGTGGCAGCTACTTCTCTTGCTTGCATAATATGTACGGAGATCAACTCTGTAGGGGAGTTCGATTAACGAATTATGTTTTATTTGCCAGTTGCATAAATATTTGGAGTGTAATCCTTTAAGGCTACCTACTTTAGTTTAGAGCAAATTATATTGCCAACTTGCGTTTTAGATCTTTCACGTAATAGTATACCTCTTTAATGCTATGTACCACGAATATTTCTAAACTCAGAGTTTTAATTCAGTATTTTGTAAAAATACACACTCAATAATATTTTTTTTTAAATGGTATATTGAGGTAAATAGAAAAGAAAGATAATCTACCTTTATTACGTACTAGTTGTTGCCCGTAACTCAGCCTACATGGATTTCTTATCCCTTTCCTATGGAAATTGCTTGTGTTAGGACTGGGTTCATGTCGGTAGTGTAATGGCCAGGATTCGAACCCGGGACCTCTCGATCGTTAGGTCGACTCCTTAACCACTGAGCTACTAACGCTTTAGTGAGTAGCCCATCTTAAATATGTATTATTTCAGATTATAACACACGAACATATACACACATACATTTTCCTCTGATGTGTGTGTGTGTAAACACATCAAACTTCCCACTGAACATGAACTACCAAGTAGGTATGTACAAGTACTTACCTAATTAGAAATTATAAACTTTAATTACATTCTGGGTATACAATTTACCAGCCCTTTACTAAATTTCAGCCAGATACCTGCAGCCCTTCAAACGTGATGGAGTATAAAACATCTTCACAAACCTCCACAGTTACCTTCAATTTAAAGGTATAGGATTTCAAAATAGGTCATGCATATGCCGACGTCGATAGTTTAGTTAGCGTAACGATCCATAAATAAAGGTAATCCCAGTATTGAAATAACCGGGATATTTACCATGTTGCATTGTTTCGAGGTTCCGATATTTCGGCGTTGTTGCAAGCACCATGATCACGGAGGAACTCTGTTCACCGCCAATAATCCAGTTCCAACAATGCAACATGGTGAATATCCCGATTGAACATGATAATTTAAATACCATTTCGTGAGAAGGTAGGACACGGCGGTATTTCCGCCCAATTGAACAGTCCGACTGGGGAAGTACCTCAGCCCTACAGAATACCGCGGTTATAATAACTTCGTGTTGTGCTCCCGGCGGTGAGTAGGGTAGCCAGAGCTCACTGGAGAGTTTTTGTGCTGTCAGTGGGATGACCAAAGGCTTGTCCTGCTTTGTCCTCTACACTGACAGCACAGAATCTCTGTTCTTACAGGGTCGGCAGCACGGATGTGACTCCACTGGTGTTACACACGTTCATAGGTCATGGTAACCACTTTCCATTAGGTGGGCCGTGTGCTTGTCTGCCACCTAAGTGGTATAAAAATAAAATAAAAAAAACACTTATAATATAATTAGTAATAACTTAGTTTACTTTTTAAAAATATTACAATCTTACGATAAACTGATCTTTAATTAGCTTATAAATAGGAGTGAATACATTCTATTTAAAATATTAAGTGTCTATCGTCAACACAAGTAATTACTTAAACTATACCAATAAAAATGTACGTGGTTCTAAGATAAGAAAAAAATACGGACACCTCAGAATGCAGTCTCTACATGGACCGGATCATAAAGCTATGTGTTTATAGTAGCTGTGAGATAACTGGGGACAATTAATGTAAGCGTCTTATTTATTGGACTCATGGTAGCCTAGTAGTATGGGTAATGGACTGCTGAGACGAGGTCTCGGGTTCGATCCCAGGTTTTATCAGGGCACACATCAATGACTTTTCGATGCTTTTCGAAGTTATGTGTGTATTTATCGCAGGTTTATAGGTGCCCAGTTAATGGCAATAGGCTCGCCACCTATTACATTGGGACCTAAAGATAAACTGGCGAAATGTGGGTGCTAGCACCTCTGCCTACCCCTTCGGGGATACAGGCCTGAGTTTATGTAATGTTATGTTATGTACTAAATGAGCTTGTTAGGTACCAGGCGAGCAGTAAACATAAGAATTGTTAAGATATCTGTGGACGGTTCATTAACTTCGTGGATTGTGTTATATCCATACATTTAGGACAGGTTTACTTAGATGAACCATAACCATACCACAAGCTTTACTAACTAGTTGGCTGTTTTCCTTTTTCTATAAATACAATCGAACGGTCCTGGTTTCGCTCGGATGCCATTTGGTTTTTACTAAACCTTCTTTCTAGTCCTGAATTCTTTAAGCGTGGGGTGAAAAAGCATCTGATGAGGCTGTACCATTCGAAAGATATTTTAAAATGACAGTGAAAACCGCACCAACCACCATTGTGTGATTTAGAAACTCTTAGCGGAGACATAAACCGAAAGGACCAGACGAAAGTGACACTTTTCGTCAGGTCCTTTAGGACAAACCAAATAAGTCCATATTTATATCCAAAAGCTTTTTTTTAACGTGTCTGTTTGTATCTTTCCAGGTAAGTGCTGGTTGTAATTCGAGCTGAGCCGTTCGGCGCATACTTTATATCTCCGAGATGGCGCGATAGCCGCAAACGTAAGTGATATCATTTTTACGAGACACTGGAGAACCTGGTGTGATGAATGCGGATTAGAAATTGATAGTGTTCGGTTCTGTACTTCATGTGGTCGCGTTTGCCCGTTTTTTTTTACGTGCGGCAAAATCCCCATGGATACCTTCCCGCCGTAGCTGATGGGAGAAGGTTATATCAGACTCGAACCGACTAAAACGCACGGCTGTAGGTCATTGTTGGTTGCCGAAAGTGAGGTTGACAGGCATATCCCTCGCACCCCGGCTAACCCAGAGCTATCTCTATCGACCTGGCCCTCATCAGGGGCGCGACTGCCCCTTGTGGTCTAAAGATAGATTTGGTATTTTCTTGTAGTTAAAATAAATCATTTAACTAAGGTCATTAAATTAAAAATGGTGAAAGAGCGGTAAAACTTACGTCGGTTATTGTGTTATATTTTTAATTTATTTTTAATTGTTCATTAAATCTATAATAGTAAATGATTTGACTATTAAATATTATGACGTCACTATAAATTATTGCATTCAAGTTCCCACGTAATTTACCGTTATGACGTTTAGTAAAAAGTCTCTAATTTGACTAGTCAGTCAAATATCCAATTACACACCGACCAAATTAGGGTGAACGAAGGCAGACGTATGGAATTTGTATTGGTCTTCGGTCGTAGTGTAATTATAGAAATTAATGCAAAAGTTGATATAAGCATGTGTACGCCTAGATTCAGAAGCTCCTACATGCCATAACTCAGGTATTAGCCTAGTATAGTATGCAGCCTTAGTATGTTTTGTGATCCTTCTGCGTGATTTTAGAACTTTATGGAAACTGTAAACTTGAGTCGAATAAATATTTATTATTATCCTACCTTGCTTACAAAAGTTAAGCCGTCTCTGCGTTGAAGAATCAGTCAGTATAAATAAATAATGGTATATGTATACATGGATACAGGATAACTGTGGCCATATTCCCACTGTAAAATTTATGAAACAATCGCGTCATAAGTAATCTTAACAGATTATTATCACACGCCTTCGCGCGTGCCGTGAACTGCGAAACATTCTGCTTACTTTCGACGTAATCCACTGATTCATTCATATTCCTTCGTTACCTATCGTTCACCTTTGTTCTCTTGATGTGTACCTGGTATTACATATTATATTATTAAGAAAGTTAGCAAACCACGATGAGTTCCTTGTCTAAAATTTATGACTAGGCAAATTTATTTGTCAAATTTATAGTCTACAATGGATCACTATTATTTTATTGATTTGTTTTCTTGAGATGCTTAACGTTATTTAAGTGCTGGTTTATAGTCAGTTATTGGTGCCAATGGGAAGGGTCTATATAAAATGATAAAGCATTCTGTTTACGTAACTTTTTTTTGTATTTCAAATTGACTGTACCCCACCTAATGGCAGCGAGAGTGTACGAACGCAAACAAATAAAATTTGTAATCGTACTTAAATAGCTTTACTGTAAGGAGATTCTGGGGACGGGTTGGGGAATCTGAGGTCTCCACACCCAAGGAAAGGGCCAGATCTATAGAGATTGCCTTGGGTCGGCCGGGTTGCGAGGGATATGCCTGTTAACCTCACCTTCGGCAACCAAAAACGACCCACAATCGTCGTACGTTTTAGTTGGTTTGAATCCGACATAACCTCTCCCACTGGCTCCGGTGGTGGGGTTACCTGTGGGGATTTTTTGCACGTATAAAAATCTGTAAGGAGATATTAAACTGCCACTAATGATTCCAAATTACCTCCCAGCATGAGCAAGATGCTCCAGATAGTTTCTTTATTTCTGAGCTAGATTTTGTAGTCTCATTCCTACCATACCTATTCCAAGTTGTATATGTCTTCAACCAGCTATTTGTGTATTAACGATACCGGGACAACGGTAAACAGAGAGTTATGTCACGAGTAGGGTTGTCCCAATACGTCATGGGGTACAAATGTATCTATTTGTCGCCGGGTCTCGGGTTACGAGTCTCTGGAGAGAGCAGGCGATTAGCCGCGTCCCACGGGTGCTTATGATGGACTGGTGGGGGCTCACGTACAGACAACGACAGAAGTTGGTGATAAACAAATTCACTATCGATATTTACTTTTAAATATATGAATGAAATAACATAATGTATTTAGACATGTGAGAGCATGTCAAGCCAAGGGTATTTCAGGTTTTATTATAAGCCGTATTTCGATATTTCACCTACCTCAAATAAATGTTAAATAGCCAATGATTTTCCCTAAAAAAGAGATGATCACAAATGTAAAAAAATTAATTGAAATTGACATCCCTCACGAGTTATTGCGCCAATTTTTTTTTTATACCTCTTAGGTGGCAAACAAGCTCACGGCCCACCTGATTTAAAGTGGTTACCGTGGCCTATGGTCAATTTCGGAGTGTTGGTAACATATGGAGTTCTTCAAAAGGGACATTAGGAGGTTTCTTCAGGGTCGGCAGCACGAGTGTGACGCCCCTGGTGTTGCACAAGTCCATAGGCCACGATAACCACTTCCCATCAGGTGGGCCGTGTGCTTTTTTGCAACCTAAGTGGTATATAAAAAAACATTATCTGGAGAATCCCCGAGTGTCATTTAGGTACTTGGTGTATTTGAAAATTACTGCTGTTGAGCCTAGCGTAATGGAGTTGGAAAATTTGGCAGGTAACAGTTCCTTGCTTGTATGCTGGCTACAACTAAAAGATCAAAGCTAACACACTACTAGGAGGTAGGACACGGCGGTATTTCCGCCCAATTGAGCAGTCCGACTGGGGAAGTACCGCCCTACAGAATACCGCGGTTATAATAACTTCGTGTTGTGTTCCCAGCGCAGCGGTGAGTAGGGTAGCCAGAGCGCTCACTGGAGAATTTGTGCTGTCAGTGGGATGACTAAAGGCTTGTCCTCTACACTGACGGCACAGAAACTCTGTGCTTACAGGGTCGCCAGCGCGAGTGTGGCTTCTCTGGTGTTACACACGTCCATAGGCTATGGTAACCACTTACCATCAGGTGGGCCGTGTGCTTGTCTGCCACCTAAGTCGTATAAAAAAAAATCAAAACCCTATTACTGTTTCCCCAATCGCAAATAGAATGATATGTTAATTCTCTATGGGATAATTAATAGCGTTGTAGTGTACGAAAAGTGAACATCACAGCAACATGTGCGCTTTCTGTTACCATCCAATCACAATCTCGACGCGACAGGGCCCACTGATCTGGAAAATTGAAACAAGGGACCCAACGGATAAACCACGATACTTGTACTACTGCTAACATCTTTATTTATATTCTGATAAGGTGCACATTTGCGTGTTCGAAGTTGAAAGTGTTAGGGTTGGCTCGTCCCATGCCATTTTGAGGATTTAAGGGAATTATTCGGAAATAATTCGACTGCATTGTGTCTGTTTTGTTATTACAATGGAGCTTGGGGATGTACCGGGTTTTAAATATTATTTATGATATTAAAATTTGCTCTTCTGAATCTTGTTATCATGTAGACAGTGCAAAAATGATGTGTTGTATATTAATAACTATATTATTTTCCAGTGGTAACTCCCGGCTACGTCCGGGTAAATTTCGTATTTTATCAAATTTGGGTTTGATTTTCAAAAAACCGTGCATTAGTGGATGTAAGTGATGCTTGTAGCCTCAGTGTTTTGAGCTCTGTATTGATGAACCAGTTAGTCAGCATAATGTACCAATATATATAATAATAAGAATAATAATAACGATACCTAATACTTACAGAATTTGCCAAAAATTTATACAAAATATTTTAATATTGTAGATTGTTTTAGTGCCTTCTTTCGTTTTCTTATAAAAGTACTCTGCAAATTACGTTCAAATAATAAATCACAACGAATTTTTCCACCCTCCGCTCCCTGAGGGCGGAGAAGATCGCTACACGATCGTCATTTGAAAAATAATGATGTCATCAAACACTAATCCGAAAGCTTTCATGTGGATTACATATAAACAATGTTACTTTTACCATCCGCAGAATTACATACATTGCATTCTAAACCTTATTCCTTGTGCACGAAGATATAATATTGGCAAAGCATATCTTATTTTTGACATTGCACTTACACTCTCGCATTTTATAATACTGTATTTTTCTTTTGCGTTTAAAGAAATTTCTACCTTAAAGCCTTAGAAAATATGATGCATATTTTCTTAACATCTTAATATTGCAATGTTATAGCTAGGGTCGAAATTCAAATTCTAACTTCGCACTCATAGAGCACATTTTAATTTGTTGTTCAAATAAGGATGGTAACACACCACAGTGCAGTGGTGCGTCATTTCGATACATTAGGCTTGTGATTTATGCGCGGGAAACAGCAGAGTCAAAACATACCGGGAGTGTGCTCAGAGTCCACGCGGTGTGTACTGGCCTTCTTGTTTGTAGGGTTGCCTCGAAGGAATGGAAAGGGGTTGTTTGCTACACCAAGAGAGTCACACTCATGCTGCCGACCCTGTAAGAACAGAGTTTCTGTAGAAGACAAAGCAGTACAAGTCTTAGGTCTTCCCATTGACAATACAAAAACTCTCCAGTGGACTCTGGCTGCCCTACTTACCGCTGGAAGCGCAACACGAGGTTATTATGGCCGCGGTATTCTGTAGGGTGGAGGTACTGCCTCAGTTGGACTGCTCAATGACGGTAAATATTATACACAAAGAGACAAAGATCCTACCACTTTTAATATTTGGCAATCTTGACTTCTACAACGTTGAAATTATTATCGTGACAACCCTAAACAAATAATATTGTAGAGTCTCACAGGGTATGTCCCGCGGGAGGCTGATCGCTCTCATCTCTCTCATCTCAAGGGCTCTCTAAATTACTTTAAGCGGATATTGCTTTTTGCTACCGGCTTCCTCTCATAGACGGAATATTATCTATGCGTGTACAGGTGCATAACGGTAACATGCGTATTTTATTTTCAAGAGGAGAGGTTTCTTAAAATTTGTTGGTACTATCGAATTCGTTATGACTACAGCGTTTGATCAAAAATAATGCATCTGCAAATATCTGGCAAAAATGCAAAAAGTTTTGTTAACGAAAATAGAAAATAAAATAAGCCGTTTTTTTAACGTGCGGAATTTTTTTCGGAAACCCCCAACACCTTCCCTGATTATGCTTATACCGACTAAAACCGCACACCCGGGGTTGAGGTAGCCTCAGGCATATTCCTTGCGTACCCCGATTGAAATAAAATAAGCGATATGTGAAATTTCTGCGAATTCTATCCAGCTATTTTTGCTTGAAAATCAAAAGCTAACTAATATGTTATGCAAACTCACTGTTGCATATTTTATTAGTTGCTTAGTTAATTAAGGTAATCAATCTAAACTTAATTATAACGTTATATTTCACTGATTCGTCTAACCGATAGCTGTGATGTTTCCACGTTGTTTAATTAATTTATTAATAAGTTTCCATTAAAAACATAACGTGAAAAATTCTGTTGGCTACCGGTCGCGGTTTTGTTCATTAATTAAATGAAGAAATAATTAATTACTTAACCAGCATTCATACCTACATATAATCACGCCTTTATCCCTGGAGGGTTAGGCAGAGGTGAATTAACACCCACATTTCACCAACAATACAATTGTTTCGGTCCCATCTATTGCCGTATTCCGGGCACTATTGTTGATTCGAGTCATGCATCTGAGGCTGAGTCTGGGCTGTACCTATACCCGTCTGATGTTAAACAGCCCTATACCTTAGTCGCCTTGTACGACACCGCATGGGAAGAGATGGGGTGGCCCTAATTCTACTCTGCCGGGAACCAGCATTTACCGTATATATTTTTTAAAATGTTATTTGAAACTAGTGATGTAACCAATATAATATATAACTTACTTCAGTTATTGATTATCGATAGATAGATTTTACACAAAAAAAAACAATTTTCACACAATTTTAATGTATAAAATGATATAATAACTCTCTTTTAAAAGTCGGTTATATAAATACTTTTACATTTGTGCATTAATGTTAAAATGAATGAATAGACATACATAATAGATATTCTATAGAAGACAAACCACCAAAATAAATCTTGTCATTTCACATCAATCTATCATAATTTACAAGCTTGGGGGTCTTTTTGCAACCAAATGCGTTTTGCTCCCACAGGGTGGGCGGAGGGTTAAAACACGAGAGTAATTTTATTGCCACGCAGCAAAGGGTTAAGTGAGGTGAATCATGTTTTATGCTTTTTAATTTGTTTTCGGGAAACAAACTGTGGGGTTGTAGAATGCGGCATTAGAATAGCTTAGTGGGTAGGCGTATAAGATAGCCCAGGCAAGTGGCAGAATCGTTCGTAGAAAAGAGTGAAAAATCAGTTTATGGGAATGACATTGGTATTATTACATGTATGCCTGTCGTAAATATATACATGACAATCATATATTTATTATTTTAATATATTATACTTATGCTATCTATTATCGATTGTGCCACTTGTCTAGGCTCTCCTTGCCAAAGATAGATTGGTTTACCTCTGACAAGTAAGTCTGGGTAGACCGTGGAACTTAAGAACCGAACCGGTATAAACCTCCTTTCCGCAGGATTTCTTCTCAAAGTTTCTTTGCCGTGAAAACCGTGGCACCCAAAACACAACGAAATCCTCATTTTAGTTTGATTTACACAGATTTTGAGCGGACCCGCTAGTTCCGAGGTGAGGATATCACCGTTACGTTTTTGTCACGAACATCCTCGAGCCTTTGCAGATGCGTAGAGATATTGCTTCCTTGGCTGTATTTTACCGTCTCTACTATGGTGAGTGTTCTGATGAGCTTTTCCAACTAATCCCACCATCTCTTTTCCTACATAGGACAACACGTGCAGGCCTTAGACTCTTACACTGTGCAGAATATACGAGCAAGAACCAAGCGGTTCGGAGACTCTTTTTTTTGCCGCACCACCAAGACCTGGAATTCCTAACCAGCACACGTGTCCTTCTTCCTGCAGTACCGGGGCTTTAAGCGGGGCGTGAAAAAGCATCTGATGAGGCCGCCAAGCTGCGTGCCACCATTGTAACACTTAGTGTCTGTAATGGTGACCCTCTTTCCTGAGACTTTGCCTTTAGCTTACCATCAGCATTGGCATGTCCTATATGAAACAAAAAGTTACTTTCACTGGAAGACAGTACTGCTACGGCAAATTTCCTATCAAGCCCCCAACTTCATATACAACACTGTGTCGCCACTTAGGATTGTTATTATGTCCATATAATAAGTAAAGTACCTATTCCTTAATATTCTCTATCTGATATGTGCCAACTGTGTTAGGTCAACATTACCTAAATACGTTAAAACACACCGTCTCCATCTTTTAAATTTATCTCATATCCCTCCAACGATCCTGCTATTAAGCAATTACCCTCTAAGCAACACCTGGCTCCTGTACTGCTCTATTAATACGTAAACGGTAAAAGCGTCGCTTAATGTGCTCCTTCCATTAGGCTCGACTATAAATTATACCCACTTACATCTATGACGCCCTGGTACTTTCGCTACCTACTAGTGAACGATAAACACAAGATTTGTGTCGCGGATGCGTCTGTCTTCGCCTAAATTATATCTTCCGATCGATAGTTAAATGTCTGGAAACTGTTTATATCTGCATCGGATGTAACTTCATTTTGAAAGTAGATTGATTATTAACTTAACTTAATTCCAAAAAAGTATGAATGTATACAATGTACCTAATTATTTTCTTGGCAAAAAACATGTCACACTCTGAACATGATTAGATCATATTCCGTTAATATGATTTTACAACTTACAAAACGTCGCAGAAAAATTGAACTGGCCTCGGTTTACAACGTGATCTCGTCCTGTGGATATACAAGCTACTTAGCTAGAAACTCAGCGGTCTTATCGTCAACCGCTGTGTTTCTTCACAATTGTCTGTTTAGCCGAGGAGGAAGGAAATGCTTGAGATTTCAACATAGCCACCAGCTTCACAAAATTACAGTTAAGTAAAGTATTTTTTAATACCACTTAGGTGCCTAAAATAAGTGCACGGTCCACCTGATGAAAAGTAGTTACTGTGGCTTATGGACGTGTGCAACACCAGAGAACACACGCGCTGCCAACCCTGTAAGCGCAGAGTTTCTGTGCCGTCAGTGTAGAAGACATAGCAGGGAAAACCTTTGATCTTCCCACTAGTAGCACAAAAACTCTCCAGTGGCTACCCGGGAACACACAAAATGTTATTATGGCCGCGGTATTCTGTAGTTTTAGGTTAAATTTTATAGTTAATCTTCAGCAGTTATAACTACCAGTAAGATCACTACCAAACGTTCGCGCCAAAAATAAAGTCACCCAAACGAAGCGCCCGCCTGGCGTATTAAAAACAGCTGATTCTGAAATATTCAAATTCAATTCTAAACAGTCGTATTTCACGTTCCTAACCGTCTCGCTGCTACGTCGAAAAAAAACCCTAAAACGCTCTCAGATATTAAATTCAATACTGTGCTACTATTTTCGTGCACCATGAATTGAATTTTTTATGGCGCGCGCGTGGGCCATTGTCATTTGTTTTCATTACGTACACCCTCCAGAAAAAAATCTCTAATAAGATTGTACGCCGTACGGACGAGTGCGACAATAATTCTGAACGACTTGTCCGTCTGTTGCAGCTTGATTTACATGTTATCATAATGCGAACGGAACTAGTGACGCTAATAGCGCTAATGATTTGAGATATCAGCTAATAATCTTTATTTGCCAAGTGGCATGCATACATTACTCTCTTAATATTATATTTATGTTTGTTATCCATTTTCTTTTTTAATTTTATCATGTAAGTAAGCTTGTTAATAATTCTCATTTAAGTAGTTGTTGAAAAATCAATGATTATTTTTATGTTTTGTGTTGTTCACTTAGCAATCTGTTATAACGAAGACTCACTGACCCAATCCAGCTCCACCCGTGGCATATTTTTTATTCTTCAAATAATGTATGGAAATCTGCCAGATTTGTTGACATTGATGATCACTGCTCCGCTCCCTTAAGTAGTAGCGTGATGATATGTAGCCTAAAACCTTCTTCAATATACGGACTATTGAATACAAAAGAATAATTCAATTCGATCTAGTAGTTCGTTAGATTAGCGCGTTCAAACAAACAAATAAACTCTTCATCTTCATGATATTAGTATAGATATGGTTGTGAGGTTAAAATTTGAAACCTGTGAGTTCAAAGCCCTTATCTAGAGGACATCATTTCTGTATAAGCATACAGGGGCGAGCACGTGCGAGGTACGCCTGTGTACTTACAAGTGGATACTTTAGATTAACTTGCTTTAGATTAAGTTTTCTACTAACTCAACAGCTGTCCGGTAGTTAATGTAACCAAGAGCACTAAGCCCCCAGATTAAAAAAAAACAACGTCCGCACGTAAAAGAATTATAAGTTTATCGTAGGATTTATGTAATAAATTGCAGAGCTAGGAGTGATTACCGCTAATAACGAGCACAGCCGCGGAAAATAAATACACACTATATTCATTCGCTTACGTACCTACGATTTCGTAGAAAAAAATCATTAAAACATTGAAAAAATTATACATCAAAGCTGGAGTTTATTGTGATATTATATCTACTTCTGTCCACTCTCATTGTCAAAATACGATATGAATACTTGAATATTTAACATTCTTTCGCATAATATAACGAATAACACACATAAATATTAATGTGAAAATTATAACGGCCTATTATTCAAACGCATTGTTCTGATTTTGCACTTGTCCCAACACTACTTAAGAAAGCGCGCAAAATTAAAAATATACGTGCGAAAATATTTTTGAAAGAATTATCAGTTTATTAATAAAAAAAACACTTATCAGATAAACAAAATGTCGAGATTTACGACTCGAGATTAGATAGGAAACGAATAAAAATATGATATTTGTGTGTTTAGAGACCGGGCGAGGAATGGAACCCCCGTCCGGCCGTGGCGCCTACCGCCCGCCGCGAGCGCTCCACAATAAAACGAACACTTCTCATAGTATCTGATTCACTTACAGCCACACTCACTTGTAATGGCTTACTGTTTTAGTAAATTCCGATAACATTACTAATTTTATTTTTATATTTCAGAAATATGAGGTGCTAGCACCTCTGCCTACCCCTTCAGGGATATAGGCGTGAGCTTATATTATGGTTATGTTTAAAATATGACATGGTTCCCGGCAAAGTAGAATTTGGACCACCCCATCTCTTCCCATGCGGTGTCGTACAAAGCGACTAAGGGATAGGGCTGTTTAACATCAGACAGATATAACAGCTATGACTCCAGGCACAGATACAAGGCTCGAGTCAACAGTTGTGCCCGAAAGACGGCAATAGGCAATATAACAACACCCCCTATTACGTGGTACCGAATACAATTATTGGTGAAATGTGGGTGTTAATTCGCCTCTGCCTAACCGTCCGAAAATAGATGTGTGATTATTATGTATGTATGACATACCTAAATCGGATAGGTATTCATATGGTCAATGAGATAAACACCTATAGATGTGAAGGGAAACTGGAAATGAATGCGCCATCCCATCTGGCCAGCGAGGCCTATGTCCAGCAGTGAACTCCGATGGGCAACACCTAGTTACTCTATATTTATGGTATTAATAGTATTATCGCATGAAGTTCGTATAGCTTTCGCCCATGGTGTCATTGCCATCGCCAAGATAACGGATAAAGATAAAGGAGCCGGTAGAAGAGGTAATGTCGGACTCGAACCGACTAAAACGTACGACGCCTGTGGGTCGTTTTTGGTTGCTGATGGTGAGGTTGACAGGCATATCTCTCGCACCCCGGCCGAACCAGGGCCATCTCTCACGATCTGGCCCTCTCCTCGGGTGTGTGGGGATTACAGAGTCCCCAACTCGTCCCTGGAAATTGGGGAGGCGCGCCATGCTGCACCCTCAGGCTTACGCTCATGGGGGGCGAAGGTCGGCCATCTCTCTCGATCTGGCCTTTCTTGACTGTGGGGAATACAGAGTCCCCAACTCGTCCACGGAATAAATTGATAGATTTTTGCATTTCTTTACGTAACTGGTCTGAAGTACTGTCTGTTATCATAAATTATTAATTATAGTACCGAGACGCGTCTGACCTTTACTAGTAATGTCATGCGGCTGTGCCTTAAGTACGAGAAATTGTATTTTAAGATGTATTTTATTTGTAAATGAGGTGTAAATTTATTCTAATAAAATATAAAAATATGTTATGTTATTTAGTTTTGTTAAATGGAATGTTAAGTAAGAAATAAATAAATGAATGTTAAATAATAAAAAGTTAAGTTAATGTGTTATGCTATTTAACCTATTGGTTAATAGATACATTATGAAAAAATTGTATGAGTTGGAAAAGTGAGACTGGTCTATAACTATTATCCTATATACAGAGTGGAAGACTTCGATCTTACCTGGAGGGAAAGTGCTTTAAATACTAGAGATGAAGAATTCCGCTCAAAGGAAATTCCTTTATTTTTACAATGAAACAAAACTGCAGTCATAGATTTTCGGAAATTCGCTTGCCACACCCGGTAATCAAACTGAGTGAAAGCCGAAAAAATAACATATTTAATAACTTTAGCTTATTATCAGTCAAGGTTAAGTCCTATTGATGTGTCCTATTCAAAATATAGGTCGTGTAAAATATTTCTTTAAGATAAAGTTTTGACATCAGGCTAGCATGTAAATACAGTAGAACCTCGTTAAGTCGAACCTCGATAAGTCAAAAACCTCCAAATCTCGAAAAAATGTTTTGTTCCCTTCCCTTCAAACACCAAAACCTCCATTACTTGAAATCTTGACCCTCTGTTAGTCGAAATAATCACCGAGTCCCTCCAAGTCATTTTGGTACATATTTTCACTCTATAACTCGAAAAATTAAATTTGACCTCTGTATCTCGAACATAGCAACGTTTTATTTTACAACCTTTACAACTTGATCATTTGGAATTTATTACCTCTATTGTTCGAACAAAAATAAGTTACCGACTTTAAGAACTTGCCGAAATGTGGGTACACTATTGTTTCTTAGAAAACATTTTAGGAGTATACGATAATAAATTTATGACTCACGTAAACACGTGTTTGCTTGCTTGGTGTCAGGTGTTCAATTTTGATTTCCTTTGAAATTTAGCTAAGCAAGTCATTTGTTTTCGACTTAAATACTGTCAGATGCAGTTTGGTTCTACTGCAATACACATCAATTAGTACAACAGTTAACATGAGTGCTGTGAAACGTAAACTAAAAACTTTGAGTCTTGCTGAAAAATTAGAAGTGCTCGAAGCTGTGAAGAGGTATCAAAAAAAGAAAGATGTTGCTGAACAACTGCTACTGCAACTGCTTTTCTGCTCTTTATAGATTAGACAATGCTATAGATAGAGAACAACCAAATTATCTAAAGCAAAAAAAAATACTGACTTTTTTTAATGCCATATTTTTTATTTTAAAATGATTTGAAATAATGTTGATTTATAATAAATAAAAAAATGTTTCTCACCTCTGCAAGTTGAATTTTTATTTATTTTACCTCTCTAACTCAAAATTTATAAGAATAAACCTCAAACTCTTTATGTCGAATCAAAATCCGCCTAAGTCGAAATCCTCCATAAGTTGAAAACTCTATAACTCGAAATTTTTGGCGTCTCCCTTGATGTTCGACTTATAGAGGTTCGACTGTAAAAGAAAATTTAATTAGTGTATTTTATTATTATTGTTTGATACACTTGCAGCTTAAAGCTGATGCGTGTATATCACTGCACTTGTGTTTTACATTCTATTTGACTGACTGGTCAAATTAATTGCTTCTAAACGTCACAACAGTAAGTTATAAGGGAACTTGTATGATATACATTATTGTGACGTCATAATATTCAATAGCCATATCATTTACTATTATAGGTTCGGTGGATGCTTAAAAAAAACTATAAAATAAGGACAGATGCTACTTTTACCGCTTTTTTAACATTCTTTATATAATAAGCTCGGTTGAAAAAATATTTCAACTAGAGTAGAATACTCAATTATAGCTTTAGTGCCGGCTGCTGTCTGAGGGGTGTTAACTAAAGCCAATTATGCATCAGGCGTCATTGTCAATAAAATTGACAATAATGTCAATGCAAGTTAATTCTGTAGCTACTAATATCATTAAGAACACACAGACATGTCCGCATTATCGTATTTGGAAATGTCATTTTAACCACGATGTGTTTTCATATTTATTTAAAAATACGACCACTTATACATACACATATGTATACATTTTATGACATTATTAAAGAACTTGAAAAATCCGTCAATGAAAATGACTTCGGGTCACTTAGAGTCGGCAGCGCGAGTGTGACTCCCCTGGTGGTGCACACGTCCATAACCCACGGTGACCACTTTCTTTCAGGTGAGCCGTGTGCTTGTCTGCCACTGCAGTAATGGTATTCTGTAGGGTGGAGGGGGGTAGGGGGGGAGGAGGTTTTTCCCCTCTCGGACTGCTTAATTGGGACGGGAATAGGTACCGTCGTATCCTACCTCGTCGCATGTATGTAGGTATTTTATTATTCATATACAAATCTTTCAAAAAAATGTTTTCCCAGTGTTTTAGTAAAATCATACATCAAAGCAGACACGAGTAAAAGTAAATCTTAGTAAAAACATTATTATTTATGTACCAAGATACCAGAAATATAAGTAGCTCCTTTGAGCCGTTGTTGGTGATATTTCTATAATATTTCAACTGTCTAATTAGGAATATTATCATCACTTGATATCTAAATGTTTTATGGCAACACAAAACTAGTGGGTAGGCCTGACATAAATGCGTTCCATCTCTTCCCTCATTACACCTACACGAAAGAGATAACCGAACATGACACATGGCGTCTCATTGCTGTAATACAGGCTACTGTTAAAATTATAATAATTATCTAGAATTAATGGTGTATACAAAGAAATAAATCTCAGTCGTGCTAATTCTTAATGTTTTATACGCCTACAGTTGGGTTTGAATTTAAATTGTTTCGTCGAATATTTTAATGTTTTTATATTTCATTGAAACTCTTTGGCAATTCTGATCTCCTGGTACATACTTTCTGTTTACAAAAGTCGTACTAAGAATTTTATACCTAGCCAGCATTATGCAATTTTCTGTCTTACGTTTTTTTGTGACAGCACGAAGTTAGTGAGATAACTATTGTATAGCCATAAAACATAGCTAATGTAGACAAATATTTATGTTACATATTTGAAGAAATCATACTTCAAAATGTAAAAAGTGTCGGTTTGTTACGCAAATGGTCCATAAAGGATGTGCAACTCACTCAGTCGTTAATGATGTGCTAAGAGCCCACGAAAGAAGAGTAATGTTTGTGTGAAAAGCTTAAATGTAATCACCTGTTACATGATTAGGAAATGTATAGCCGATAGAACGCTTCATAATGGCTCTTTAGGACTAGTTTTCTGTTTTTTTAAACTGATTTAATGTGATTATATGGGTTAATGTACTGCCCGCGTATTTAGAGAAATCTATGCGCCAAACTTGATGACCGCTCTGAACTTCACAGTTTCGTTAATCTTCTTTTGAGCGCACACACGTACAATGGACTCGCGCCGACGCGTAAAAGCTGAATATTCGGGCACAAATAAGCTGAAATGTGCGCGTACAAAAGTTACCCATAGCCTCACCAGCGGAGGCGGAAATTGCGCCTGCTTAGTACGTGCACTGCTGGTGTGTTGCACTAAATGTTTGTAAGCAAATATGCTGCACACTATTTTGGTGAAATTATACTTTAAGGTTTATAATGTCTTACAAAAACAATAATTACAATTACCGCGTCATCATCATCTTGGTATTGTTTTCGGGTGCATCATCGTCATTCACTTCGGCGTCTCAGGTCCTCGAACTCTTTCTTTTGGTTTGGCTTATACAGCTTCAATGGGAGCGACTACCTTCTGTCTTTCCAATCCCGAGAGGAAAACCAGCTCCGCAACCTCGACAATTTCTTAACTGGTGCATCGACAGGCAGATGTGGTTAATATAAGCTCTGCATATAACAATACCCTCATTATAACTGTTTTTTTAATATGCTCAAAATCATTGGTTGCCGAAGGTGAGGTTAACAGGCATATTCCTCGCACCCCGGCCGACCCAGCGCCATCTCTATCGATCTGACCCTCTCCTCGGGTGTGGGGACTCTGTGGTCGGCTCGCCGCCCCGGCATCATAACTGTACTTAGTAAGTACCAGGTGATCAGAAATATGAGTAAGTACCGCTCACTCATATTTTTCTTCACTATATACCAAGTTATGGCGCACAAAGCGTAAATTCACTATTTGCATTTTGATAACAATTATCGTTTGAACATCGCGGTATATGATTATATACTGATTTTGTAATTGGCCGTAGTAGTTTAATGGTTTTATGACTTACCTACTAGCTAATTCGCTCCAGCTTCGCCCTGATAAATGTTGAAACCTCATATCACCAATTAGAGCTTTTTTAGTCTTCAAATAATGTATGGAAATCAGACAGTTTTTTTTAAAATAGGTAACGCCAATTTGACATCACCTCGCCTGATGGTCACCTTCCAAAGTAAGTAAGCCAAAGGCAAAGTCTCAGGAAAGAGGGTCACCATTACAGACACTAAGTGTTACAATGGTGGCACTCAGCTTGCCAGCCTCATCAGATGCTTTTTCACGCCCCGATTTTTCGACATTTATGATCACTGCTCCGCTCTCATAAGTAGTAGCGTGATGATGTAAAGTATAAAACGTTTGTTAAGCGCGAGTTTAACGCCCCTGGTGTTGCACACGGCCATAGGTAACCACTTTCCATCAGCTGGGCCGTGTGCTTGTCTGCTACCTTCTTCTTTATATTAATCTAAGCGTTAATCCCAGTCGCATCCGAAGCATCACCTCGGAGTCTGAGGTCCACTTTACCAGTCTAACTGCGATATTTTCCATGAAGCGACTGCCATCTACCGGCTCAACACACCAACAGCATTGGGATAACTGATAGCTAACTCCTGGTTTTTATCTCATGGGGAACCCTATCGGCGTGTAACAGACTCGTTCCTTGGTTTTATTACCCTATCTACAGTATTAATTAAGGCATGTGTAGTATTGCTTACAGTAGGCATAAAATTTAACATCTCAAGGTAACTAATATCGCTATAAAATAAAAATAAAAACATTTAAAAATATTTATTCTCTCTAAACAATTTAAATTCATCAATAACATAACTTATTTCTTAGTTTTCTTAGTAGCTATATAAGAAACTGTAACTGTGAGACTGGTGCCTAAACTAACTACAACAGTTTGTATCTGTATTTATAGGACACCAGGAACTTACGCGACCAGTAATACTATCATTCAGCTTGCGCAAGCGCCAGTAATGTGATACATTCCAGCTGTTAATTGAACTTTTTATCGTACTTTGTGTTTAAATTCCGTTTCAAGTGGTAAACCAGGGTGTCATAACAAGGTGCTAAACTCATAAAACATTGTAAACTTTAAAAAAGTTATTGAATATAGGCACGCGATCAAAGAGTTGAAATCATTACGTAGTGTAAAGTATGCTTTCTCAGGTTTGTGCAATTTTCTATTTTTAGAGTTCTGTACCACAAAAGGAAAAAAACGAAACCATTATACCGGTAGGATCACTTTATTGTCCGTCTGTCTGTCTGTGAACACCTTCTTCTCAGCAATGCGTGGAGACATCAAGTTGAAAACTAAGAAAACTTGACTTAAGATCCTATCTGATTTGCTATTAATTTTATCTTACTACTTCCTAAGCAAAAATTGATTTTTTGTATAATATACGTAAATTAGACTTCGCCTCGCCTGATGATAAGCTGAAGGCTAAGTTACTTAGTGTCTGTAATGGTGCCCCCCTTTCCGCAGACTTTGCCTTTAGCTTACCATCAGGCGAGGTGAAGTCAATTGGCGTGTCCTAGATAAAAAAGTGACACTCAGATTGACGGCCTCGTTATATGCTTTTTCACGCCCCGCTTAAAGGACCCACGCTGCAGGAAGAAGGAAACACGAATTCCAGGCCTTACTGGTGCGGCAAAAGGTCTCCGAACCTCTTGGTTCTTGATCGGATATGTTACTCAATTATTATTTTTGAAAAAAAAATTACGGTATCAGAATTTCACGCGGGTGAATCCGCCGGTATCAGCTACTTTAAGTATAACAATTATATTCATTATAAATTACTAACACTACTGTTCTAAAAAAATATTCATAACTCCTGATATGGTATCGTTTTAATAACTAGGAATGCACAAAAAGCGCTGTACACGCGCGGTGTGTGTACTGCTTGCTGCGCATTATGTATGCGCGTGCACATCCGTGCGTCATTAACATAGCTTTTACTTTGTCTGGCGTAATGAATATTAGCTTGTAAGTAGGTGCTAACTGCCAAGCCAAGCAGAGAGGTAATCATAAATGTTATACATACATAAATATAATCACGCCTTTATCCCCGGAGGGTTAGGCAGAAGTGAATTAACACCCGCATTTCACTAATCATTGAATTCGGTGCCACGTAATAGGGGGTGAGCCTATTGCCGTATTCCGGTCACTATTGTTGACTCGAACCATGCATCTGAGACTGAGTCTGGACTGTATTAATTAAACAGCCCTATTCCTAAGTCGCTTTATACGACACCGCATGGGAAGAGGTGGGCTGGTCCAAATTCTACTCTGCCGAGAATAACGCGACTTCAACATCTCATGGTTCTTTACTTTAAATAATTAACTTTAATTATTATAACTTATATCTTATTGATTATTACATGTCATGGTTTAACACCTTGCCATAAGGGTGCACGATGTATTTCAGAACAAATATGCCTAAATCACGAGATAAACGAGGCTCTGATGCGCGCAGATTGTATTGTAATAAACTATGCTTGGTGAATTTGAATCCGTCTACCGCCATAGCACATTCTTGCTAAGCTCAAAAGACACGCAAAACTCGTACACGTATAGAGCACATTTTGTGCAAATTTTTGGTTCAAGATATATACCGTTAGGTATAAACAAAAACAAATAACTAGGCCATTGCAGTCCACTGCTGGACTAGGCCTCTAATTCTTTGGCCTAGTGTTTCCACGCTGGCCAAACGGGTTGGTACAGGGTTTAATTTCAAGTTTTCCTTCTCTCGCAGTGATATCGTCTGTGTATTTTTCCGTTGGTTGTCTCTTACGACACCCTTCGGATGAGATGGGGTGGTGATACTTGTATTCTTTCTCCGTAACCACACGAGTAGTACCCGAAGGCCAGCATAATTTTTGGGGTCCAAACCTCACCCGCAAGCTGCAGGCTTTCAAATAAAACCTTTCATATTACAAATTGTTTTGGGGTGCTACTAACCTGCTCTTTTTCCAGGATATCATCAATTAGGGTAGTGTAGGTAGATGATGTACTAATATTTTTTTAAGAAAGCAATTTCTTCTTATTTCTTGAAAGTGATAAACTATTAATTTTTTCGTAAGAACTAAGAAAAAAAATGAGGAGATTAAATTTTTTTTATCTTTCTTTTTCAGATTTAACGACGTTTTAAAGAAATACATTTTCTTATCGCATCTGTCAAGGCCGTCAAGATAGGGACCACTATTTTAAGTTCAATAATATTGGCGGTAGTGGTCCGTATTTAATTTTAAATGAACCTAATTCAATTTTCAGACTATGGTATTTGTTTGAGGAAAGAAAACCGATTCCACTGTGTAGGTAGCAACATTTTAAGCGATAACTGTGTCATAACTGTTTTATAACTTAATCAAGTCTTCTCACATGAGCCCTTCAAGTTCGACCGACAAAGGCGATGTTCCTTCCAGAACAAATGAATTATTCTGTCAGTGTGCCGTCACAAGAGGTCGCCACCGTCCTACACTCTCTTAGTAAATAATTACGCCGGAAGACGACCATAACCAACCACACTTAATATAAATCATCCACTTAACACTTTTTTTAAACTGGAAAGCGCAGCGACAGTATAGTCTAAATATACCAGGAACGCATAAAAAGTTTAAAGTTTATTTTGGTGTCCGCCGATGAGAAAGTATGCGGCGCGCTGTGAGCTACGAGCGCTGTCCCAGCAGTGGACGCTGCACGTCCATCATAGCTTCTTCTATCCCTATCGCACGTACTCTTCTTCTTATCTCTCTCGTTCTAGCCAGCCCTGCGTGAATAGTTTGAAACAATCGCGTTTATTTTTGAAATTGGAACCTTATTTGAATAGTGATGCGACCATTTTCCGAATATCGTTTTGCATCAATTCGTGTTTTAAACAAGTTATTATCCGGTAATAAATATGAGTAAGTAACGATGTTTTTGGACTCTTTAGACTTTAAATGGTAAATAGTTAGTAAATTGAATAATATAGTACCATGAGATGTTTCAAAAGTACCTGAATTTTCGCTTAAAATAAAAAACAGACCGATAACATCGCCAAAAGACAGCGTTTATTTTTTTCTTAATTTCTGCCAAGTTCTTTTTCGATATTGAAAAATGTCGTTGGATGCATCACCGGCTGGGAATATTTTGTTTTACGTGTTTTTTTTTGTTGCGAATGACACAGAAAAGCTTTTTGGGTGACGCGCGTTATCGCGAACAAGCAAAGCAACAAAAAGTTTCGCGATCGACGACGACTTTGTATTCAAATCTTTGCCGAAATATCTGTTCAAGAAATATTTGTATCTTAGTTGTTTGTTTTCATTTAAAATATTTGTGAAAAGTTCCTTATAAGTAAGAGTGCGGTGTTTTAAGTTGTCACTAAATTATTAAATGCATATGCGAATATGCCACTGCATATAGTCCGTTCTCTTCTTATAAATCTTTTTTTTTGGAAATTCATAAGTCTTTGCACTGACCGGAAATCACAATATACCAGGAAGCTAATATAAAAAATACTATAGCTATCCTATCATAATTGCACCAATTGTAGAGACAGCTTTTAGTAAAAAAAACATTAAAGTCAATTCAATAACATCATTTAAATCATCGAAGTGTGTATAATAATTACATTTATACATATTGTGTTGTGTACAATATTGTGTACAGAGATCAGACGTGTACAACAAAAACGCTGTAATAATATCTCGAGAGCACAAGCGGTTTTACAAAAATTCAACGTTCTACGGACCAGTGATTAGAGCGTGGGGTCTCACTGACCGCGGGTTTGATCTCTTTATAAAATTTTTCGTCATATTCTATTTGTATGTATAATGTTAACAGACTTTATACTTTACATAAGAGCACTACTTTATACTTTTTTTACGTGACTAAAATCTCCACGGATACCGCCACTACCGGAGCCGGTGGGAGAGGTTATGTCGGACTCGAACCGACTACGCCTGTGAGCTTTTGGCTGCCGAAGGTGAGGTTAACGGGCATATCCCTCGCACCCCGGCTGACCCAGGGCCATCTCTCTCAATCTGGCCCTCTCCTCCGTTACATAAGAGTATATCTATGCAGCTTAGCGACAGTACTACCAAAGGCTTGTCCTGCTTTGTCCTCTACACTGACGGCACAAAATCTCTGTTCTTACAGGATCGGCAGCACGGATGTGACTCCACTGGTGTTACACACGTTCATAGGTCATGGTAACCACTTTCCATCAGGTGGGCCGTGCGCTTGTCTGCCACCTAAGTTGTATAAAAAAAAAATACTACACAAATACAATACACATTCAACTGCTACGTCAAGAGATGCAGGTCCGATCGAATCCCACGTAATACACCCTACAGACCAGACCTAACCCTACTACGCAACTTATTAGGTAAGTACTTAGGTACTTTTTATTATTTCTATGAACATCTATGAATTTGCTATGTATACCAAAGGTTCAAATCATGACTGTTCCATTTATTTTTTAATTTTCATACCTAGCATACCTATTTTCAAGTGTACTGTACCATTATTCAAAAGACAGTCATCAAGGTCTGCTGCCCGCTGCCCGCTCCCCGCTCCCCGCTGCCAGTGGGACGTCCACGTCGCAACATATTAGACGCACCAATGAGCAGACTGTTCGGATGAATTATTAAATATTAAACCGACAATGTACGGTATTCAGTTACTTATTCTACACTTAGGGTTATCACACGCAGTTCATTATTATATTATAATACTTTTATGGTGTACATTAAGAATATCTTATCTTATCTTATATCATCTTACCTAACAGCTTTATATTCGTATGACTAATTAATAATTCATAAATTTTTAGTTTAGATACATACTTACATAGATTCATAAAATCACAACTTTATTCCCGGAGGGTTTGGCAAAAGTGAATTAACACCCACATTTCACCAATCATTGAGTTCCGTAATAGTAGTTGAGCCTATTGTTGACTCGAGCCATGCATCTGAGGCTGAGTCTAGGCCTGTCTGACGTTAAACATCCTTATCCCTTAGTCGCCTTGTACGACACCACTTGGGAAGAGACGAGGTGGTCCAAATTCTACTCCGTTGAGAACCACGCGGCGGTTTAGATACTTGCATGGTTCATATTAAGGTTTTTTTTTGCTAATTGTGATATCTCATAATGACTCCCGCTCCGGCTCGTTCCTGTTGCAAAGGATGGCCATTGCGATTCAACGAGACAACGCGGCCAGCATCATGGGCACCTTTGCGCCGGGAACGATGCGGAGTCACTGTTCGACGCGACATAATCACTAATCTATTTTTTTTATATCACTTAGGTGGCAGACAAGCAAACGGCCCACCTGATGGATAGTGGTTACTGTGACCTATGGACGTGTGCAACACCAAGGGAGTCACACTTGCGCTGCCAACCCTGTAAGCACAGAGAGTTTCTGTGCCGTCAAAGTAAAAGACAAAGCAAGACAAGAGGTTATTATGGCCGTGGTATTCTGTAGGGTGGAGGTACTTCCCCAGTCGGACTGCTCAATTGGAGGGAAATACCGTCGTGTCCTACCTCCTACGATATGGAAATCTGAAAAAATAAAATAAAAAGGCTAACGTCCAAGTCCTTGTGCCAACCCTAGGTTCATTCCGGTTGTTTAGTTCGGTCGGCTTTGTTAGTTAACCATCCGTGCGAATTTGCGAGTTGAAAACTAAAACTAGATACAACGTTTTCGTTATTGAAAATATCTTAAAAATATTAAGCTGTTGTTTTTTTATACCACTTAGGTGGCAGAAAGCGCACGGTCCACCTGATGGAAAGGACAAAGGACGTGTGTAACATACCACGGCTAGAATACCACGGCTATAATAACCTCGTGATAATAACCCGGCAGTGAGTAGGGTAGCCAGAGCTCACTGGAGAATTTGTGCTGTCAGTGGGATGACTAAAGGCTTGTCCTGCTTTGTCCTCTGCACTGACGGCACAGAGACTCTGTGCTTACAGGGTTGGCAGTGCGAGTGTGGATTCTCTGGTGTTACACACGTCCATTGGCCACGGTAACCAAGTGGTATAAAAATAAAACTACTTTCCATGAGATGGGCCATGTGCTTGTCTGCCACCTAAGTTGTATATAAAATATATTACTTTTATTTGACAAAACAATAATACATATTAATATGAGGTAGGTATATCGCATGGCCAATCGCGTGCCTTGTTACACTATGTTCAAGTAATTCTTAATATTACCTTAAATATTTCACGTTAAATAAAAAATCTGATATAGACGTAAAAATAAATGGCAAATATTTATCAAACCAAAAACAACACGCTTTAACAACCTTTAAATGCAAATTGATCAACTTAAATACAAAATGAAACTGATGAACTGGGTAATCTCACAAAATGAGTATTTAAAATTCAATTAAATTTGTTAGAAAAAGTTAGCGCAATCAAACTCCTCTGCTCAATAATTAATTAAGCGCCAAACTGCCCAGACTGCTACCAGAGCCCCATCATAGACCATCATGCTATCAATATGACCTGATTAGTCTGCGATGATCAGCTCAAGATAACACACAAATGTTAAAACATGCTAATATTGATCCCAATTTACATAAATGTTGATCCAAATTAAATATAAATACATAATTTGTATCAAAAACTATTTAATTATATTATTATCTTTTATCTCTAGGTACTAAATATTTAAATTCTCAAATTAATCAAAAGAGTTTTCTGTCACAGATTCATGTAAATCTGTAGGTACAGACATCTGATACTGGGTATTTGATTACCGTGATTTATATGATGACCCGTGCATTAGTATTTTTGCTAAATATTAGAATAAGTTTAAACAATTTACAATTTTCCGTTTCCGGCCCTTGTATTGTGAATATCATAGTGTTGACGCCCCGGGAAGTTTATCAATAATAAATACATCATATCCATAGTTCGCACAACTGAAGCACATCCAAGTCAGTAAAAAGTGAAGTTACAAAGTTTAAAATAATAATCACATCACATATTGATCGATTATATGAAGAATTTTGAAAAAACAACATCAACAAAACTTTGAGGTTAGAAATATTATATCAATAGACATCATAGAATACAGCAGTGGTACCAACACAATAAAACTGATAGTCAATGTTGCCAGTTAAAAGCTACTAATTTACGAAACATCCTCAGTGTAGTCAGTTAAAAACTACTAACATACGTAACGTTCCTTTACACGTAAGAAGTAAGAACAGAATAAATATGGAAGAGCAATTCCAATTACTATTCGATAAAATGAAAATCGAAATGGAAAAGCAAACAGTGAAGTTGAGTAACACAATAATGGAAAAAATTGATGAGAAACTAAAACCTATCGTAGAAGAAAATAAAAATTTGAAACTTAAAGTTGAAAACTTGGAGAGAAGAGTAGAATATCTAGAAAGAGAGAAAAAAAGTAACAATATAATAATTCACGGATTACCTGAAAAGGAAAAGTCTACATTGGAGCTACTCGAAAACTTGAAAAAAACGTTTCTAGACGAATCAGGTATATCAATAAAAGACTACGACGTAAACAAGATACATCGTATCGGAAAAATAAATAAAAACGAGAAACCAAGACCTACGCTTCTTGGATTAACTAGTGGCTGGAAAAAGAGTGAGATAATGAAAAATAAGAAGAAACTTAACAAAATATATTTAACAGAAGATTACTCAAAAGAAACTATAGAAAAAAGGAAAGCACTACAACCTAAGCTTATGGAAGAAAGGAAAAAAGGTAACTTTGCTTACTTAAAATTTGATAAACTTGTCGTCAAAGAAAACACAAGTTCCAATGATAAGAGAAAAAGAGAAGCTTCAACATCACCTCGAGCTGACTCACAGCCACGAAAACAGCAGACAGTGATAGGACCCAAAAACAACCGAATAAACGCATTTGAAAGAATGAGGGGGAGATCCAACTCCCTTTCTAATATAACAACAGAGGAAAAAATATAGCAACTAAAGAAATGTGATCGGAAACGGAAACCAACAAATACAAATCAGAACAAACAACTAATACAACAAAATCAAATTATCCTCCCACCACGGCTGGTCACCGAGGGAGTAATAGACCATCACCCTCTAACAAAAAGAAAAAAACTATACATTGCAACCCTTAATACTAGAACCCTGAGAACACCAGAAGCTCAGCTAGAACTGGAAAAAGCACTGATGGACCTGAAATGGGATATACTAGGCATGTGTGAAATTCGAAGAGCAGGAGAAGCAATAGAAGAATATGCAGGTTACATATTGTTCTATAAAGGTGAAACCGGAGGACAAAAAGGAGTTGGATTCATGGTCAAAACACACCTCAGAAAGTATATAAAAGGCTTCATCGGGGTAACAGACCGAATTTCAATACTACACCTAACTATACCCAGTCATAAGAAAACATGGACCATCATACAAGTCTATGCGCCGACTGAACTAGCCGACAAAACTGAACATCAACTATTCTACGACAAACTAGGCCAAGTTATATCAGAACATTCAAAAAATATTCTCATACTAATGGGAGATTTCAATGCCCAAGTAGGAGCCAAACAAAACAATGATGAATATGTGCTGGGCAAGTTTGGACATGGCAAAAGAAGCGAAAATGGCCAAAAACTAATAGACTTCTTACTTGAGCATAATCTTTTACTTTTGAACAGTTTATTCAAGAAAAATGTGAACAACAAATGGACCTGGATTTCTCCCGATGGGAAATATAAAAACGAAATTGACTACATCACAAGCAGTCACGCAAAATTTTGCACAGACACATCAGTAATATCGAGACTAAACTTTAACACAAATCATCGTATGGTAAGAGCTTCATTCCATATAAACCCACCTAAAAAGACGAGAAAGCTCGCTGTCAATACTGCCACTGCAACTACACTAGGAATCAACAATACAAAAACAACTTCTATGGTAACACTTCTCAGCGAAATAATAAACTCAGATATTAAACAGGTCGAATCTAGTTACAACAAACTTCATAATAACCTTACTTGTCTCAATACTAGAAAAACCGACCAACAAAAGTACAACTTAAGTGAACCAACAATGCTATTAATAAATGAGAGAAAACATCTATTCAATAATAAAATGAAAAAGCAAAATATCCAGAAGATAACTGAACTAAGTAAAAAAATAAGGGAAGGCATCAGAAAGGATAGAAAATCGAAGCGACTCCAAACTCTTGTAAAACACATTGTAGCAACAGGCGGAACCAGGAAAGCTCTTAAAGAATTACGGGAATCAAGCAATTGGATACCAAACTTGAAAAACCACCAGATGCACGTTACGAGTCGAAAAGATATTAACAAAACAGCAACACAATTCTACCAAAACCTGTACTCTAACAGAGACTCCGCAAACAAGAACAGGTGTGAAACCTCTCCCCCAATCCTGAGTTCCGAACCTGAAATCTTACCTAGTGAAGTGAGACATGCAATACTTAGCCAGAAGCTAGACAAATCGCCAGGCCCTGACAAGATCACAAATGAGCTATTGAAAGGAACCTTGGAAGAACTTATCCCGATATTAACTAAAATCTTTAACGACATTATAATATCCAAATACATTCCACAACAATGGGAAACATCACATATAATACTAATACACAAGAAGGGCCCAAAAGAAGACATAGACAACTATAGACCAATTAGTTTGATGTCCAATATATACAAAGTATTTACGAAAATCATCCTTGGGAGAATAACCACAATATTAGACGAAAACCAACCCATGGAGCAGGCTGGCTTCAGGAAAAGTTTCTCCACAATAGACCATCTACATACAGTGAAACAAATTATAGAAAAACACAAAGAGTATAATAAATCTCTGTACATGGTCTTTATAGACTACACCAAGGCTTTCGACAGTATCAGTCACAAAGCCATCTGGGAGAGCCTAGAGAAACAGGGTATCCCCTCCACCTACATCAGAATCATACGAAGCATATACTACCATAGCAAAGGAAGAATTCAATTGGAAACTTTGGGTGACGAGTTCAGAATAGGAAGAGGGGTCAGACAGGGAGATCCACTGTCTCCCAAGCTGTTCTCCGCGGTATTAGAAAATATATTCCGTAAACTAGACTGGGATCAATACGGCCTAAGCATAGATGGAAGAAAACTCAATCATCTGAGGTTTGCGGACGACATCGTCCTATTCGAAAGAGATCCATATAATCTAGAGAAAATGATTGAAGAACTAAGGAAACAAAGTGAAAGCATCGGACTATACATGAACCTGACCAAGACAAAATTACTAACAAATAGTATACATCAAGAGATTAAAATAAATAACCACCCTCTCGAATACGTAGAAGAGTATACCTACTTAGGACAAATCATCTCACATGCAGACCAATCAACCAAAGAAATAAATAGAAGAATAGCCAACAGCTGGAAAAAATACTGGTCCTTGAAAGAAGTAATGAAATCCATAGACATCAGCATAGGAATCAAACGGAAGGTCTTCGATACCTGTATCCTACCTTGCCTCATATACGGATGTGAAACCTGGTCACTCACTAAACTCCAAAGAGACAGTATAGTACACTGCCAAAGAGCCATGGAGAGGAGCATGCTTGGCGTAAAAAAGCAAGATAGAAAAAGACACACCTTCATAAGATCAAAAACAAAAGTAACAGACGTGCTAGATAAGATAGATCAACTAAAATGGAGGTGGACAGGCCATTTAATGAGATGTCCCCAGGAAAAATGGAGTAAGATATTAACCGAATGGTATCCTAGAGATGGAAAAAGAAAGAGAGGAAGACAAGCAAAAAGATGGGAAGACGAAATAAAACTAACAGCTGGACCCAACTGGAGAAGAGTTGCAAAAGATAGAAAGCAATGGAAAATGTTAGAGGAGGCCTATGCCAAGAGGCACACTGAACTGAGAGACATTCTGTGAGAAGACACTAATAAAATAAAAAAATAAAAAAAAATAAAAAAAGTTCAGGATAAAAGGCTGATTGATTGATTGATTGAAACAATTTATTAGTTAAATATGCTTAATTTGATCTTTGCTTGTATTTAGATAATACATAACTAAAAAACAGGTTTGTTCTATGTTATGAATGGGACTTGTTAAAGAAACGTATAGGTACTCGTACTTACCTAAGTCTTCGATTTGAGCAGATCACTCCAGAGCTCCATTGTTCAGACCCTAACTCCATCTTCGTATCAGTTCGATGATGTCAAATTACGAGTAATTTATTAGGCTGTCATATAAAACTTTCAAATGACGGTTATATAAGCTAGTAAAACTTACTGCGGTAGCCTAGTGGTATGGGTAATGGACTGCTGAGTCGAAGTCTCGGGTTCGATCCCAGGTTTTACCATGGCACACACCAATGACTTTTCGATGCTTTTCGAAGTTATGTGTATATTTATCGCAGGTTTATAAGTACCCGGTTAATGGCAATAGAACCTAAACATAAAGTGGCGAAATGTGAATGCTAGCACCTCTGCCTACCCCTTTGGGGATATAGGTGTGAGTTTATGTTATGTTATGTAAAACTTCCCCTAACACTTAATTTTAGACTTGGCGGCCTTCGACGGCAATGAGTTCCGTCTGACATGCCAATCACGAGGGGAAAGTCTGCGCCAGACCTTCTGTAGTTTAGCAGATGCACCTACTAGGTATTCAAAGCCCTGTACACCATAATTATTGCTTGTCAAAATGACACGAGGAAAGCCACCGAGCAGCCCTCTACAGCTGACGTCACATTGTCGAACACATGTCAACAATGATATTATGTTTATGTGCTTGATATCGTGACGTCGCCAAATATAGAGTATACCAAGTTGTAATATCACTGCGGAATCTGCTGTCGAGTTCTAACGATCGTTCGAAAGGATTCCCATAGCATATGTCTGCAGAACCGCTCGCAACTCGGCCGGAATTTGCTGTAGGCGGCATCGTCTCCCATGCAAGAGAGAGGCGTTACTGTCTGTTACAACAGCTAAAAAAGGTTACCTACTATAAAGTAAATGAGTATTTTGATGATGTAAATGTGTGGTCAACATAAGTCTCTTGCTTGCTCGCACATTATAAATTGTAAACTAATCCTGATTTAAAAAAAAAAAGTTCTAATTAGTTCTCTGAGTTTCTTGCTGGCATCTTCTCAGTAGAACTAACCTACCGCACCAGCGAAAGAATCATTTTCCAATCGTTTATTTTTACATTATTTAATATTTTTATATTATTTCTTGACATATTTGTAAAATTTTGACGTACAAATATGTGCTCTTAATGTGCCTAAACTGAATAAATGAAATTGATTCTTTGATTCTCAATTGCTCAAGATATAGCGCGTTGAGTTTCCGAACCAAGCTTCCCGGATCTGTACACCCTAACTAAAGGATATAGGGATTTCAAAAGTGCTTCGTCTGCCTAGATGTGAGTATGGTCATGTATATAGTGGCGACGTGACGTCTCAGATAGAAGATTTTAATAATCTCAATGTCTAGACGGCACAAATATATTCTAGTGTTTGTAATACAATGACTGAGCACTAAATCAGTCTAAACTCGGCTCTATGACCTAGGTGTTGAACGAGGATATTGTTGTGCTAGACCTAGATACGTAATTCGTACGTACACATTTCAATAATCATTGAATTCGGTCCCACGTAATAGGGGGTTAGCCTATTGCTGTATTTCGGGCACTATTGTTGACTCGAGCCATGCTTCTGTGGCTGAATCTGGGCTGTACGAGTATATATCTTAGTCGTCTTGTACGACATCGCATGGGAAGAGAGGGTCCAAATTCTACTTTGCCGCTTTTCATCAGGAGGGTCGTGTGCTTGTCTGCCATCTAAGTGGTAGAAAAAAAATGTTCGATAGACGGCTCGACCACCGTGGAATTCTGGTCTCGGTCCCGCAAACCATGGAAATCTACTCTGGCGATAAAAGCCCTATGATAGGATAACCTTTGAGTTACCCTAGACTTTTTTTTTACGAGCGCAAAATCCCCACGGATACCTCCCCACCGGAGCCGGTGGAAGAGGTTATGTCGGACTCGAACCGACCAAAACGCACGCCGCCTGTGGGTCGTTTTGGTTGCCGAAGATGAAGTTGACAGGCATATCCCTCGCACCCCGGCCGAACCAGGGCCATCTCTCACGATCTGGCCCTCTCCTCGGGTGTGTGGGGTTTACAGAATCCCCAACTCGTCGCCGGAAAACGGGGAGGCGCGCCATGCTGCACCCCCAGGCCTGTGCTCATGGGATGGCGAAGGTCGTTCATCGACCTCCGACGCCCGAGTTGCCTTCGTACGCGGGGAGCTTGGCTTGAGTTACTCTAGACTGTACATATGCCTGTACCAAATGTTACTATAGTTTTTTTTTCATTCAGCGGAGTACAGTCAATTGACAAAGAGAATATTAAGATAAAAACATACTTCTACTACTTTTAGAGAAGTGACCCGTAGCGTTATCGATATTCTGGCGATTAGCTGTAAAAGAGATTTAAGAATACTACAGAATTCCCGTCCCAATTGAACAGTCCGACTGGGGAAGTACCTCGGCCCTACAGAATACCGCGGCCTTAATATTAAACTCGTGTTATGTTCCCGGCGGTGAGTAGGATAGCCAAAAATATGAAACAGACAAAAAAAATTTGTTCGGAGGCGAAACTCGTAGGTAGCAATTCAAAACAAAAATATGCAGATAACAACGAACCCACTGGTACCCAAAAAATTTGTACCCTCATCTCCTTAAACATTTGAGATTCCCACTCGTCCCCTGGTCTGTTATTACCTAGATATCGAGAAACAGGGAAACAATTCAAATTGAACAATGTATCTAACATCCTGCATAGCAAACGGTTAAAAGTTAACACTTTAAATGCTTAATGAATTCATTCAAAGGAACAATCCTAGTCTAATCGTATAATGCAACCAGGCTGATCAGCTTAGGTGCCAGGAGTGCAGAGGTCAGCCGGCGAGCCCCAATACTGCATTATGGATATGACAACAGGTTACCTCGCACGCCGGCCTATAAATATGGATATCTCGATATAATCGCATAAACATGACCCTCGGCCACCATATTGAATTATTCATCCGCAAATTGTAATAATATACAGATTACGTTGAAATTTGTCTCTCGAAACGCGCGCGCGCATTCGTTATGCAACTTGCACAATTCGCGCTGCAGTAGATAGGTCTAGGATATGACCTATTGATGTGGCGACTGTGCTATCAATTTATAGCATAATCTGTGATTGAACATCTAGTTGTTTGTGCTATTGTCACTGACGCCCGAAGTCCGCTTATTGCGTGAATGTGTGTTTGTCTATTTGTCTGTCGGTCTGTCTGTCTGTCTGTCTATGTGTCAGTGTGTCTGTCTGTCTGTCTGTGTGTCTGTCTATCTTTCTGTTTGTTTGTGTATCTGTCTGTCTGTGTCACTGTAACTTCCAAACGAATAAACCGATTTTGATTTAGTTTTTTTTTTGTTTGAAAGGTGAATTCGTCGGTATTAGAAATTGTTAGATTTATTTAAAAATTTAAAACCTCCGACATAAAAATAGTAGATCGTATTAGTTACTTTAACTTTGATATACGTACCTAGTAATATTTTGATTCAAACGCTGCCGTCCGTCTAATTTCGCACCGTGGAAACCCGGTATAAGGGATACATTCATTAGGATCGCACCCTTATGCAGTGGTGAGCACATTTTAATTGCAATTAAATTTGCAATCATCCCGAATGCTATCTAAAAGATCAAAACAAGTTTGACAGCAGGCGGGACCCATTAATTTTTCTTTCTTTTATCGCAAGTTTATAAGTGCCCGGTTAATGGCAATAGGCTCGACACATATTACATTGGGACCTAAACTGGCGATATGTGGGTGCTAGCACCTCTGCCTACCCCTTCGGGGATATAGGCGTGAGATTATGTTATGTTATGTTATGTAATACTTTTTACTTGCTATTAAAATTTTCTCAACACTGCCCTTTTGCCTCGATCACACACATCGAGTGGAGTGGCGAGACAGTGCATTTGACCGAGTGCGATGTACTTAAATTCGAAGCACTCGCTGCTATGTTCACGCGTACACTGTCTCCCCACTTCACACGGTGTATATGATCATTGATCAAGGCATAAAGTAGATACGCAAGTGTGGGTAACTATGCAGGATTTACCCTTGTTCTCAGAACAGCCCGATTCTTGGCCACGGCACTCGTTTCTCACACGATTTCCATTCCTTATGGCTGCTTAGATTAGTAATAAGGTTCAATAAGGCCACTACTGAAGTCCTCGCTGTCGACTATAAAACTAAATAGATTCAAGAGCCAGCAGCTGTCTGTTTTCATTCAACTAACGCAATTAATATAGAAATTATAATGTTGTACGCCCTATTCATTATTCATTTACTAGCTCATTGAAGTTCTGATGCAAGCAGATTGTATCCTATCCTTCTTACGGCTACTTTCTATATGCAATCTCAATTCGTATTTTGTAATCCAAGATTGATCATTTAAACCGTTTCTTAATTTAACTATTTCAATAAACAATTTGTGTTTGTGTAGCGATGAGAATTGTGAGAGGAATGTTGAGATGGTCATGTTGAGAGAATGAATGAAAGAAGACTAACGAAACAGGTGTATGAGGCGAGTGTGGATGGTACCGTCTGAAGACCTAGGCGCACAAACCTGGACCAAATCGGGAAGTTTTAGAAAAGGTGCAGGTCAGGAGTACCCTAAACCGACGAGCATGCATGAAGAATGTAATGACAGTGAATGAGCGAGAGTAATATGTAATGAGAGCGAATGAGCGAGAGTAATATGTAATGAGAGTGAATGAGCGAGAGTAATATGTCAGGATCGTAGCAAATGGAGATCCGTGATCTCTGCCTACCCCTATGGGAAACAGGCGTGAGTTTATGTATGTATGGCCAGGTGGAAGGACGACTTCATGAATGTCGCCGGGATATATCGCTAAATATATCGCTGGATGCGGGCTGCTTTAGATCGGTCATTCTGGAAGTCTGTGGGAGAGGCCTATGTTCAGCAGTGGACTATGTGTGGCTGACATGATGATGATGATGGTGATAATGTATATATGTAATATACAATCTTAATATCGATATGCTGATCCCTTTTTTAATCGATCTTTGTGAGGACGATGCGACACTTTTAGATCGCAGTTTGTATCATAGTGACAGCTTTTTCGTTAGGGTGTTTGTAGCATGGGGACTCTGTAGTCCCCACACCCAAGAAGAGGGCCAGATCGTGAGAGATGACCCTGGGTCGGCCGGGGTGCGAGGGACATGCCTGTCAACCTTACCTTCGGTAACCAAAGCGACCCACAGGCGGCGTGCGTTTTAGTCGGTTCGAGTCCAACATAACCTCCTCCACCGGCTCCGGTGGGGAGGTATCCGTGGGGATTTTGCGCACGTAAAAAAAAAGGGTGTTTGTGGCGAGATAGACATATTGAAATACACACCGATTCTGCGTCGGTCAATCGATTTTCAAAAATCGGGCTTAGATTGACGATCGAATATTGGAAACGGCCGTTAATAATTTCCGTTGTCCCGCCGGCGTGAATATTTGCTATTCTAAGCTTCTCCTTCATCCTAGAAATTAATCCCAGTCGCATCTGAAGCATTCACCTCGGCCTCTTGGGACCGCTTCACCTGTCAGCTGGGGACCGACGGCATAACGAGATTTTCGAGGCACGACCAGACCAATGCACCCATATTCATACAAAGCATACAAATTTTTACACTAAGCGGGAACTGAAACCGCGCCTCCTGCGTAGTGGGCCGCTCACCACCACCACGTCACAGAGGCTGTCTCTATTCTTGGCTATAATCATCTATATCCGTGCAAAATTTCAGTTCTGTTCAGCTGTTTTTGCGTGAAAGAGTTACAAACATCCATTCTCATGTACTTTTACATTTATTTTATGATTATGATAGACATTATAGCATAGAGCGATCCTTACAAGCAAATAACACGACGACAAACATTGTATGGAGAGAATAAAAATAAATGTATTATTAGACTAAAACTAACAGACTCGGCAGACGTTGTCATGCCCAGAGAAACAGTTGGACATAAGCTGCACATGTCGTCAGCAGCGCCACCTGCTGAGCCTAATTGTGTTTTCAAATCATCCAGAAATCTATTGAATATGCACACTAAATTTCATCCAAATTTGTTCAGCCGTTTAGTAAGAGGCAAGTGACAAACACGTGTGCTGCGGTTTTCCCAGGTGCCTACAATATGAGGTTCTTCAAGAGGGGCATTAGAAGGTTTCTTCAGGATCGGCAGCGCGAGTGTAACGCCCCTGGTGTTGCATACGTCCATAGGTCACGGTAACCACTTCCATCAGGCTGTGTGCTTGTCTGCCACCTAAGTGGTATAATAAAAAAGTACCTACAGAATGAAACATAACTTAAACTCACGCCTATATCCCCGAAGTACCCCTTCGGCAGAGGTGCTATAGCACACACATTTCGCCAGTTTATGTTTAGGTCCCAATGTAATAGGTGGCGAGCCTATTACCATTAACCGGGCACTTATAAACCTGCGATAAATACACACATAACTTTGAAAAGCATCGAAAGATCATTGGTGTGTGCCATGGTAAAACATGGGATCGAAACCGAGACCTCGTCTCAGCAGTCCATTACCCATACCACAAGGCTACCGCGGCTTTGAAATATAATGAATTAAATATATGAAGATAATTGCAAAATGGTAATCTACACGTTGGTATCGTGTCTACGAGAAAAACTTATTCACATATAACTAATAAAACTTGTAATTAAAAGAATGAGTACATAAAACGATAAACTTATCATCTATGTTGGTTATAATGTTTAAACAGTTATAACTAACGCTTGCATAAAATACAGAAATATTCAATTAATACTTGTGTGCATACAATTATATGCAAACATTATTACTATGTGGAGACATTATCTGAATACCTTTACTTAGCACAGCAAATATTTACCGGATCCGCTAGTTCTAACAGAACTCTGTCGGAATAACTATTTTATGTCGATAACCCTACTAATATTACTGACTACTAAGGTATAGAGCTGTTTAACATCAGACAGATATATACAGCCCAGACTCAGCCTCAGATGCATGGCTCGAATCAACAACAGTGCCTGGAATACGGCAATAGGCTCACATCCTATTACGTGGGACCGAATTCAATGATTGGTGAACATTTCACCAATCAGTGTATGTTAATTCACCTCTGCCTAACCCTCCGGGGATAAATGCGTGATTAAATGTATGTATGTGTGTATCTATATTACTAATAATTATAAATGAGCACGTTTATTAAGATATGTGCCACGGAAACACGCCCAATGGCGGAACAGATCTGGCTGAAATTTAGTACAGAAAAAGATTGCATTAGCCCATCGCAGTTCACTGACGGACATAGGCCTCTTCCAATGTTGGGAGGTTTTGACCTACTGCTTCTACGCTGGCCTGACGGGTTGGTACATTGTTTTATTTCGAGTTTTCCTTCCCTCGTAGTGATATCATCTGCATATTGATCCGTTCGTCACCTCTTACGATATTACTTAGTACAAAAAACATATCTAGGCTACATTTCCCATCACGAGAAAGAGGGCGTAGTACAATGTATCTAATTTCTTAGGTCAATATACACAATAAACAAATTATTGCATATCGGAATCCTTGAAAAATCGCTCGCGAGACGGCGACTTAAACATAGTGGGCGACATGTTAATACAAATATGTAGCTACCTATTGCTAACATAAATGATGATAATTCAAACTAGGTAGTCTTTTAGACTTTTTTCAACCAACCGTCAATATTACAATGGGTGCAGTTTTTGTTAGTTAATTATTTATTACATAAAACATAAATCAAGCATGTCTTATTTGTGAAAAGAACGGCTTGAAGCTATTTGCACACAATAGACATGCAAATTATAGCTTTTTAAATATTATTAATTGTTTGCATACGGTAGGTCTGTGTGCAAATTATTTGCAGCAATTAAGTAATATGCAAAGGTTTTTTTTCCTTATTCATCCTTTACCCTAGCATTAATCCAGGTCGCATCCGAAGCTCCTCCGGTGCCGCTTTTTTCAATCTAAATCAAATCTAAAGTTTTTCATTTACATAAACCGAACGTCTATTGAGAATTTCTCAACAGAAAATCCTAGAAATATTTTGCCCGGCAACGGAAACAAAACAAAGAACACGTATGTATTACTGTCCATCCTAAGGTTGCCTGGAAGAAATCGCTTCAGCGATAAGGCAGCCCATTGTACATTGAACTGTATACATGCTACCTACTTGTCCTACTGTAAATCTGTTGGTGTAAGTACAACAAAGAATTATCTATCTATCTATCAATCTGTGTATCTATCAATCTCTGTACGGGAATTATTGAAAATTACCAGGAGGTAGGACACGACGCGACGGTATTCCCGTCCCAATTGAGCAGTCCGACTGGGGAAGTACCTACACCCTACAGAATACCACGGCTATAATAACCTCGTGTTGTGTTCCCGGCGGTGAGTAGGGTAGCCAGAGCTCACTGGAGAGTATTTGTGCTGCAGTGGGAATACCAAAGGCTTGTCCTGATTGTTTCTTCTACACTGACACAGAAACTCTGTTCTTACAGGGTTGGTAACACGGGTGTAACTCTCATGCTGTTGCACACGTTTATAGGTCACAGTAACCACTTTCCATCAGGTGGGCCATAAAAAATTAGGCTATAAAACCAAAGTGAATAACCTAATCTATGCTCAAAGTTAAGCTACATGGCCAAGAGGTATTTAAATTAGTATGATACTACGGTGAACAATGTAAGTATATCATAAGTATCATAACGCATATTAATGTAATCGTTTCTAGCAGTAACAAGTCGCCGGTACCGTCAGATATTGTAATGCCTTGTACCCGTGGCGCCTGCGACGGCGACGTGACGTGACGTGACGTGACCAATAACTATATATTAGCATGCGGCTAATATATAGTTATTGGTTATTACGTTATTAGAAAACATATTGAGTTAGGCGTTATGTGACGGAAATTCGTTGTTAAGTTATAATACATAATTTGTAGTCCCGTGAGCAATTTTTTTACTTACTTACTTGGACGTATTCGATTTAGTGTTTCTGAAAATTTGGTAATGTTTGCTCTAGCTGATGATATCGTGGGACTACACAAAGATGTATGGTGCATTATTTTATTGTTATTACATAATTATGGATGTTACATAGTGTTACATATAAAGCCGCGTGATTCCCGGCAGAATTAGGACTACCCCATCTCTTCCTGTGCAAGGCGACTAAGGCTGTTTAACATCAGGCAGCCAGACTAAGCCTCAGATGCATGACTTGACTCAACAATAGTGCCTGCAAGATGGCAATAGGCTCAACCCCTATTACGTGGAACCGAATTCAAGGATTGGTGAATTGTGGGTGTTAGCATTGGCCTTAGCCATTCCCGGCGGAATACAATAGTGAGATTATTCTATCTGGTTTTTGTACAAAGCGACTTAGGGTTATGCTATTTTCCATTTATCATGTATACCCGATTGATGGCAATAGATCAATACCTTATTAAGTAGATCAGGAAAGCGTATATATATATAGTTTGAAAATACTTACCAGACCAGGTGTTATGCGAAAGCTATAAGAAGCGTGCGATTAACAGCTTGATTACTCATTGGTAAAAGATTGCTACCATCGGGTGGGGTATTTTCTTAACCCACTTTGATAGACTGGGCTGAAAAAGTCACACTCTTAATTCCCCTTGCCCTTAAAATCAACTTTTAAACAAATTATTTTGCTCTTACTGTGTAAAAATATCCCAGAAATTTCCTTCAATATGCCCACGCGTTTGTAACACTTCTTGACACTCCAATAATGTAGTCTGCCCACAATATTTCCTTATACTCGAGTTAATAGCTCAATAAATTGACGTAATCGATCACCCTCGTGGCTATGCTCTCCTGGTATCTTAAATTGGTAGTTAATGGACAATTACTGGCTGAGAGCCTTGTTTAGGAATGAATTATGGGACAATTTATAAACTTATTTTAATTGTGAAGCGTAAAAGAACTTATTATGTACTAGTATCACTGTCATATCATCACTAGTCGCATTTTTACCCCTCATTTTCACCACGAAACAAGTCGTAAACTTGTTTGATGCAAAACTTGTTGAAGACTTGTAGAAGACTAATCAAAACGCAAAACTTGTTTTATACATGTCAGATACTTTTTCGTTCACATAGTATATATAGCCAACAAGTTGTAAACAAGTATAAAACACATTTGCGTTCACACTGTAGCCTGTGACTTATTGCAACTTGTTAAATACATGTTTTATACTTAGGTGAAAATGAGGGGTTACAGTGAAAACGAAAAGGGATTTTCTGTAATATCAATGCTGTCTTGATGGCTATCCAGTTGCAAGATAAACTCCTCATATGGCACCAGTCGAGCCAATAAAGTTACTATTTTATGTTCACATTGGCTCGTTTGTAACACGCTTTTGTTATCTTCACATATAACTGTCTACAGTGTAGTGGCCGGGAAATTCGGTAACAATTTTACTCAGGCTGCCTAAAGCGGGTTATAGAGCTTTTTGACGTTTGTTCAAAAAGTTTACCCGGTTTGAATACCCGACTTTTGATCTAGTCGGATAGGAAGGAGAGTGAGAGTCCGGGTAAAGATCAGTTTGTTTCCATCTTGTAGTGCGTACCTACTATCTAACAGATTGAATATCAATATGGGGTGATTCAATAGGGCCATTAGAAGGTTTCTTCTGGGTGGGCAGCGCGAGTGTAACGTCCCTGATGTTGCATACGTCCATAGGCCACAATAACCACTTCCTGGTGATGTCCCAGTAAAAGGTGCTTATATTCCCAGGGGTGAGTAGGGTAGCCAGAGCTCACTAGAGAATTTGTGCTGTCAGTGGGATGACTAAAGGCTTGTCCTGCTTTGTCCTCTACACTGACGGCACAAAAACTCTGTGCTTGCAGGGTCGGCAGCACGACGGCACCACTTTGCATCAGGTGGACCGTATCCTTGTCTGCCACCTAAGTAGTATAAAAAAATAAATAAAAAATAAAAAAGTTTACCCGGTTTGTATACCCGGCTTTTGATCTAGTCGAATAGGAAGGAGAGTGAGACTCCGGGTAAAGATCAGCTTGTTTCCATCTTGTAGTGCGTACCTACTATCTAACAGATTGAATATCAATATGGGGTGATTCAATAGGGCCATTAGAAGGTTTCTTCTGGGTGGGCAGCGCGAGTGTAACGTCCCTGATGTTGCATACGTCCATAGGCCACAATAACCACTTCCTGGTGATGTCCCAGTAAAAGGTGCTTATATTCCCAGGGGTGAGTAGGGTAGCCAGAGCTCACTAGAGAATTTGTGCTGTCAGTGGGATGACTAAAGGCTTGTCCTGCTTTGTCCTCTACACTGACGGCACAAAAACTCTGTGCTTGCAGGGTCGGCAGCACGACGGCACCACTTTGCATCAGGTGGACCGTGTCCTTGTCTGCCACCTAAGTGGTATAAAAAAATAAATAAAAAATAAAAAAGTTTACCCGGTTTGTATACCCGGCTTTTGATCTAGTCGAATAGGAAGGAGAGTGAGACTCGTGGTAAAGATCAGCTTGTTTCGATCTTGTAAAGCGTACTGTCTAACAAATGTTTATCAAAATGGGGTTCTTCAAGAGGGGCATTAGAACTGGGTCGGTTGTAACGCCCCTGGTGTTGCATACGTCCATAGGTTTGTCTTCCTATGCCGTAAGCCGTGTGCTTGTCTGCCACCGCAGTGGTATAAAAGTATATCAATCGTAATGTACGCTCAGATTAGATCACAATAAATTTAGATCAAAAGAGACCTTAATTATAAATTTAAAACTACTAAACTTTGTGACTCACACTGTTTGGATCGGAATAAACTATTCAAACTAAGTTATGTAACTGCATAATCGGTACCATTTCCTTAAAATATTCTCTCTAAACTACCGTTATTCCTTTGAACGTGTTGTATAGTGAATTTTATTTATTAATATAAACCGCGATGGGTCCACATTAGCCCTGTTTTCACACTCAACCCGCCCTCTTTCGCCTCCTCATTATGAGTCTAATTCATCTCTGATACTACAATATCCGCCCACTGCCATTTATAAAACCACTGCTTATATTGTGAGATAAAAAATAAGTGATGTGGCAACGGTCCCACCATTTTGTATAGGTAGTTGTAACTCGGCTAGTTTGTGCCAACGTTAAGTAATTTTTATTATTATTGGTCTTAACTCAGGTATTCCATTAGTTACTACTCCGTCCACGTCAAATTTTGATCGCGTACCCGCTACCTATGCGGATTTATTCCCGGGAGAAAAAAGTATCTATTATTCCAGACTTACTTTTAGTTTAAGCACAGCTTAGACAATATCCCTAAGTAAAGACCTCTGTAAGACAATTAACTGTAAGTACAAATATATATTAGGTATACATACCTAACATACCTACCTACCCATACACAATGCAATAAAGCACGATAGATTAAGAACCCATGTAAAATACTGTACAACGATTATGAAATAAATTTGATTTGATTTGATTTGATTTGACTTCCAAATAACCGCGTGGTGCCCGGCAAAGTAGAATTTAGTCACCCCTACCATTTGGTGTCGTACACACAGCGTCAGAGAAAACAGACCCCCTCAATACTTAAAGAATATCGCCGCGGGGGTTCCTTTTCTCTGAAGCTTACCGTACAAGGCGACTAAGGGATAGGGCTGTTTAACATCAGACACATATATACAGCTCAGATTCAGGCACAGGCATACAAGGTTCGAGTCAACTATAATGCCCGGAAGACGGCTATAGGCTCACCTCCCATTACGTGAGGCCGAAAACAATGATTGGTGAAATGTTGGTGTTAATTCACCTCTGCATAACCCGTCGGGGATTAAGACGTGATTATATGTATGTATTCCAGACTAAGTATAAACTGTCCCTGTACCAAATAACAGCCAGATCCGTTAAGCTCTTAGACCACAGTTTTCATTAAATTTTCAGTAAATATTATGATCAAATCTCTACTGATAAGCAAACACAATTAAAGAAATACAGGAACCTCATAATATTAAAGCTATACTTAGGTATTCTTTATTATCCTCATGTTATAAGAAATAATAATAATACTAATAAGTAAGACTAATTTAGAAATGATTACAAAAACCTCTGCTATAAAAATGAAACTCGCGGATAATTTCACAATAACTGCATTAGCATTACACGAAATGCAAACAAATAACTCACTCGTCCTCATTAGAACACTGCGTTTTATTACACAGTTTTTTATTATTGAATTTTTGTGCAATGTTATAATATAAATCAAAATATTATTGCATGTTAATTCCAGTGTAGTGTTTTGCAAGAACACTAACGACATACTTAATAAATCCAGTGTAGAGTTATTTAGCTTCGTTTTTTCATTCGTAGTAGGTATCCCCATTACTGATATAATAGCGATGGTAGCTTAGTGGTTAAGGAGTCGGCCTTATGATCGCTAGGTCCTGGGTTCGAATCCTGGCCATTTCACTACCGACGTGAACCCACTCCTAGCACAAGCAATTTAGCTTAGTTGGAGGGGTTAGAGGGAATATTAATAATTGCGGTTGCTAATATTCTTTATAAAAAATAAAATAAAAAAACGTTTATCAGGATGACGGTAACAAACAGACAGAGGTATTTTGACAAAATGTACTGAGGACGAAATTATAAATCGGAAATTAAAATGAAATAAATAAATCGTAGAAATACGGAACCCATTCCTGCGGTCCACAGAAGTGTATTTTTTATATATTATATCACTTAGGTGGTAGACAAGCACACGGCCCACCTGATGGAACATTGTTACCGTGGCCTATGGACGTGTGTAACACATGTGGTGCCACGCTCTCGCTGCCGAACCTAATACGCTTCTTGAAGAACACTATAGTGTAATTGCTTGGGAAAACCACGGCAAGCAATTCATTCCACAGCTTAAGCATGCTGAGGATGAAGTTCCTATCACACCTAACTGTGGGTACTGTTTCAAGTCGCAATGTGTGGGGGGTGGATTCCCTGCCTATCGTGTGATATGATGGCGAGAGGTGCGGTAACTAAACTATGTACCATTCCAAACTTTCATTTCATACCAAAATTTCAGCTAAATCTAGTTCAGCCTTTTTGTATGAAAAAATAGAAATGTTCTCCACGATGGTTAAAATTAATTTTCAAAAATGAATCAAAGAATCATTTTCATTTATTCAGTTTAGGCACATAAAGAGCACATATGAACGTCAAAATTTTACAATTATGTCAAGACGTAATATAAAAATATTAAACTATGTATAAATAAACCATTGGAAAATGATTCTTTCGCTGGTTCGGTAGGTTAGTTCTACTGAGAAGATATCAGCAAGAAACTATATTAGAACTAGAATATGTTTTTTTTAAATATGGTTTTATTTACAATTTATGTTGTGTGAGCAAGCAAGATACTTAAGGTTAACCACGCACTTTTATCATCAAGATACTCATCTACTTTATAATAACCTTTTTTCATTAAAGATTTTTTTTTCTATTTTATCTCCTCAGCAACGAAAAATTATCCTAATTTAATTATAGACCATCATCAACTATTATTTAAGAGTTCCCACTCATCGCCCCATAAAAATGCCATGATCCGTTTTATGTCGTCTCGAAGCACCAGATGTAACGACTTTATGTGTTCTTTAGCTAATGATATACTTTGAAATTTATTCACTTTGTATGTTGTAATATCGAAATGTTCTCTAAACACTGTATTTTGATTATTTTTTTTTGCTTTTTGTGTTAGTATCAGATGCTTTGAATCTCTCCTTCAATATACACTTTATTATTTTTTTATTGATAGTGAAAGGTTAAGGCCCATAGTAGGTATTTCTTTTTTTATTAGTAAGGGTCTAATTTCATACTAGGATGTTTTTCTATCAGGAAGTTATATAATTCTGTATTGATTTAAGTATATTTTGTTTTCAAAGAAAGAATTAACCGTAAATACTAATATTCCCTCTAACCGCCGCTTGGTTCCCGGCAAAGTAGAATTTGGACCACCCCATCTCTTCCCATGTCGTACAAGGCGACTAAGGAATAGGGCTGTTCAACATCATAAAGACATAATACAGCCGAGACTCAGCCTCAGATGCATGGCTCGAGTCAACAATAGTGACCGGAAGACGGCAATTAGCTCACCCCCTATTACGTGGGACCGAATTTAATTTTTGGTGAAATGTGGGTGAACATTCACCTCTGCCTAACCCTCCGGGGATAAAAGCGTGATTATATATATGTATCTTCTGGTGACCCTTACTTTCCAGTAAACACTGTTGAAACTATTCTAACTGCCATCTCTCTTTTTCGATACAGAAACTAGACGGCCCCGGTTTTAGCTAATCTGTATAGGTTTTATTTTAAATTGCCTGGATTTGTTTGATAAAGTTTAAATTATGTTTAATCAATCAATCAATAAACCTATTGCAGTCCACACGTGGACATATACCTCAACTAATGTGTGCCGTAAGCTCCCGTTCCTCAGCCCTAGGTATCCTGCCACTTTTTCAGGTCGTCCATCTTGGCACCCGCACCTTATTATGTTATTGAATAATATTTGGTAGTTATTTAATGACATAATTTCAGGCCAGCTACTGTTCATCCATTTATCAGAAGACTTGCTGGTGAGTTTGGCTTGACCCTACCTTATTTTTAGGTTAGAAGCCAATAAGTAGCACACAAGCTGGTAGGCGTTTCCTCATGGACTCACAGTCAGTAGATTCGTATTCATTCGATCATCGACAATCGAAGCTCGTCTTTGTATCGAGTCATCTTATCGATACAAACCGAATCGAACGCTCTCGTAGGCGTCGCATGCGCACCATATCGTACCTATGCAGTGTGACCGTGAAACTGGTTTCTCGACTAGTGGACTGAGCAGTCCAGCCTTTGATACCTGGCTGCTTATTTTAAATAATTATACATACGCGTATTAATTATGCATATTTCATTTGGTTATCAAGTTAATGAGGTCATTGAACTGTCTATGAGGCAGTTGCGCATTTCTATGGAATTTCTTTGTTTGGTTTTCATTTCACGCTCCTCGACCCTAAGTTTCGTATTTATATTTGCATGTGACCTGGAACCGGGTTCGTTTGCCGGTTCGAGCAAAATGATAATGGGTTTTTCTGTTAGAAAAGTAAATTATTAACTGGTAGACGATATTAGGCTTGTAATTTGGTACCTATGTAGGATAAGAAATATAATTTACAAAATATGAATTAGATTTAGATCCATATTTCAGAATAAAACGCAGTTCTGAATCTTGATGTCCTTAGATAAATGGAGGAGGTAGGACATGACAGTATTTCTGTCCAATTGAACCGTCCGACTGGGGAAGTACCTCGGTCCTACAGAATACCGCAGCCATAATAACCTCGTGTTGTGTTCCTGGCGGTGAGTAGGGCATCCAGAGCTGACTGGAGAATTTTTGTGCTGTAAGTGGGAAGACCAAAAGCTTGTCCTGCTTTGTCTTTTACACTGACGGCACAGATACTCTTTGTGCTTACAGGGTTGGCAGCGCGAGGGTGACTCGGTTTTGCACACGTCCATAGACCACGGAAACCACTTACCATCAGAGTACAACTGAATACCATTATAAACTAAAACTGACCATCGACACAATGTCACTGACCCATCGGTTATAGAGCTAAAGGCATAAATTAAAAAAAAAAATTAAGTACGCAAGTGGCATCTAACCTATTCTATATCTGTGGGCAAACTTCCCCACGTAATTTTTTATTTGTTAAGTTTTTATGTAACTAGTTCTCAGTATTTCTTAGTTCTCGTCTTGTAATGGTTACCTCATTAGATGTTATCTGAGAAAATGTATAGTTACTGACCATGGTTAATGGTGACGATTCTGTTGTTACAAAACTTTTTAGACTAGATTCAAATCTCTAAAATGTTTAGTCTTATCAAAAAAATAAACAACAAAGTACTTACATCAAAATTCACCTCTAATTAAACAGTCAGTGTCCAATTTTAAAAGTTTAGATTCAATCGGATGCCAAATAGAATAGATTTTCGAATTTGAAATGGTTTTTTTTTTATATAGGACACGCCAGTTAAACTTCGCCTTGCTTGATGGTAAGCTGCAAAGTCTCAGAATAGTTTCAAGTTTTTTTTATATGAAATTCAATTAGTCTTCGCCTCGCTTGATGCAATCAGCTGAAGATAAAGTCTCAGAATCGAGGGTCTCACACTCGTATCTATAGACAAGTGAAAGTAATTACTTGAGTAAAAGTAATTACTTAAGTAACGATTTTGATTCTATAGTTTAGAAATTCACCAAAGTAAGAACTGTCAAAGTTCGAATTCTTCACTTAAGTCATAGTCATCATTTCCGTTACTTCAGCATTACTTTGCTAACATTTATCAGTGATTTCGAGGTTAGCCTTTGTAATAAATAACTGTTTCTGCTTACTCGACAATATGGTATCATATTTTTGAATGATGCTAAGGAATAAATCCTTCTCTAATGATAAAAAGGGTTTCTTTCTATCACTTTCAGAACTCATTACAAATTAGGTACCTATTGTTTTAAACGAAATATTCACACGCGATTCGATACTGACGACTGACGACTTATGAATGAACAGTGAATGTTCGAATGGATATTTGGTAATTGTGTAAGTATTCTATGCATTTTTACGTTACTATTTTCTATTGCTGTTTATTGTGCAATTACAACAAATACAACCGGCCTAACTGTGACGCACAATCCAAGCAAGTTTACAATGCACCTTCATAAACGGTAACAAAGGCTCAAAGAAAATTTTTATTTTATTATGTATTTTACATTACTACATTTTATTGTTTTTTTTTCTTCTCCTTTTTGGCAAGTAGGTAATAGATATATGCCAATGTCAAGTAATATAGTAGTAGTAATATAAGTAGGTATATAAATGTCTTTAGAATTATTAATGGCGAGACGCCAAAGTCAAGTTTTTCAAGTTACGGTCCTCAGTAAAGTTGTGGGGACTTTACTAGAGGCTCCCTAGGGAGGTTTGGAACCAACACGAAAAGTCACAATTCACTGTAATTTGCCACTTTCCGCACTTGTGTGCGTTGTCAAAAATATTATATCTAAAAATCCACCATTTTTATACATAAAATCTCGAAATCACATCAATTTTGGATAGTAAAAAAATACCGCGATGCGCCATTCTTCATGTTGGCGCCAAAACTCCATTTTATTGTTGTTTATTATACAATTACAATACAACAAATAGAACCGGTATAACCTAACTGTAAGTGAATGACGTGCAATCCATGCAAGTTTAAAATGCACCTTACTACACGGTAATAAACACTCGATAATACTTTTCAGTTTAATAGGATTATTTTGCTGTCAGTCGTTTAGTTTCACAATAAACCATCACAAAAACAAAATCACGCAGCTCATCACAAACTTATTGCAATGGATCGAATATTGTTTTAAATATGACAGTTTTAAATAAAGTGTTATTAAATTTAAAAATAATAGCGATGCATTATATAAAATTGTTTGTTTTTCATTATTCTATTAAAGAAACAAAACGTTGATAGCAGTATTGCCAGCTGGAAAAGATTCTTACGGCCTGAGTAATACTTATAACTTTACTCAAGTAAGTATTTTGCGTTACTTGTCTATAGAATAACATTTACTTAAGAAATTACTTAAGAACAAGTTATGACTTAGTTGAGAAATTACTTAAGAACAAGTAATGACTTGTTTATAGATACGGGGGTCAGAATCTCAGGATAGTTTCAAATCAAATCTATTTAGTAGCCTATTATAGTAAGCACTTCTGGACAAATTACTTTTTTTTACCACTTAGGTGGCAGACAAGCACACGGTCCACCCGATAGGCAATTGGTTACCGTGTCCTATGGAGGTGTGCAACACCAGGGGTGTCACACTCGCGCTGCCGACCCTGAAAAAACCTTCTAATGCTCTTCTTGAAGAAACCCATATTATAGCCGCTTTGGAAAACCATGGCAGGAATTTCACCAATGTTATTCATAGTATCAGATCTTTCTTCGTGAGAGATAGAAATAGTTTAGACAAAACTACAGAATCGGTACTTGTCAGTATGTTTAATTCGTAAATTTAGTAGAAATACTTTGTTTCAAGCTCATTGCTTAAGCAAGATCTGTTTCAGATTGACATACTTATCATTCATTTAGATCTCTATCTGAAGCTGACACATCTAAATACTCTGGTTTTCTATTTAAATAATATTCTTGTTGCTAAGTGTATGTGGTACCTACTGAAACGTAGTCTGAACAAGTAGTACAGTATAGGTATTTAAACTATCATGGTCACTCACATTAGTATTAAAGTTATCGGGATACTAGCTGACCCACCCCAGCTTCGCCCGGGGTATATTTTGAAGCTTCATATCCCTTTGAGCCCGTATGTTTTAGTATTCAAAATATGTATAAAAAGTTGCCGGACTTGTTAACATTTATTATCAATGCTCTGCTCCCTTAAGTAGTAGCGTGATGATATATAGCCTAAAACCTTCCTCGATAAATGGACTACCCAACACTGAAAGAATCATTCAAATCGGACCAGTAGTTCCAGAGATTAGCGTGTTCAAACAAACAAACTCTGCAGCTTTATAATATTAGTATAGATTTACCATGTTGTATTGTTCTGAGTATCCGATATTACAGCGCTGTTGCAAGCATCATGATCATGGAGAAATACAACATGATAAATATCCCGAAAACGTTAATGCTCAGTGGTTTCCGGCAGAATAGAATTTGGACCACCCCATCTCTTCCCATGCGGTGTCGTACAAGGCGACTAAGGGATAGGGCTGTTTAACATCAGACAGATATATACAACCCAGACTCAGCCTCAAATTCATGGCTCTAGGCAACAATAGTGCCCGGAAAACGGCTATAGGCTCACCCCCTATTACGTGGGACCGAATAAAATGATGGTGGGTGGGTGTTTATTCACCTCTGCCTATACCTCCGGGGATAAAGGCGTGATTATATGTATGTATGCATTTACATGCATGCTAAAGTAATGTAATGCTAAAGGAGTATACTTAATTAACTTTTAATTTGTATATTTTTATACTAACTACTATCATAAAATAACTAACAAACTGACCCATATTTAGAAACCTCACATCGCTCCTTAAGACCATAATTTTTTAGTCTTCAAATAATGTTTGAAAATCTGCCGGTGTTTCTGACATTTATGATCACTGCTTCGCTACTATAAATAGTAGCGTAATGATATATAGCCTAAAACTTTTGTCGATAAACGAACTATTCAACTCAAAAATAAGTTTACAATTCGAACCAGTAGTTTCTGAGATTAGCGCGTTCAAGCAAACAACCTAACTAACAAATAAACAAACTTCAGCGTTTTTACAATTATTGCCTCACAATTTATTTTGATTATTAATATGTAATTAGAATTTCACTGTTCAAATGTTAAACTTGGTATCGTGATTAAATTAAATATTGGACAAAGTAATGTCCTCATCTGAGCATTTTCTCAGTAGTATCCGAGTACCTCGGAACCTAGGGTCCGCTTACTCTTTCCTCTCCTCCTGCTTTCGCTTAGATATTACAGCTTTTGAGAGTGAATACTGTTCGACGTAGCCCTAAAAGTTAAAACCTACATCTCTGCACCTAAACCGCTTTGTTGACTTTGCCCAGGAAGTCTTACTAACAACAAGTACCACGCATAAAATTTGCTCCACTTTAATTTTTATATTATCATAAATATTATCTACAAATCTTACTTCAACGTTTCTCGGTACAGTTAGATGCTGAATATATTACGAAGAATTCTCGAGAACCGCCGGCCCACTGCTCGGTCCAGTGAAATATCGACTTGTAACCTGATACCCACGTAGGAGGACTATCATTCCGTTGATCCTGTCTTTTTTCCACTTAACAAGCACACAATTTAATAGTGAATGTCTATAGCGTATAGTTGGAGAGCGTGTGGCGGCCAATATGTCCATGTAAAATGATACTATCGGTACAGAAATGTTTCAACCGCTCTTGTTTACGATTCTCGTAAATTTACCGTACATACACATTCTCGGCCTAAGTCTAAGGTCCCCGGCTAAGATCGGCTTGTCTCCGTTTTGTAAAGCGTCATCTCTCTCGTAGAGCTTGATATATTTTTAGAGTAGTTAAAACCAATGCTATAGTTTTAATTTTTTTTAACACAGACAGTTTTAGTTACTCTAGAAAGGTATCAAACTATCAGTTTGATAGATACAACGCTTTAAAAATGTAAGCCGGTCTTATCCAAACGATCACTCTACTTTCCTAGATATTCTTGCTTCTCAGATACAGTTACTTATGTTATCCCAGAATTAACCCCCAAAATTTCATTAATCACTAGGTATGTTCGATCCCATGTAATAGGGTTGGAGCCTATTGCCACCACCGGGCACTTATTCTTGAGGATTGATGCTGAAGTCTGGGCCACATATCATACTGTAATACACGCAATTTACTTTTTGTCTACGGTACGTAGTTTGCCTGGCTGGCGGCTATAGGTGTATGCCTATTGCCGCCCCATGAAATAAAGAACTAGTATTGGTCCTTTATTTCCTGGAACCGAATACTTAGTTGGCAAGTGGTTCTAAAAGTAGAACAAAATACCCCAGGATCATGCAAAGTGAAAAGAAGTTGTCTCTGCCTACCCCAATAGTAAAAAGACGTGACTGAAATCGGATTTCACACAGGTAGTTAACGAGGGTACCACGTTTAAATCTAGATATTACAGCTTTCTAAAAATATTCTAGATACAGTTAATTGTGTAACAAAAAAACAGTTACTTTCATAAAAAAACATGTACAAAAATTTAAATTAATTAATTTTAATAATGTAACAATTAATGCAATTATTTAAATTAATATGACCTAAATGAGTCTCATTATGTAGATCCTTTAATATAAAGTAACACGATTACATTTAATTTTGAAGTCACGCACGGTGACGGACAGACGGCCAAAGAAACTGAGAATTTAGTTTGTAAAATAAACAGTTTTTACCGTTTTTCGTTGAAATGTATCGTTTTTTTTATCAGATATCTACATAGTTATTCTATGTCTAGAATGTCACCAACATTATGCATTTAGTTTTCCTTTTTCGAACCTGTTATCTTAAAGTGTTCCTTATATACAGTCAGCAAAAGATTGAACTTGACGAACAAAGCACACAACATTATCTTAATGCTTTGGTTTTCCACCCTTAGTTGACATATTGTTGTAGGTAAATAATAATACAGTTTAAATCAATAAAACAGTTTAATTTCTCCTTAATACCTTTGTAAGATGATTCTAAGACTGTGTAGTCAAGATCATTCTGACGCTGACTGTACCTGACATATATATGTATATGTAATATTTCCAGTTATTTATGCATATGTTAAACATATGCAAACTATGTTGAGCATCAACATTATGGAACCTAAATGATCACTGTATTTTACTTGCTTGTAAAATACTTTGTTTGCATAATGTTAGGCCTACTTTATGCCTAGGAGTTATATGTTTAGATTCATTTCATGAGATAGATTTTCAAGTAGAATATACCTATACATATATAGGTAGCTAGTAGAGTATATCTCTAGAATGTATGTTTTGGGTATGTGTTTAAATCAAAGCATTAAATATAGTTTCAAATTATTTATTTTATCTATAAGTAGATTATGCGCCTACTTTATAAGATTTCAGTCAAATAAATACACGACGATTTTTAAATTAAATTATCACTAAAATTGTACAACGTTAAGCTATTTACATTATATCACAAAAATATTTACCGAAACTGCGTCCCTAGCGTAATTAGTATCACTCTACTTACAGTCTGTCCGATCCGAATGGAATATTTCAGATAGCCACGATACACTGCGTCTCTGACCACGTTTCGACACACGCCAATACCATACACATCGAATGCTTCGCTAAAACTACTGAAAATGACTCGAGGGCAAACAAGCGACCACTCCACGTAACACAATCACTCAGATGAGTCTCTCACAGCTTCTCGAACGCCCTGGAATTAGTGAGCATCTCCCGCGTGAGCCTCCACACTTGCTTCGCCGCGTTCTCCAGTGCCGTCGGTGACTTTCCTTTGAACAGATCTACATGGGGAAGGAAATAGTGAGGACATCGGCGACACTGCAGCGACGAGATCAGTTGTAGGAAAATGCCGTTGATTCTGTCCCCAATGGCCACTTCATCCCATTCATGTTCTCGTGGATGCTTCTCGCATTCGTACAACAGCAGCGTCTTCATGTGATAACACGTCACAGGATTCCCTGGCAGATCTAGATGCCTGTCTCGAATAGTTTTCAATATGCTGAGGCATTTTCGCCGACATCCACCTTGCAGTAAACGGTTTTCAGCCTCGAAGAAACTTAGCACCCATGCGTCACCTTCCATTGCGGAATTCTTGCCTTGCAACGCTAGACATTCCTTCGATAGTAAATCGAATCCTTCGGTTTTGACTTCGGCGACTATGTTAGGGTGTGGCCAGGGTATTGCCGGTAATGGCCAATGTGCGGCGGACCGCGGCCACAAGCCGGCGCACTTAAACGCTGGTGTTATCTGCACTATGTACCTTTCGCGTATTCGTAACTTGACTTCGGTCGTCTCAGCGATCATCTTAACGCAATCTCTATAGGAACATTTGTCACAAGCTTGGGCGACCAAAGTCTGAAACCTTGACCGGATCTTCCTCGCTGATAAATAGCCTGAAGCAGTGATGAATTCGACCCAGAGGGACATGGAGCGCTTCCTGCCGTCGCTCAGTTTCAAAACGGCGCACCCGGGTAAAGAGCCGTCGTCCACGAAGTTGAGAACACCCATTTGATTTAGGTAAATGACAATTTCGAACTCGTGAGGAGAAACCACTTCCAGGCCGTCGAAGCGTCCGTTGTAGTCGGTGAGCGAGGATATGAACCTCGGCTCTTGAAGTTCGACCTCCTTGAGAACATCTTGGACTATCCTGCAGACTTCGTGTATTGTTTTGGTGATCTGCGCCTTTCTGTTGGCGACTCTTTCATTATAGTACTTGTTCATCTGGTAGACGAGTTTGGATTGCGCCGCCATCATTTCAGGGGGCACGAGCATGGTGGTGTGTCGTTGAGTGACTACGCGGAGTGCATCGTTCGCCGGCGGCGGTGGACGCACGCGCACGGCACGCGGTACTTTGCCGACTGAGCCATGTCGGATTACCGGACTGAGAAGGCCGTGGTACGCCCAGCGGGATCCGTATCGGCGAATGAGGTAGCCGGATTGCGTCTCGCTCGTTTACGAATAGCTACTGGGGAGTTAAAAAGGGACGGAGGTGTCTCCCTTCGGTTGTGTTTGCGCGGTGTCTGAGTATTGATCGCGTCTTGGCCCCGCCCCCGCGAAGCTGTAGGTATCCCTCTGGCGAAGGTTGGCGAGGTGTCTGTAATTACATGATTGCGTTAGTTCGTCGCTCGTTAATTCAGTAGCAACAACAACTTTGCCTCTATTAATGAGGATATTTTTTATGGCCGCCTTGTTATCTTGATTCTAATTGGACTGATTAATTCAATTGTAGGCGTTTCGGAAGTTGTGACTAGGTTACCTAATAGTAATTTAAATGATTACCTAATTAAATTTTGTGACTAGATTCAACAGTAACCAAGTGCTTGTAATTACTTTTTAATTTTTATTTTGATATCTAAAATCAATACTGATTAAATTAATTAATTGATATGTTTAATGAGTTAAAGTTAATTGAAGAGAGGACATCCGGAACCCATCATGTTAAAAAATATTCTACCTATACCTAGGAATGTTTTAGATTTTTACCGAAAAGAAATAATTAAATTATTAATAGACATAAGTACAGTCAACAACAAAAGTTGCTTAACAGTCTTGACACCAAAATATTTAGAAACCTTTTTTACACAATATATGTCCCAAAAGTGGTTTTATGATACTCCGAGGACAAATTCAATATATTCTTGCCTTGCAACGCTAGACTTTCCTTACATAGTTAATTGAACCCTTCGTTATTGACTTCGGCGACAATGTTAGGGTGTGGGCACACATTTTCATGGGCTATATGTTTACTTTTGCATAGAGGAACTGTCCTTTTGTACGACCCCCATGAGATAGAAGAGCCATCCACCGAAAACCAGAATTACCTATACAATATTTTTAAGTTGTTGTTTAATTTGCTTACCTATATTAAATCATCATATATACATCATCATAGCGGGACGTCTTTTATGGTTGGCTTCGCGAGTGTTTATGGTCGGCAGCGCGAGTGTAACACCCCTGGTGTTGCATAAGTCCATAGGCCTCGGTAACCACTTCCCATCAGGTGGGCCGTGTGTTTGTCTGCCACCTAAGTGGTATAAAAAGAAAGTTTTAGGAATGAGGGTCGTCAAAGCCTCATCAAATGCTTTTTCACGATTCAAAGGAATCGTGACTTTAAGAAGAAGGAAAAACGTATGCTGGTAAAAAATCTAAGGCTTTACAGGACTTCAAAGAAAACAGAAAACAGGCGCCGCTTGGTCCTGGATGAATATATACATATTAATGTGGATAGGAAGAGGGATATGCCTGTCAACCTCACCTTCGGCAACCAAAACGACCCACAGGCGGCGTGCGTTTTAGTCGGTTCGAGTCCGACATAACCTCCTCCACCGGCTCCGGTGGGGAAGTATCCGTGGGGATTTTGCGCACGTAAAAAAAAGAAAAAAGGGGAGGTCGGGGTAATTGCAACTCATCACAACCCTCAGCAAGTTAAAGGCGATAAAATGCTACCAAAGAGGCACCATCTCCTCGCAACTTCATACTATCTTTTGATTTGGTTAATCATGGTTTAAGTGAGACCTATGTACAGCAGTTGACTACGGTGAGCTAATTAATTGATTGAATGATATCTGACCTCCCAACCGATAGGTGTATTATAACTGTTTCTTGGTCCCAATTGTATTAAAATGAGACGTGAGCCAATTTTTTTTTTATACCACTTAGTTGACAGACAAGCACACGGCCCACCTGATGGAAAGTGGTTACCGTGACCTATGGACGTGTGCAACATCAAGGGAATCACACTCGCGTTGCCAATTTACCTTAAATTACCCCTTTAGTCAGTCCCTGAGTTACCACTGAAAGTTTTCTAAAAAAAATCCAATCGCCAACCCAAGAAGACACCAAAAACCTTATGCAGACCAGTCAAACTCACTTACCACTGCAATACCTACCGAAGCATGAGAACAGAATTGTAGTTTCAACAAATGCATCACTAAATTTAGAAAAAAGTAGTTAATCAGAACTAATCTAGTACCTTCTAAAATTGAGATGTTTAAGCACTACAGAAATATGTGGACATCCAGCATACCATAAAACCATAATCAATTAACTTTTAATTTCCCCCATAGGAGTAATCATCCCGTAGTAAACTATAAACAAACTCGTTTAAATATTTCGAACGCTTACCAAGGCTTCAGAAGCCGTAGGAGTTCTCAAGTATTCCGGCCGTGTCCCTTAGGTGAGAACGTCCAAGTTTAGCTATACATCGTCGGTCTATTTCGGTCGCTTGGCGATTGATGGCCCGCCGGCGCGTGATGGATGGGACGACGTTGCTTGATTTACGTCCCGGCTCACTCCTAGCGATTCATGGGATCCTGGTAATACGGGTGGATAGTTTCGGGCACGGGAAAGGAAATAAAGGACGGTTATATAAATATCCGGGAATTTTAATCGGTGTAATAATTTTATGAAATTGCTTGTGATGCTATTCTTGTGTTGCTGTCGGGTGTTTAGATGGTGTCAGTTCTCTACTGAAGTTGTTTTTTTTTTCTATTGAAGATTTATTCTCTAAATGTAGCATCAAGTATTTTGTTTTAATATAGCGTGATCTTATTGCTAGATACTTTCTAGTACAGTCGCCATTGGTATTTGGTTATCACATTCCAAGTTACCAATCACCTCAGCTCTAAAATTTTACATTACAATTTAAAAATATGAAATAGGTTTCCTGAAGCTTTTTTGTCTTTATACCACTTGGTTGGCAGACAAACACTCGGCTCACCTGATGGAAAGTGGTTACTGTGGCCTATGGACGTGGGCAACATCAAGGGAATCACACTCGCGTTGCCAATCTTCTTCATTAAAGAATTGTTCATCTATTTATTTCATATGTTCAGCAGTTTCTGAGTGCGACTGTACCTACCTAACTGCTGAATTATATTGGCATTGGTACATTCATCGTTTTCAAATTACTGATACATACATACACGCACACACAAATTGCTTCAAAGTCAGTCAAGCATTGTACACTCTGACTACCGACTTTGGTTTAAATTACGATAATGATTTCGAGTTGGTGTGAGCGATATTGTTTGACAGATGAGGCTCTAACTTCCCCACGGAGTTGGGTAGTTGCTCCCGCAAAAGTCAAAATAAACTGATTCTCAAGAATGTCCATGACATATAGGTAGACATACCGATAGGTAGGGTTGTGGTACCCATCTTTATTAAAACCGCAAATATATTTACGAAATTAGAAATTACCTGTCGGTTTGAACCATTTCTCGGCAATAACATACACAAGGTTATACCCCACCGTCCGGGCAAACCCCTCACTGCGCGCTCACAAATTATCCCACTCTCACCATAAATTCGCATAATCCCACGAACCTCGTAAAAAGGTCCCGAAAGCTCAGTAATTCCGCTTTGTTTATTATTTTATAATGCCGTCGGCAGTGCGCACGCGCGAACCGACGCAAAATGGCGGCTCTCAGGCCCCGCCTTGTTCCGCCGGACGTCCGCTGCCACCTCGCCCTGATTCAGACATGGCTACCCTTTCTGTTCAATTACTTTATTATAATACTATCATGTACTTACTTATCCTTTTATTTATATCAACCGTTAGTATTGTGACTTAAATTATTAATTAGAAGTAATGAACGAGTTGATTTATTGACTTTAATTATACTTACGTTTATATTATTCGTATTAAGTTAATTTAATAATGATTGTTGTTGTGTTTCCTTATTAAGGCGATTGCTATTTACGGAATTAAACGCATATTTTGTTTTCTTTTTCATTAACAATAATAACGCTAAAACGATACCCTATAGTACACTTCACTTGTACCTAAAGCAATTAGGTACCTACTTACATTAGATCATTTTAATATTCAATAAAGAGTTTGTCACACTCAAACCACTCGATTTATTTTAAATATCTAAGTATACCTATTCAATGCAAATAAAATGTTATTAATTACTGAAATAAATATATTATTGCATGTCTGTCCAATAGTTTTGGATACAACACATATACCTACATACATATAATCACGCCTTTATCCCCGGATGGTAAGGCAGAGGTGAATTATTACACACATTTCACCAATCATTAAATTCGGTCCCACGTAATGGGGGGTGAGTCTATTACCGTCTTTCGGGAGCTATTGTTGACTCGAGCCATGCATCTGAGGCTGAGTCTGGGCTGTATATATATGTCTGATGTTAAACAGCCCTATACGACACCGCATGGGAAGAGATGGCGTGGTCCAATAGCATCCAATAGTCCTATATGTAAGTATCTTAACTAACACCTACTGGTAGATAGGTACCACTTTAGTGTTTTATTGCCTATTTTTTGTATATTTTGCAATCTAGTTGTATGTAGGTGACATGTCTATTAATCATTGAATATTAATGACATCATAAGAAAATGTAATCACATGCTCAGTTTTTTTACTTAGCGCAAACCAGACTATCTGGTTTGTATTTTTATTTGCTTCATGAGATGGTAACGACATCGTTATGGTGTTCTTTGTAATCTGTAGGACCTTCAAAACGAAGGAGATTATAGACCTAAAAATATTTTACATATTTGTTCTGTAAACTGTTTGCGTTTTGACTGTGACCAAATGCTTTACACATATTGATAACTGACTTGTACTTTTCCACATTAATATGTGTAACAACAAATTTCACCTGCCTTCAATCAACAGTATAAATAGACCAAATGCTTTGATAAATACGAGTATGGTCCACACGAATCTTCTTATGAAGATTCCTTAAACTTATGTTGAAAACTGCAGGTAACCTCCAAACATCAATGAAGTCAAAAATAGTACCGCTGGAATCATGATTCAATTACACCAATGATAATACTAACATACGAAAAAAGTTACAGTAGCAAGTAAGTGAATGTAGGAATTCCGTACACTCTGGCTACCCAGGAATTAGTGTGTCTAACAAATAACAAAAAGGCAACAATTAACGGAAAATAAATGTCTACGCACTAGGAAAGAAAGACGACGCACAAGTAGGTATAATTTTTGACAATTTTGTGAACCTACCTCAGTGATGCAGGATGGTTAAATACCTACATACAACTGTCCCAGGTTTATTTATCTAATGGAATGTTAACAAACAACTGCAAAGAAAATTCTTGGCATAATGCAGATAGCTGTGTTAAATGGTGAATTTTTTACCAAAGGATGGGTGATTTCGAATATCAGACTGTAGGTACTTCATAACATTAGTAAGTAGGTAGTTTATTTTCGTTAGTCATTTAAGAAAAGTTCATGTGATTTTCGCATACAAATTAAATCTATCGAAAGCAACAGCGTGTCTTCATCATTTTGTGTCCTGTTTAGATTACACAGTGCGTTTAAGACAGTGTTATTAATACATCACAACGAAAAATATTATTAAAAAATAGTCATTAATTTAAATAAAAAAAATATGTCAATATTGACAATATTTCCGTGCTAAACATAATAATAATAATAATAAATAAATATTCTACAACATTCTACACAACGCTATCTAGACCCATGGTAAGCATAGCTTAACTAGCTTGTGTTATGGAATCTAGAATGCGGATAAACATACTTAAATACTTTTTTTTTTGTAAATACATACATATTATACATAGAAACACCCAGACCAATGCAAATACCCATATTCATGCATACAAATATTTGCACTGAGCGGGGATCGAACCCGCGCCTCCTGCGTAGCAGTCGTGTTCACTACCGCCACGCCACAGAGGCTGTCACACTAATAAACAGATAACCATTATACAGTTCACAATTATAATAATTACTGCATTCAGACCATATGGCACCAGCGAACCACGGCCTGTGCGACCGAGCACGAAAATTTATCACTATCTTAATAACCAACAGCGTTTGCAGGGTTAATAACGCAACTAAATCAAATTAATGCTTGGATTTGAGCCGTCACTTAATAATAACCGTTTGGCCGTCGCTCCTCTATCCGGCGGTCTATCACGTACCGTGTACAAACATACTGACAGACAGCATTGTACAGACGACTCGGTGGCACAACTTTATTATTTATTGAGAATTGAATTCGCTATCGTGTTGATATATGAACGATGCATACAGACAGACATCTGTCATCCCCCACCGCCAGCGCTCGACTGACGGCTGTCCCACCCTACGACGCAGTGGAGTGGGGGACGCCCCGCCCAAGCACGGATACCTATGGGAGAACATCTCTGGTTGTAGTACAAACAATCTCGTACTGAAATTTCGACCGTATTCAACGCTGTTTAGGTCGATTTTTAAGTAGAGGAAGATAGGGTTGCTCGCAGCGAGTTTTGCGTGTGTTTTTTAATGATTATTTTTCTTGGATGCGGAGATATTTCGGGTGCCTACTGCCGGTAATTGGATTCAGCATGCGTGGAGTTCGGCTATGGCACTGATTGAGACGTACACTTGTCTCTTGTAATTATTATAAAGATTTGAGATAATATTCGGATCTCTTTGTTTTGTCGCTGTTTCAGCCGGTTTTGTGTCATTAGCGAATATTTCTGTAAGTGCACTTGCGGCTCTTGTTGCAGCTGTCTTGTACAATTTTATTGAGAACTTACAAGAGAATGCACGTTTGGTTTGAGGTTTGAATTAATATTGATTTATTTAAGCTTTTAAATGTATCTAACCTTTAGTAAATCCTGACTTTACTTGACAGTACCGTAGAAGCACTTTTTGGTACCGAAATTTTTCAAAATTTCTCTGAATGTCAAACTTTTCCTGATAGTTATAAATCTACAAAATATCTTCACAATAGGTTAAACCGCCATCAAGATTTTATTTATTTATTTATTTAAACTTCATGCACACATGTACACAGGCAGACTTAATGCCACAGGCATTCTCTACCAGTCAACCCAATAGGTGCAGAGAATAACAAGGTAGGTGCATTATGAAAACTTATCTCGATTTTCGAGTAAATATAACGACCTACTCTTATTTGCGCTTTCACTACCTACCTAGGTACATAACATCTATACCTACCTAAAACCTATATCTAGACATATTCAAACATATAGCCCAGTATACATTGAACATTACTCACAGTAGTCATACCGCTATCAGGAACCAACAAACACCTGTATACCAAACACTAAACTTGTTCACTCCTCTGTTTAGATAACGCGGCACGCTCGCGCCCTTATCTCTAACCACTTGTACCGATCGTCTGTAGGTACCAACAGAATTATTTATTGGTAGTAAACAATCTCGTTTTTGTAGCTAGCCACTTAATTTGGTTCGATTTGGTTTGGTTATCTCAACAGTTTGACTTCATCGCCTCGAATTTCGTTATAGACACCATTTTGTTAAGGTTTTATTGTTGAAAGCTTTTTATTTTGTATTTAATTAGATAGTATTCTTACTAGTTATGGTAAACGGTCACCTTGACTTGCTTGTAGACGCTTAGGATAGTTCGGATTCGATACATTGGTGTAAATTTACTAAATTGGTTTTAGAAAATGCCAAGACAATATCCATGACTTATCTTGAACCTAGGAATTTCTTTCTCTTGAGATAATTCTGCCTACAGACCTACTTACACGGACGTCCCGAACCAGCCCTAAATTGTTTTAAATTCAGGTCTACGTCGTTTTCTTTTATATTATGTAAGAGCCACATAACTAATTTCTCTACTTACTATATTAAAATCTATGAGAATTATATCTGTCAGTGACTTAACAAAGCGGCTTCGCTGAAATGGCTCCTTTGCCGTGTCCTATATAAAACAAATCTGGTCCAAACTATACATTCTGTGCAAAATTTCAAACAAAAAAACATTGCTGAATCAATTTTTTGCATGATTGAGGTGTTCCTCCTCATACACCCCATTTTCGCATTTAATAGAATACTAGCCCTAACCATTAGATACGGACAAAAAAGAAAAAAAAACGATTGAATGAAATTTTAAAGCATTTAGTAAGCTAACTATTCAAATCTATTAAGATAGGAAAATATCTTCTTCCCACTGTCGTCTTCGATGGATATATACTTATAGGAAGATTTGGATGGCTTCAGGCGAGGTTCAGTGGCTAAATTGTCAGATCATTCCCCTTGTAAGGGCAAGTTAGCGCGTTCAAATCTAGCCTGAACAGATTAAAAAAAATTCTATCCAAATTGAATAAAAAAAATTGTTTCTGTTATCAACTTAGGTGGCAGACAAGCACATGGCCCAAATTGAAGGAACAATTCTCACAGTTCAAATAATTAATATCTGAAATCCTTTATTAGGTACGGAATATTAATATTTACTGAATAAAAAGCATCTTATCTTTTTCGTCAAATTACAAGTTATCTCCGTGCCAATTCTCACTAAATATCAGTATCAAAATAAACGGGATATTTACCATGTTTCATTGTTTTGAGTTTCCGATATTTCGGCGCTGTTGCAAGCACCATGATCACGGAGGAATGGAGATATCGGAAACTCAAAACAATGAAACATGGTAAATATCCCGTTTATTTTGATACTGATGTGAGTGACCATGATAGTTTAAATATCTCACTAAATAGTCTCGACATGAAAAACTTACAGACAAACAGAATTACATTCATGCATATGCACACAAGTTAGGGTGATCTATAATCAGATCTCTAAATTACCAGCACCCTTTTTATCTTTTCGCATCTCCTAATGCAATCTGCCAGCTGTCTCACCTGTGACGATCATTTCTAGACATCAAACCTATTATCACAAAATTCGCGGTATTCCGGAAGCGTCGCAACAGTGGCGCCGCGGTAACTGTGAACAGATGACGCGTTTCCGCTGCGCGTGCGCCGCTCCACGTGGCGCGAATTACGCGCGCTCGCAAACCGCAATCGAACGTGACGGTTCGGAGATGAGTCTAATTGTTTCGGTTTTGTTGTCACACTCGCAATGTCGCGCGCTGCAGTCTACGTGTGCGTTTATTTTTGTTGGAAAATACCTACTTGACGGTCTGTAAATCTGTCTGCACTTGGTTTTAACCGACTTAGAAAAAGTTTGAGATTCTAAATTACTTCAATAATTATTTTTTATTTAGGGTACCAACATTACTAGGTATAGGGTAGGCAGAGACAATAGACCGCCGTCTACTTCAGTCCTTACACACTGCACGAGCTTCCTTGAAGCCTAGTGTGCAATTGGTAACATTTACGTGTGCTATGTTGCCCAACGTTGCACAACAAAGACTCGTGGGACTACGAAGAACTTTGTCTGTAATGGATACTGTCATTAAACCTAAAACCTCTCCTCTATTTCCTCGTCTGAGGTTTAGTAGGCATCGATATGTAGGTAAGATTGATTTAGACCTCAATGATGTTGGTAGAACCTGAGCCCTGTACACTCATTCGTCATTTTTATTTAACTAATTTATTTGCTATCCCACCACTGGCGCCGATAGGGGAGGTTATTTCGGTCTTGAACCGCCTAAAACGCGCGCCGACTGTGCGAGCCCCAGGTTGCCGGAGGTAAGATTATCTGAGACATAACGCACCCCGACCGGCCCAGGACCGTCTCTTTAAGACGGCCCTCTTCAGGTGTGGGGACCACGGAGTCCCCATCTCGTCACTAGGGACTGGTAGGTTGTTCTGCTAGGGTAATAGGCGGCTTCACCCGTCACCCCCATGCCCGCAATCGTGAGGAACAGAGGTCATTTTGCGACCTCTGACGCCCAAGTCGCCTTCGCTTAATGTAGAGGTGCCTATACTAGCATAATATACCTCGCGTATCATCAATAAAACTACAACATATGCCTCAAAATATTCCAGCTACTTCTTAATCCTCGACTTCCACACTCAACCAATGTATGTAATCCGCTGTCTTAACAACTAACCACAAAAGATAGATGGGCCTACTCCTCAATATCTCGTTCCTCTCTAAGCCAGGATAATCCTCCTGTTGACAGCCGCCATAACTTGTCCAGCTTGATCTGCGCACGAGTTTATTTTTACGATCTGTTAAAATAACATCTTGTTCATATTTGTTAGGATAACAGGGGCAATATAGGATCGTCAAAATACTTGGTCATTTTTTGATTTGCAAATAATCTCCTGTCCTCGCTGTCAGAATTGCAACTGTCAAATATAATTTGTGGTTTTTATTGTCAGTGTGTAATTAAGTAGTTATTTTTGTGCGTTTCTTGAAATGAATGTTTTTTCTTTGCTTCTATAATGTAGAAAATTAAATGTACAGTAATTTCACTAATATCGGCAGTTAATGTTTACAGTGTCTGCCTTAGAATCGAGAGGTTATGTTGTAAAGTAACTATGACTTTAACAAAGTTTTGCTCTTATTCGATTTTGACATTATTAAAATTTATTTGATCTTTATTAACTAGTGACTGCAGTGAAATCTGTGATACTACATTTTTGACATTGTTAATTTTTTTTATGTTTGCTATTATTAAGAATGGAAAGATAAGTTTCCAATGTTTCATTTTTACATATTTAATATTTTTATATTATTGTTTGACATAATTGTAAAATTTTGACGTTCATATGTGCTCTTTGTGTGCCTGAACTGAATAAATGAAATTGATTCTTTGATAAGTGACAAACTTGCTGAAACGTTTGGGAACGTTATATTACGTGTAATGATTATCCTTACGAATAAATCAGTTAGGAGTTGCGAGTTACGATGCCTTACCAGTACACTGTTGAAGTGAATCCACTTCTAACACAAGCAACAAAAGCAGATAAACCTAAAATACTACAATATGGGGTTCTTCAAGAGGGGCATCAGAAGGTTTCTTCATGGTCGGCAGCACGAGTGTGACACCCCTGGTGTTGCATACGTCCATAACCGCTTCCCATCAGGTGGGCCGTGTGCTTGTCTGCCAACTTAGTGGTATAAAAAAATAAAAAAAATACTTGAAGTGCTGGAGAATGGACTGCTTCCAAAATACTAACTACTAATGCTGTGATGATGAGGGTGATGATGATGACTGCTAATATCTGCTGATAAGCAACAAAAAGGGATATACCTACATACAGAATTACAGACTGCTTTCGACTGCTACGCAGGAGGCGCGGGTTTGATTACCGCTCATTGCAAATATTATATAATATTAGTCTGGATGTTTCTATGTATAATATGTATGTATTTACAAAAATTAAGTAATTAAGTATGTTTGCCGCACAATCAATACCTGGAATTCATTACCAGCTCACGTGTTTCCTTCTTCCTACAGTCTCGGGTCCTTTAAGCGGGGTGTGAAAAAGCACCTGTTGAGGCCACCAAGCTGAATGCCACCATTGTAACTTTGCGTAGTGTCTGAATGGTGACCCTCTTTCCTGAGACTTTGCCTTTAGCTTACCATCAAAGTGATGTGAAGTAAATTTGGCGTGTCCTAAATAAATAAAGAAATCCGCATTCTAGATTCCATAACACAAGCTAGTTAAGCTATGCTTAGGATGGGTCTAGATAACGTTGTGAATGTCATGGAATACCTATTTTATTTATATTTGAACGTATACTACAAAAATACTTCAACATTTAAATTCTCGAGCAGCTCACTCACGCGCATAAAATTCCATTTTCAGAACCGTAAAGACTATTCAGAAATTATGACTATTAATATAAGATTTATTCACAAAATTCACTCCAAAAAAACGTTGCTGTGAAAAAAAGGCCATAAGTCCAGAAATAGTATGTGAAGCGAGGAGATGCGTTGACAGGGAATTTATTAACCATTCGGGATGACAAACTGCGAAATGGGGAACGGTAGGGATCTACTATTGGTGCGGTAGTCACTGCGTACTCGAAAGTGTGGGTTATTTTCGATCGCCGTATTTAAAGTAAGGATATAGATGACATCAAGTTTTGTGATAAACGTTCGATATGGGGTACCAAAATGCATTTTCATGACATACCTAGTTTGGCGGTATGACACTTGAGTAGATCTTTATGAATTTTAACTAGGTAATGATAGAGATAAAATATCTATCTATTTAGCTATCCCGAAAAATCGCATCAAAATAAATCCTTTCTTTTGTGAGCTACGATGATCTTCCATACACAATGTACCTACAAATACACATTTTAAGTACCTGTTCTGCATCCGAGATTATCCATAAAAATTTTTTGCTACCAGACATATAAAAATTCTACTTCCCTTTTGACATGTCTATATTTCTAAAAACTACGAGGAGGTAGAGATAGGTAAGCAGTCCGATTGGGGAAGTACCTCCGCCCTACAGAATACCTCGGCTTTCCCAGCGGTTCCCAGCCAGAGCTCACTGGAGAGTTTTTGTACCGCCATAGTGGGAAGATCGAAAACTTGTCTTGCTTTGTCTTTTACACTGACGGTACAGAAACTCTCTGTGCTTACAGGGTTGGCAACGCGAATGTGACTCTCTTGGTCACATCCATAGGCCATGGTAGCCGCTTTCAATCAGGTGGGCCGTGTGCTTGTCTGCCATCTATGTGGTATAAAAAAAACTGTGAAAACCTGTAGTATCCCGGCACGTAATAGAGCTGCATATCTGTTGAACAGATGATCGTGATATATGGTGTTTTAATTAGGACTTCCCGCGCCGGCGCACCGTTGTGACACCGGCGGGCTTCGCATAGCGCTCGTGAAGAAAAAGCTTCAGGAAGAACAGAAGACATAACTGGAGCATTGTAATTGGTTGATAATGAGCATAATCCGATCAAAGGAAATAGTTCAGAGAAGATATTCTTAGAATTGAAATTAAGATTTCTTTTCGAGTATGGGAGAACTACGAGACTTCAGCTAATAAGACAAATCGTTCGAATGAAAAATATTGCAGGACCATAGCCTAGATAGTGCTATCTAGACCCAAAGTAGACATAGCTTAACTAGATGGTATTATAAGTTCTAAAATGCTGATAAACACATATATTCATGCAACGTAACGCAAGTGCAAAGTAAAAAAAATGCAAGTTTAACGCACCTGGTGTTGTATACGGCCATAGGCCACGGTAACCACTTCCCATCACATGGACCGTGTGCTTGTCTGCCACCTAAGTGGTATAAAAAAAAACTTGCTTTGTGTGGGAATCAAACCCGCGAATCTCTGACTTCGCAGTCGGACGGTATACGCCACAAATTTCGTTTGAAGAGGACGTCCATCCCGTATAACTGATACATGGTGGATGTACTCTGCTACAGGAAACTTGAACAACTTTTCATGAAACATATTTGAAATGTGGGGTTTTGCGACCTTACTACTACCACGAGTGCCAGGAATCCGTGCTCCGCAGGGACTTAGCGAACACTCTGTATCTATATAACGTATATAATAATATATTTCTTTATTGTATGTAAACAAAGAGTGGATACAGAAAGACAAAATTTGGTACAATTTTGTGTCATAACAAATGGCGGCCTTATTGCACACGGCAATCTCAACCAAGCAACCATGGAATAGAATGAGTTAGATAAATAGATAGATATAGTGGGCAGCTTCCGGTGTACATATATTATTTATTTTATATTATAATTTATACTCTGATATATTATAAAGTTATAGATATAATACATACTCCTGATCTTACTTATATACTTACTACAGACATAATTTATAATGAAACGGTACCTACAACTAGGCACCTACATATTATACTTATACTTAACACACCCACACATAATATACTAAAAACGGCGTAGACATGAATAAAGGATATATGAAACATATGTAGAACTCGATGAGAATCAGATCGAGAATGTTATAAATAAAGGCCAGGTCTAGAGTGATCGCAAGCCCGCTACGTACGTGTAAGAAAAAAGCTTATAAAAAAGCGAAAGATATAATTACCAATTTTTATAAATCCTTCCGTTTTATATACCCTTCATTACTATATGCTTCTCTGCTACTCAAAGGTTTGCTGGGAGAGAACTCATTATGAGTTAAGCTCGCCTTTGTACATTTTCTTTGGAATGTTTTATTTATGATCTCTGTACTGCGTGTGTGCAATAAAGAATTAAATAAATAAAATAAAAAATATTTAACAAGTAGTTTCTGTAATATCTAGCTACCCCAGTAGAAAAGTCGCATGATTATGTGCACGAATGGAACATAATATATATTTCTACTATTTCCCGTTAATATTACTAATTGAATTAATATTACGACCAAGGTTAAACAACTGCGCTATGCAGTACCTGTCGGCTGAGTGCATTCGTGTCGGCCATTGCGGAAGGCAATAAACTCCACAAACATCTGTATCCTTCATTTTATTGTTGTTACTTAATTATTCATTAGATTAGGAATGCGCACGATAGCCAAAACATAGTCTTTAAAAAAAAAATAGTTTTAACAATCACATGTTTGAAAAAACTATTACTTATTTATGTAATTTTGAAGTAATTTATTGGATAACTTTTCGTATTTTTTTTTATATAGAACACGTCAATTAGACTTCGCCTTGCCTGATGGTAAGCTGAAGGCAAAGTCTCAGAAAAGAGGGTCACCATTACTTACACATACCATGTGACAATGGTGACACTCAGCTTGACGGCCTCATCATATGCTTTTTCACGCCCCGCTTAAAGGAACCGGGACTGTAGGAAGAAGGTATAGCTGATAGTGTATAGGGCTGCCAAGATCTTCAGCTCATGTTTTCCTTTAGGGATGGGATGTCGATCGGTACATCCTCCCACAAAAGCAGAGAGTTAGGAGGAAGAGTAGGAGAACTGACTCCTAAGTCGCTGGAATACTGTGGCGTGTGTAATAAAATTTGCCCAACACTGCCGATAGGATAAAGTACAGGATTTATAGTAGTTTTTCTGTAATTCTAACTACTAGTAGACTATCAGACTGCTTATACATACATATAATCACGCCTTTATCCCCTGAGGGTTAGGCAGAGGTGAATTAACAAACCCACATTTTACCAATCATTGAATTCAGTCCCCACGTAATAGGGGGTGAGCCTATTGCCGTCTTCTAGACACTATTGTTGACTCAAGTCATGGATCTAAGGCGGTGTCTGGCCCATATATATCTGTCTGATGTTAAACAGTCCTGTCCCTTAGTCGACTTGTACGACACCGCATGGGAGGAGATATAGATGAATTGATGATATAGAAGAAACCGGAAAGAGTTTATGTCCTCTACACTGAGGCACAAAATCTCTGTTCTTACAGGGTCGGCAGCACGGATGTGACTCCACTGGTGTTACACGCGTTCATAGGTCATGGTAACCACTTTCCATCAGGTGGGCCGTGTGCTTGTCTGCCACCTAAGTTGTATAAAAAAAAAAAAAAAAATGTGGCATATACAATCTTATTTTAGACCAGTTAGAACACTTACAAAAAAAGTTAAGATAAAATATAAAAAATGTAATTTTTAAACATTATTATGATTCGTTATATCTTTATAGTCTGTCCAATCTAACATATAATATGTTACGATATCCGACCCGATGAATATTTAATCAATAACTTACATTATATTAATTAAATATTATCTTATATCACAATTGGATTAGACACGTGAAACTATATAAAGTTTTTATGCCGGATTGACGTCAATGAACGTAGACACGCATCAAAAAAATTGCTGGCGAAATATATAGGTGTTGTTTCGCCTCTGCTTATCCCATCGGTATTGTGTGTACATTAATTAGTTTCAGAAAAAGGGGTACAATACGTACCCACTAGAGCGTACTGGAAAGTTGTCACCTTTCGCCTGTAACTGATAAGGTGCATACTGATAAGACAAGCAGTTTGCTACAAATAGTGTGCCTTGTTTCTTAGCTGGCAATTTGGTATATATATTAGAACATGATGTTAGCGACGTCAGCGCCATCTTCGTGATCTATGAGGAATGGACACATTGAACTTAATGGTCTGTGGTGTAGCGGTAGAACGTTCATCTGCTACACAGGAGGCGCGGGTTCGATTCCCGCTCAGTGCAAATATTTGTATGCATGAATATGTATATCGGCATTCTAGATTCCATAACACAAGCTAGTTAAGCTGTGCTTACCATGGGTCATAGCGTTGTGTGGAATGTTGTAAAAAATTTGAGAATATAATTTTCTTCATTTAAACGCACATCATTCTCATAGCGATTGGCCAGTAGAGTTGCCTTTTTTATTCAAGAATATAGGTTTTTGCTTGAGCAACTGCCGTCAGCCCCGAGAGGAAATCATGTGACAGAGTCTCGCTCGCTATTTGACAGGTGTACCAACTAGCAAATGAGCAAGATTGTTGGCAGATGAAGCTCCCTGATTTATTGACAAAATTTTCCTTTATTTATTTACCAAAACAAGATACATTATATAAATTAGATATAAAAAATTAGACACGGTATAAAAGTGGTATAAAAAAAGATAGACACATTATCATATGTTATTATGCTTATTCATATGCCTGAATAAAACAGCGTATTACATTATTGTTAATATTTATAATTTATCCTGTATTAATTTATAAGTATCGTCTTTGTCAGCCGTATCAATAATTGTATTCGGTCCCACGTAATAGCGGGTGAGCCTATTGCCGTATTCCGGGCACTATTAGCTAACAACTAAGCGGCAAACTATTAGCTTGGTTAACACTGGCCCTTACGGGCACGTTTCGCATGTGTCTTGTGCAAGCGCTGAGACGGCGGTGACGGCGCTCTATTTACATATCCTATCTCTTGACGCACCTTGTTACAGTACGGTCAGCAAAACAATATGAAATCGATTGAGATAGAAAAAATTTAAAACGGTCCAGCCAGGATTCAAACCCGCGATCTTTCCCTTACAGGGATATGCCTGTTAACCTCACCTTAGGCAATAAAAATAACGACCCACAGGCGTCGTGCGTTTTGGTCGGTTCGAGTCCGACATAACCTCTCCCATCGGCTCCGGTGGGGGGTTTCCGTGGGGATTTTGCGCACGTAAATAAAAGGGGGAACGCTCTTACCACTAAGCCACCGAACCTACGCCTGAAACCATCAATATTCTTCTACACATATATCCGTCTTACGGCGACGGTTAGCATAATACGGCATAATAGTCATACGGGCTCCAATAGTGTTACACACGTCGATAGGCCACGGTAACCACTTTCCATCAGGTGGGCCGTGAGCTTGTCTGCCACCTAAGTGGTATAAAAAAATTGCTTAAAATTTCATTCTAAAACAATATGTTTGATATTTGCGTTTTAAAAGGAAATGCAAAAAATAAATAATGACCTTACACTACAAAACTGTATATTTCAGGTTTTTGGTAATTATTAGTTAATTTATTGATGGATGTTTATTGCAATGTTTTGTTTAAATTATATACCCATGAAAATGTTTACTTGTCAAGTGCTTCATTGAGTAACGCAACGGTCGATTCGATTCTATTAGAAAGAAAAATATAAGAGATTTTTTTATACCACCTAGGTGGGAGTCAGGCACACGGCCCACCTGATAGGAAAGAGTTACCGTGGCCTATGGACGCATGCAACACCAGGGGCGACACACTCGCGCTGCCGACCATGAAGAAACCTCCTGATGACCCTTTTGTAGAACCCCATATTGTAGGCACATGGGAAACCGCAGCAAGGAGTTCATTCCACAGCTTAGTGTGCGTGGATTTTCCGCTTTCGTGTTAATAAACCTTCAGAATCATTCAGTTTGTTTCCTTCTCAATAAGATTTTGCAATATTAATTCTACAAGTATTCGTAAGCCAAAATATCCCCGGGGAATTTAATTCTCTCTTTAAACCACTGAAACAAAATTTAACGTTATCTTTTGTGCTGACTGTACTGTTTATTTTTTTTTTCATCCACGTCCCTCGGCCGTCCCCGCGCTCCTAATGGCCGCACTTGTCACCCTCCACGGGACCTTATTTACGGCAGCGATAACTATCTCTCGACTGGATGTACCTGGCCTTACCCGGAGCTGCCCGTTTAGTACACACAAAACATGCCATCCTTTTTTTGTATTGTCACGCTTGTTTATCCTTGAAAGGGTAGGCAGATGTGTTTCGGTTCTACCAGGAACTTTTTTAAATATCCAAATATTCTCTTACTAAAATACACATGCATACAAGCCTCTTTCCGATAGAGAGGTAGGCAGAGAAAACTTCTTACCGTCTGTGTATCTCTAAAAGTGGCTACACTTGTTTGATTCTTTTTGCTATAGATATTTATAAATAGCCCCGGGTCCTTTAAGCGGGGCGTGAAAAAGCATCTGACGAGGCCCTCAAGCTGAGTACCACCATTGTAACATGCTACGTGTCTGTAATGGTGGCCCTCTTTCCTGAGACTTTGCCTTTAACTTAACATAAGACGAGGTGAAATCAAATTGGCGTGTCCTATATAATAAAAAACTACACCCAAAAAAGTATTTACTATAATTGCCTCTGGGTCTAACTTAGTAGGGCTGTCAGTAATAACCTAATTGCAGGCCCCTCTTCCCCACTGGGCACTATGGGCACGTGCCCAGGGCCCCGCGATCGAATGGGGCCCCCTAGTTCCTGCCAGATTACCAAATGATAACCGATATTTAGGTATTACCGAAAAACATTAATTTTGAAAAATCTGATGATAATGACTTACTACAATACCTACGCTTATTATATTAGCTTTAGTTTGCCGCATGCGGATAGCTATACCTTGTACAACATAGCTTGAACTTTTTGACAGATGGGTCAGTGATGGGAAACAGAAAATATCTATTGGTGTAAAAAATGTGTTGGCTAAATATGTGGCTGTATGTATGTTTTAAACTATTCAAAATAAATAAATTCATTCGTCAATCAATTTTATTGCACTAGACATAAAAACATTGGGTAGGTACCATTGTTTTCAGTTTTTCTATTTAAATTTTACTTCGAAGCAATAAAAACCACTTAAGACTTTCGGAAAATGCTTGAGTCCTTAACAGGTACTCTTATGTTGTGTGTCTATTCTTATGATTATTATCAATTTTTAATATTATTAAAATAAGAAAATATTGTTCGTCGTTGCAAAGTTATATCGATTTCAGATTTGACATCCGTCAAAAAGAAAGATCAAACTAATAAATAAACAGGGTATAAGTACTCCACTCTCTCTCAAAAATGAGTTTTTCCGATATTAGTATATTTAGGTTAATTTAAATACCTAAATGTAAGTATAAGAATACAATTAAAAGAAAAATTATTAAATTAAAAAAAGAAGAATTATTTGATGCGGTGTGGTTTATGTCTTTAAGAAACCTATTCGAACGTCATTCGTAATACCAAAGACAAAAAAGGGGAATTCCCGACTCCCGATCGTCGTTTGACTTGACGAACGGGAATTCCCTTCAAGTATTTGTCTGCGATGTTGTGGCGTTTGTTTTGTTTGTAGTTGTTAGTTTGTTACTGACTGTGCTTGAGCTCTGACAAAAAAATAGTATTGTTTGATTAAATCGTCGTTTGTCTGTTTTGTGTTAGCGAATATTTTCGTTATAAAATTAATTAAATACTGAATTATAATATAAAATGTCGAAACGGTCATATCCTAGTGGATCTGAAAAAAAGAAAAAAGCTCTACATCAGAAAGAAGTAATTGAAAAGTTACCAAAATTAACATCATATTTTACTACTACTACTGGAGAAACTTCTGTAAGTAGCAATCAACTCATAAATGTTCCACATGATGACTCAGCTCAATTACAAATTGTGGGAATTTCTAAACCTTCATGTTCCAATTTTGAAAAAGAGATTGAATCAGAAAGCGATTATTCCTACGACGAAAGTGCAACGACTTCAGTAACTTCACTGAAACCGACAACTCCAACTGTGTCAATTGAACAGCAGTTTTCCAACACAAAAGAATTAATATCGCACGATCCCGCCGATTATTTTCACGAAAAGTTTGTTGAAATAAATCGCGAAATTTTAATTCGTAAGGGACCAGTATATTTTCAAAATAAAGATTCTGACTTTTCCGAGGCATCCAGAACCTACAAAGATGGTAATAAATTAGTGACGAGATATTTCAACAAAGCATTATTTATTCGCAAATTAAAGAACAATGAAAGCGTCGAAAGAAAATGGTTGCTGTATTCGCCTTCCAATTGCTCTGTATTTTGTTTTTCATGCTGCTTATTTAACCCAACTGATGTTAATCTTTGCTCTCGGAATGGATGTAATGATTGGAAGCATATTAATCACATAATTTTAACACATGAAAATAGCCCAGCGCATAAGCAATCTATGATGACTTATCTGGCACGAAGTAAAGCGGTTGGTAGAGTAGATATAGAGTTATTATCTCAACATCAAAAGGAAGTGGATTACTGGAGGAACGTACTTAAACGGATTGTAGCTGTTGTAAAATTTTTGGCATCGAGAGGGCTTCCATTTCGCGGCGACAATGAAATCCTAGGATCTCCAAACAATGGAAATGATTTGGGTTGTGTGGAATTATTGAGTGAATTTGATCCATTTCTTGCAGATCACTTAAAAAAATTTGGGAATCCTGGAAAGGGTAACATTTCTTATTTATCAGCAAATATCTGTAATGAGTTTATTGAAGTAATGGGAAAACAGGTTCTAAAAAAAATTATAAATGAAGTTAAATCAGCAAAATATTTTTCCATAAGCGTTGACAGTACGCCCGATCTGTCTCATATTGACCAGCTAACTTTCATCATTCGATACGTAAAAGACTGTGTTCCTGTTGAAAGGTTTTTGAAATTTATACCTATTAAAGAGCATAAATCTAAGTATTTAGCGGAGACCATCTTAAATTTTTTAGAGATACATGATATTCCCATAAAAGATTGCAGAGGACAAAGCTACGACAATGCTTCAAATATGTCGGGAAAGTATAGTGGTCTACAAACAAGAATCAAGGAAAAATGTGAATTTGCCACCTTTATACCATGTGCAGGACATTCACTAAACTTGGTAGGTGTCCATGCTGCTGGGTGTGTACCGGAGGCATCACAGTTTTTTGAAATAGTTCAGAAAGTGTACAACTTTTTTTCGGGCTCTACCCACAGATGGAATATATTAACAGAACATTTAGGTTCAAAAAAAGTTGTTAAGAGTCTTTCACAAACCAGATGGTCAGCCCGAGCTGATGCAGTAAGTGCTTTGCATGGGGGTTATAAAATAATATTAGAAGCTTTAATCACCATCGCAAACGATACTGAAAAGGCACGAGAAACAAGAGACGAAGCCCTTAGTCTGTCTAGAAAAATGGGAAATCTAGAATTTATTATACTGACGGAAATCTGGAGCACCATATTGGAAAGAATAGACAAAACAAGTAATTATCTTCAGAAAGAAACAATAACACTGGACGTTGCAACCAATTTGTTGACTTCACTTTATGATTTTATTACTAACCTCAGGGATAAATTTGATAACTTCGAATCATCTGCCAAAGAAAATAACCCAGAATCTGACTACAAAGATCTATCTCAAAGAACAAGACGTAGAAGCTCACGGCTGATTTTTTTTGATGGCTCTGCGCCATCAGTCCAATTGAATGGAAAAGAGCGATTCAACGTAGAAACCTTTCTCCCAATAATCGATACCTTGAGTGTTCATCTAAAACAGCGACAAAGTTCATATGAGACCGTCAGTCAACGTTTTAGTTTATTTTTTCACTTAAAAACTCTGAATTCCGAAGAGATACGACAAGGATGCAAAGAATTTTCTCAAATCTATCACGAAGATGTAAATGAAAAAGAGTTAGAAATAGAATGTCAACATTTAAAAGAATACTTAAAAAATGTTCAGAGTGAAAATGAAGCATCTAACAGTGTACAGGAAGTATATAATCTATTAAAGCAAAACAAAATTGAAGACACATTTCCTAACGTAGAAATTGCATTGAGAATATTTTTAAGTATGATGGTAACTAACTGCAGCGGAGAACGCTCCTTCTCCAAATTGAAACGAATAAAAAATGAATTAAGAAGTACAATGCTTCAAGAGAGATTAACTAGTTTGTCGCTGATGTCCATAGAATGTGATATTCTCAATACCATAGATTTTGAAGATGTGATTAACGATTTTGCTCATCTTAAATCTAGAAGGGTACCTTTGCAATCAACATAGAATTAATCTAAGGATTTTATGTTAAGCGAGTTACCTTGTTTGTCTTTCTTTATCTATTGTAACTAAATAGTGTTTTCTCAAGGTCCTAGGGGCCCCATGATCCTAATGTGCCCAGGGCCTCAAATAGTTTAAAGACGGCCCTGCCTAATTGTAATATAGCCCATTAAAATCTTCTTCACATGTATAGAAATGAATCATTCAAAACATTAAATTAAACGTAGTACCTTCAATCATTTCACTCGGAAAAAATATTCTCAATAACACCATGCTCTAATAAATCACGGGAACACGTGTTACTTCCCAGCACTGGGGTATTCACCATTATGATATGTCGTGACAACACACCATTATACCATAATCATCACAGCATCCCATGCATTAGGAACATCTCAACAATAATAGCGGGATAGATTCGAGTTTACGCAACACTTATTTGTAAAATATTTTTTTAATGTGTTGCATAATTACGTCTTGATTTATTGAAGCAATATGCTGTTTCAATATTTTTTTATATACCACTTAGGTGGTAGACAAGCACACGGCCCACCTGGTGGAAAGTGGTTACCGTGGCCTATAGATGTTGTAACACCAGAGGAGTCACAGTTGCGCTGCCAACCCTGTAAGTACAGAGTTTCTGTGCCATAGTGTAGAAGACAAAACAGGACAAGCCTTTAGTCTTCCCACTGACAGCACAAATTCTCCAGTGAGCTCTGGATTTTCAATAAATTCAAATCGAAATGATTCAACATTCAAGCCGGAAATGAACCCGTAACTATTCTGTTCCTAAGAAGAATACTCAGACCGACTGAGCTACGTTACTTTTTACTACCTAACTACGGTAAACCAAAAGGAGGGTTATGATTTTGACAGGCTGTGTATGTAGGTTCATCTGTTCCCTCATAGTTCCACTCATAGAGGTGGAAATTATAAAAACTGGATAAATAAGGTTGTTAGAAATATCTAAGTCGTCCGTTGGTTATAGGCTATACAACGTATCATTGAATCTAATGTGGCGCCCTCTTGCGGTCATAAAGCACTGTGTTAAAAAAATTATTTGATCAAATCAACTATCAAAAAGGGCCTAATTAGCACATTTTAAGTGTTGTTTAATTATACTCAGAAGGCAACTGAAATGGTTACCAATTCAGCGGCGTCGAGATGTTCACATTCTTTCCCGTCTCTTTTCTATTCTTCACAACCCTCATTCTCCTTCATATCTTCGTGAGCGTTTTGAGTTCCTTGTCCCCAGGGGTAAGCCCTGTCGCACTTCGTCTTCTCTTTTACTTCGAACTCCCTCGCATAGTTCGACTTGCTACGACAATTCCTTCACAGTTTCTGCAGTACGACTGTGGAATTCTCTTCCTCACTCCATACGCGATAGTCCTTCTCTGTATATTTTTAAAAGACGTATAAGAGATTACTTCCTCTCTCAACAATAGCAGACATACATATATGTATTTGTATGTATGTATGTATGTTTATTTATGTATGAGTATGTAGGTATGTATGTATGTATGTATATATATATGTATGTACGTGAGTATGTATATGTGTATGTGTATATTTGTGCCTATTGTCGGGGGTATACACATTTTATACCTTATTATATTAATTTTACACTTGTGCACTAGACTTTTTTTTTTTTTTTTTTTACGTGCGCAAAATCCCCACGGATACCTCCCCACCGGAGCCGGTGGAGGAGGTTATGTCGGACTCGAACCGACTAAAACGCACGCCGCCTGTGGGTCGTTTTGGTTGCCGAAGGTGAGGTTGACAGGCATATCCCTCGCACCCCGGCCGACCCAGGGCCATCTCTCACGATCTGGCCCTCGTCTCGGGTGTGGGGACTACAGAGTCCCCAACTCGACCCCGGAAACGGGGAGGCGCGCTAGGCGCGCCACCGCCGCGGCCTGCTTCTGCCAGGGTAACAGGCGGCTTCACCTGTCACCCCCACATTTCATCTTTTTATATTAATGTAATATATGTGTGTACAATAAAGTATAAAATAAATAAATAAAAATAAACCTATTTCTTGCCCCAAAATAGTCTAGCAAAACAGTACTTACATTCTAAGGAAAAGTGGCATACGATCTTGGCTATCCTTGATATTTTCTTGTTTAATACATTTTAAAGCCTGATTTTTCAGTAGTCGCGTTTTAGTTTTAATTCAATTTTAATTTATACGACTCGATTGTTCAAAGTTTCTAAAAATATAAGAGAATTTATAGTATCTGTCTCACAATTCCAAAGAGGAAAGCTTCAATTAAAAAGTTTGTACTAACATGGCGGGGTATGATTGGGCCCCAGAGATCTTGTTTAAGCCCTAAAATCGTCCACAGGCTACATGGCTACATATAGTGACTCTATATAATACAACCTCTATATAAATAACCCGAACTTCATAAGAACAAATCAATCATTTTTACCATAATTTTCTTTGCAATACAGTGCTTAAAAATCACCCTAAATGTATAGATTAAAACGTGTATTGATTGTTGTGATTTGAACCACCCTATCTCTTCCCATGCGATGTCGTACAAGGCGACTAAGGGATAGGGCTGTTTAACATCAGACAGATATATGCAGCCCAGACTCACCTTCAGATGCATGGCTCGAGTCAAAAATAGTGCGTAAAAGGCGGCAATAGGCTCACCCCATATTACGCAGGACCGAATTTAATGATTGGTGAAATGTGGGTGTTAATTCACCTCTGCCTAACCATCGGGGGATAAAGGCGTGATTATATGTATGTATGTATTAAAACATGTGCGGCTTAATCGTGCTTTATCTACAGCAGATAGTTTGCATCTCCACGTCCTGTATGGTGTGAAAAATAACTGATATCATGCCATGAGGTGTTGCCGCGCATAACTTATACAGATTGAGCATCTCGGGGTTGTGAGTTGTGTGGGGAAGTATAATTAACTGTGAGGCTTTGATGATATCAGTTTTGTAGGCTAATCATACATTTGAAGTGTCGGTAGCTTAATGGTTTAGGAGTCTGTCTTACGATCGAAAGGTCTCGGGTTCGGATCCTGGCCATTACACTACCGACGTGAACCTACTCCTAACTCAAGCAATTTAGCTTAGCTGGAGGGGTTAGAGGGAATATTAGTAATATTCTTTAAAAAAAAATACCTTTTCCCATTGACGGACATCGATAAAAACATTAGTCAAAAAGTAAAATAGTGGTAAAAAAATATATAAGTACGTAATTATATGTTTTATACATTTCTAGAACTCGAATTACACTTGTCTGACTCTGTGCAGTAATATACGAGTATGTCTTGTAGAGTAAGTACCTAGTTTATTTAATTTAGTAGTTTATTTCCTTTTTGAATATCTAGTGTACCTAGAGAAGTACCGGACTTATCTTCAGACTGCATTCGTTAATTTTATCTCCTAGTGGTTCATAATTGAAGTAAAAATATATTGTAGTTTTAATTTTTTTTTAAATAATAAGTGTGAAAATCCTGAGTTTCTGTTCGAAAGATCACTTACCACCTTACCACCAATAAATGTCCTACTCTACAAAGACAAAACACAACACAACATAAACACATTTATTTTTATTTATGTCGTACAAGAGTTTTATAATCCATCAAACAACACAACACAGAAGTAGACGACCAAATGACAAATTGCAAAACAATTGGAGCAGACATTCACACCCCGTGGGCACCCCTAAGTGCCGACGCTACGGGGTCCTGTTTCCCTAGTACCATTATTATGAGATGAATAGAAAAAAAACTTTATATTATTGCGAAATTATTTGGTGATATAAGCGAGACAATAAAATAAACTTTAGTAATTGAGTAATAGTATCAAAAATATAGGCTGACGTGCCATCAAGCACATTGTCACTTACCAACAGGTAAGATTATCAAACGCGGGTCTATTCTTAATTAAAAAAATATCTCCTAATAACTGACGATGGAATCCATTCAAATATGTTTCATTTTATTAAGTAGTGATTTTTTAAAATGTTTTATGCACTTCTTGTTTTGTGAAATGAAATTCAAACGTTAATTATCCTGAACGGGACCTAACCCTTTCTAAAGAGTTTGCCCTACGAAATACGAAAGGAAAGAGTGAATTAACAGTTAATATTTTTGGACATTGTCATTCTTGGACATTCTTATTATTGTACATTGGCTTTGGACATTTTTCCTTTTGGACATAAATCGTGCATACTTTAATAGTTACTATTCTTAACGAATGTCTTATTTCATAACGTGCTTAATGGGTAGCAAGGTATTTAGTTTATAACTTTTATACGTGTATTCCTTACCAATATTGACACAGTATTATTCGCGGAGGTAACATCATAGTGTGTTGTGTTTTGTGTTAACACTACACACAACCGTCCGAGGGGTGAGAGAGCACTCGGCGATGGAAGAGCTTGTCGAGGGGACGAGATGGTCTGTGTGTTATACTAGTTAATGATACTCGAGTGTTTAGGTGTTGAGTGTAAACAGAATGGAATGAGAATAAAAGGTTTTATGAGCTACTCGACTCGAGCTCATAATGAGTGTTTTATTAGAAGTTTATAGTGCGGCAAAAGTATGCGTTTGAAGAACATTTTAGGTGAATTTCTTCGGATTAACGGTGATGAACAAAGATTCATAATATCAATATGGGTAGCCACCAATGTTTTAACTGTAAATAAATGATACTTATTGTTTGAAGTTTACGCGAATATCACTCACTGAAATAAAACCAATCTATACTAATATTATAAAGCTGCAGAGTTTGTTTGTTTGAACGCGCTAATCTCTGGAACTACTGGTCCGATTTTAATGATTCTTTCAGTGTTGGGTAGTCCATTTATCGAGAAAGGTTATATATATATCATATATCATCACGCTACTACTTAAGGGAGCGGAGCATTGATAATAAATGTTAACAAATTTTTCATACATATTTTGAAGACTAAAACATACGGGCTCAAAGGGATATGAAGCTTCAAAATATACCCCGGGCGAAGCTGGGGTGGGTCAGGTAGTAGGTATATAAAAATGCCTATTGTTAATTTACACGACACAACATGTACAGTCGTCCACTTTTAACCTTAAGGAAAGTTATAAATTGACGTCTTAAAAAATGCCTATCCTAGGAAGCGGTGGTAAACTTAGCTTAAGTAGAATTGTTATTGACGTCAGTAAGAAACAATTTTATTGTTCAATATTGAAAATAAATGACTTCGACATTAACTTCGCGATAGAATTCGTTGGTTTTTCAATGTACATACCTAAATAAAACACATTTCTTACTTTCTTTCCCTTCTCCCGTGTGTGGTGTTAGGTGCTTTTTAGTTTTGTTTACATAGAAACGTCTTCTTTATTGCATTCTGTTAAATAAGACTTAGATTTTATTTATTTTATTTAGTTGGTACAGATACAGACATCAGATCACTGTTGGTAATTATATAAAATATAGGTAGAACATATTAAACCTGAAGTCCACTTACATCCGTACACAGCATTTTAGTTGACCTCAGTGCCAGTTTACTTAGTAACTACATATTTATCTAAAATTTAATGTATACAAAAAACAAAAACAAAAAAGGAAATAAAAGGGAAGGCAAGGACGCTATTCCGGTTGGAAGTCCTCACTACGTAAAATTCTTTTGAAGTCTATAAAACCATTGTGGAAAATATCCACACGAGAGCACACAGAATTAAAATACCTGCACATTCGAGCGAGCGGATCATTCTGAGATACATTATTGTTACTTGCAGGTATTGTAAATAGTTGTGGTATACGCACAGAACGCATCGGTATCTTGATGTTTAATTTGTTCAACAGATAACTGTCAAGTGAACCATTCGCTATTCTGTGCAGTATGCACTGTATTAATTACGTAGTAGATACTGAAAGTATTACAAATCTTTAATTGTCCGACGACTTCCTGACCCCACTGTATAATAAATTCAGGACCTTGTGTGATTTTGTACTAATTTGGGACATTTTTGTGTAATTAAACTGCCTATTTTTAAGAATTAAAAACAACGATAAAAATATTGAGATAACCGCAATTTCTCTTGCATAAACATATACGTAATTATCAAACTATAAAGCATTATTTAGTATCAATTTTTCCAAAAAAGCACAGCCATTGTTTAAGCCCCTTGTTCACGTGTCATATTCTCATGCATCAGGCGCATTCGCTCGGAGCGCACTAATTGGCACTAAAGATGGATGACGGCCGTGATTCCTTGATACCATGGTCCCATTGTGTGGTGAGAGAGCGACATCTGGCTATAATGTGTGCTGATGTGCGGTGGCAGGGTTTGTGGTCGCTGATTTGAATTTGGTATTAAGTAAAATGGTATAGAAAACTCTTGTTGTGGTTTTGACGATCTGTGCAATGTGGCAAAAAATACCGCGGTAGCCTAGTGGTATGGGTAATGAACTGCTGAGACGAGGTCTCGGGTTCGATCCCAGGTTTTAACATGGCATACACCAATGTCGTTTCGATGCTTTTCGAAGTTATGTGTGTATTAAGCGCAGGCTTATAAGTGCCCGGTTAATGGCAATAGGCTCGCCACCTAATACTTTGGGACTTAAACATAAACTGGCGAAATGTGGGTGCTAGCACCTCTGCCTACCCCTTCGGGGATATAGTTGCGTGAGTTTATGTTATGTTATGTGCAATGTGGTGGTAGAGGAGTTAATTGTTAAGTGAGGTCGCCGATTCGATACCGGCTCAGTGCAAACGTTTGTAAGAATATATTTATTGTATATTTTACCCCTTTCTTACACTGGAAAACACGTGCAATGCTTAGATGTCACTAGCATACGGTGCAGAATATCCGATCAAGAACGAAGCGGTTCGGAGACTCTTTCCTTTGTCGCCCCATTAAGGCCTGGAATTTATTACCAGCTCACGTGTTTCCTTCTTCTTACAGTCCCGGGTCGTAAAAAAGCATATGATGAGGCCGTCAAGCTAAGTGTCATCATTGTAATTTGGTATATGTATGCAATGGTGACCCTCTTTTCTGAGACTTTGCCTTGAGCTTACCATCAGGCGAGGCAAAGTCTAATTGGCGTATTCTATTTAAAAAACCCAATCTAAGACAAAAAATCTAGCTGGTGAACCTACTAGCTGATGGGTTCCTTCGATTTAGGATTTTGTTTCATTGGATTTTTGGAATTTTTGGGTAGTTGCGTGGTTCCTGACAGAGTAGAATTTGGATCACCCCATCTCTTCCCATGCGGTGTCGTACAAGGCGACTAAGGGATGGGGGCTGTTTAGCATCAAACATATATATACAGCCCAGATTCAGCCTCAGATGCATGGCTCGAGTCAACAATAGTGCCCGGATGACGGCAATAGGTTTACCCCCTATAACGTGGGACCGAATTTAATGATTGGTGAAATGTGGGTGTTCATTCACCTCTGCCTGACCCTCCGGGAATGAAGACGTGATTATATGTATGTATGTATGTATTTTTGGAAATACCTATAATTTTCTTGCTCTAAATTGAATAATTTTATCAGTCATCCAAGCGCCAAACCATTCATTTTGACCTCTCTCCTCGTAATTTGGTTCGTTTTGCTCCTCCGAACTTATTAATAACTAGCTGTTGCCCGCGGCTAGTCAGCAGCTAGTCTTGTATAACTTTCATCTCAAAATCCTTTCTTAGGGGATGCCTACGTCATAGTAACTTTATGTGTGCAAAGTCTCAGCCCGATCGGTTTAAAATTAACAAGTTTCATACAAACTTTCATCCCTTATTTTATCCCCTTGGGGGTAGAATTAATCAAAATCCTTTCTTAGCGAATGCCTACGTCATAATATCTACCTGCATGCCAAATTTCAGCCCGATCCGTCCAGGGGTTTGGGCTGTGCGTTAATAGATCACTATGACAGTCAATTAGTCAGTCACTTTTGAGTTAAATATATTTAAATATTGACAATTCTCATCTCTTCCAAGTTTGATTTAAAATGAAATGCTGTAACGGGAAGAAAAAAGATTTTATTGTTGGTTTAATGTGAAGGTAAAATGTGAGCTTAAATAAAAGTGACTTAGGCACTGTAAAAATTAAATAATTAAAAATGTAATGTGTCTATCTCGCTGGCTAGCGGGTGAGCCATGAGAAAAAAAAATCATTAATCAATTCACGTTATTCCATTTCTCTACAAGTTGTTTCTCACCTAGAACATAAATTTTATTCTTAAACCAGCTGAAGGCTACCCAGAGCTATACAGAAGTCAGGCTACACGCGACGCCATTATTTAAAGTGACCATTAGAAAAACACATAAAAAGCACATGAGTCCTCGTCCGCACTTGATTTACACAATTATTGTACAAATAAATTACTGTTAACGAACTTTTTATGACTTCGTAGCGTTCTCACGTTTACGGCGTGCACGCAGCGCCATCTCGTGTTAACTTATGGCTAACATTCCGTGCAAGTAGGTTTATGTCTCAATTTAAAATGTGACACTGGTTTTAATTATGCTTACAAACAAGATGACTTAAAGTTTTTTGAAACTATTTCTACGTTGTTTTAATTTGAATGTATTTCATAATAAACTGCTGTAAGTGAGTCCTCTGCGGAGGTTAAGTATGTGATACCTCGCCTCTAGTCTGCGGTGCAGTTGACCCACTCTGAAAATGTGTTAAATGCATTTTATTCTTAAAAATAAAATGATGTTATCATGATACGAATGTGACGCCCATGCCCATAGGCCACGGTAACTGCTTCCCATCAGGTGGACGTATGCTCGTCTGCCATCTCAGTAGTATAAATAAAGTGTCGAATAAAATAGTCGTGACTTTTACGCATCTGTTTGTTTTTTCCACTAACTTCTTGTGAACGATACATCCTTAGATCAGATCAGACTAAATTCTTCTCACCCAGAAAACAAAAGCATCACGTCAATGTAGACCCGTGTACCTACTGTTCATCTCCAAGGAAATGAGGAAAACTATGTCCTCAATCCTCTCACACTGAGAAAGTACTATCCAATCACTCAATATTAACGAATTCTTTTCCTTCTATTCCAGGTTTTGAAATACTGTGAGCACCTCCACGGAAAATGGTACTTCAGCGAGATCAGAGCCATCTTCTCGAGACGGTATCTGCTGCAGAATGTTGCCATCGAGATGTTCCTCGCGAGCAGAAGTAAGTATCTACCTAGTTTCTTCCCATAAACAAGACTCTTCATTGTCAGCCAACCCCACTGTTGGTTTTCGAGGCTAGCATTCGGATACTGGTTTATTAAAGACTCTAGGTATAAATAAAAATTGACACGAAGTTCCGGCTATCTCTCTGGATTGGGGGTCAGACCCCCCATAAAGCCGAAATAACCCAAATAATGGAGTTCTTTTCAATGGTTTTCTTTACTTAACTTCTTTACTTAGCCTTAGATGCATGGCTCGAGTCAACAATAGTGCCCTAAATACGGCAACAGGCCCTATTACATAGGACCGAATAAAATTATGGTAAAATGTGGGTATTAATTCACCTCTGCCTAACCCTCCGGGGATAAAGGCGTGATTATTATGTATGTATGTTTTCTTTTATATATAGGAATGATTAATGGAGAACAGATCCCAGGCTTTAAAGTGGATTCACTCCCACTCGAAACTAATGGAAACACATTTTAATATCGAGGTGAAAAATACAGTTCTTGTTGTAAACCTTTTGTTTTGGACGTATGAATACCTCCAATGGATACTACCTCACTAAGATCAATGGTGAAGTAGCCCCTTCGGCCGCATACAAAACTGTAGGCTCGTAACCAGTTACGGTAGAAGAAATGTTCGGACTTAAGCATGAGACTGCGTTCTGTCCACGTGAGTCTTATCAAGGATCCTGTGTACACCCTTGAAAGTATTCTAGAAAGTAACTCTCCAAGTCCTCGATTGTACTAAAGCAAAACCACTGTCATACCAGACACTGTTAAAAACTCTATTTAATTTAAGACTTTAAAAATAATCCAATTAAAGTTAAAATAAAAATGCTTTTAGCAGAATGAATGAAGGTAGGACACGGCGGTATTTCCGCCCAATTGAGCAGTCCGAATGGGGAAGTACCTCCGTCCTACAGAATACCGCGGTTATAATAACTTCGTGTTGTGTTCCCAGCGGTGAGTAGGGTAGCCAGAGTTCACTGGAGAATTTGTGCTATCAGTGGGATGACTAAAGGCCAAAGGCTTGTCCTGCTTTGTCCTCTACGCTGACGGCAAAGAGACTCTGTGCTTACAGGGTCGGCAGCGCGAGTGTGGCTCCTCTGGTGTTACACACGTCCATACGCCACGGTAACCACTTTCCATCAGGTGGGCCGTGTGCTTGTTTGCCACCTAAGTGGTATAAAAAAAACACGGACTTAAACCACACTGCGTTCCGTTCACGTGAGTCTTAGCAAGGACCCTGTTTATACCCTAAAAAGTAACTCTCCAGGAGCCTTGTTAGACTTTAACCACCATTCATAACCCAGGTCGTTCCGCCATCATCTTCTAATACTAATATATTCATTGTTATGTTCCAGCGTCCATTTTCTTCGCGTTCCCTGATCAGGCCACGGTGAAGAAGGTTATCAAGACTCTGCCCAGAGTGGGCGTGGGCATCAAGTATGGCATCCCGCAGTCCAGGTAAGTGCCAGTATAATAAAGAATAAGATAGTTGACTGACGATTAATTTTAGCATACCGTATCTCGTAAAGAAAAAGGGAAACCCTTATAAGATGACTTCGTGGGCCGTCTGTCTGTCTATAAAATGATATTCTAAGGCAGTGATGGCAAAGTACGGCCCGCGCTAGCATTTAATTCTACCCGTCGACGGTCATTTGACCTGAATAGTATCTACCTATATGGCCCGCGATAATTATATTTTAGCGGTCCATAAGTATAAAGTGGATTCTAAATTATGAAAATAATAGATGTATAGGTAAAAAAATAATATTGCGGTGGCGCGCCTGGCGCGCCTCCCCGTTTCCGGGGACGAGTTGGGGACTCTGTAGTCCCCACACCCGAGAAGAGGGCCAGATCGTGAGAGATGGCCCTGGGTCGGCCGGGGTGCGAGGGATATGCCTGTCAACCTCACCTTCGGCAACCAAAACGACCCACAGGCGGCGTGCGTTTTAGTCGGTTTGAGTCCGACATAACCTCCTCCACCGGCTCCGGTGGAGAGGTATCCGTGGGGATTTTGTGCACGTAAAAAAAAAAAGAAACCATCTACCAGCCGCGTAGTTCATGAATGCGTTGCGGTTCGCGGGGCTCATAAGAAGCGTGGTGGAATACCGATCTTACATTTTATTACCGATTTGCTTGAACACTACACCAAATTCTTAAACACCCCCGTCTAAAATAGACAATGACTACAATCAAGGCTTAAGATCTCAGACTTTTAATGAAATATATTATTTAAACCATATCATAAAATATTTTCCATACCACATTAGATAAAAAGTTATATTTCGAACACGATATTGTATAGTGGCGCCATCTGGTACGTTCATAATGAACTGTAAGGCTTCGATGCGGCGCGTGTTTTATTTTTACATAAAAACTATGTATGTTGACGGACGAGTTAGATAGATGGCGTTACTGGTATCGAATTAAAACAAAACAATTATAATTATTAGCAAGAGCTTCCGTAATGAACAAAACCGGACAGTGAATGAAAAAGATATTTAATAATAACTGGCCAGCCTATGTGGCATTCGACTGCTACGCGGAGGGTGTGGTTTCGTTTCCCGCTATGTATAAGTAATTGAAGGCATGATATGTCGATTTGCATGATCTGGTTGTTCCGTGCCTCAGAAAGGACGTTATGCCATCATCAGTCACGGTTGTCATACAAACATCTTTACGGGTAGTTGGAGCCCTAAAAAGTACGACAGCTGTAAGACTTCGATATCGCTAAAAGGTTATAGAGGTCAGAGGTAGTCGCTTCACGAAAAACTATCGAAGTTCATCCACGTCGCAGTTAGACCGGATAAATATCATATGCGACTTGGATTAACGCCAGAATTGATAATGATTATAGATTATTCAATAACATTTGCTTTAAAAAATCTATATTTTATTTATTTGTTGATATTTTGTATGCTGTCGTACTGTTTATATAACTATTATAAAACTTTATTTACTAACGATTGCATATTAGGTTTTGCCGTAAGTGTTACTACTTTTTTTTTTTTACGTGCGCAAAATCCCCACGGATACCTCCCCACCGGAGCCGGTGGAGGAGGTTATGTCGGTCTCGAGTCGACTAAAACGCACGCCGCCTGTGGGTCGCTTTAGTTGCCGAAGGTGAGGTTGACAGGCATATCCCTCGCGCCGTAAGTGTTACTTGCACTTGAGTGAAGGTTATAAACACAGCACCTAGTATCAAAGTAATCGGGATATTTACCATGTTGTATGGTTTTGAGTTGCCGATATTACAAGCACCATGATCACTAATGTCAGTGACCATGATAGTTTAAATACCTATACAGCAACTACAGTTATGAGACCCGGTAGGTAGATGGCGCTGCTCGTTAACAGTCAAGACATCCTGTAACCCATTGGTGGTTGGCAGTATGTTTCTCTACGAATTAGTCGTATGCAAAGCCAGAAAAGGTTAGTAAGTAAATAAATAAAACAAATTTAATAAACAACACTCATTTATTCACTCATCATCACAGTTTAATATTATATTATTTAGGTATTATTCGCTATCTCACATTGCGTCTTACGAGTTTATCGCGTACAACATCCTCACACTCTATCACCCTGTATATAATTAGTTCATACTTTATTATGGGGTGTATTAAATACACTTTCATTACAGTTACTAATAGATATACTTTATTATAAAAAAAATTAAAGTAAAAATAATTTCGGCATCTCATCATGTGGGTCCGTGTGTCTTTTAAATACTTTAAAAAGAAAATTAGTCAAATGGTTTAATTGATTGAAACTATTTTGTCATCTGAATTAAAGATGTGTACCAAATATTAATTCAATCATTCAACAGGGAGGGGGTAAATTTTCAATTACTAAATTTGAACCACCAACAACCAGGTCAAACTAAATAAACTGTTTAATAAAAAGCAGGTAATGTTTAAGTTGAGGACACACCGGGGGCATTCCCGCCTGGGAATATTAAACAAATTCAGTATTTCAGCTAATATATACTCGACTTTTCAAATAAAGAAAAGCTTTATTTTTAAAGCCTTTATAGATATTTTTCAGAAGCCGTTAAACTCCCACACTGATTTAGATTTTTTGTATTAATACATGTTTAATTGAGACAAAGAATGGTAATATAATAATTTGATAGTTTTTATATAACATTTTAAAACAGGACACCTCAACACTAGCGTTGTTTTAATCACAGCTAGGACGGAACTCTGGTAACTAAACTGGATAACGCGTCCAAGAGGTTTGAATCCCGTCCTCTGAGTAATTTTTCCTATTTAAAACTGCAAATAAATAATATAATAAAATTATAAAAAATTGCTATATCTAGATAGTCTCTACTGCCGTATAATAAGTAAATGTAATTGTATAATTTACAAAATATATTATACTAAATACAAAATAGTTACTACAAAATCACGTCTGTGCTGTTCTATAACACAATTTGTACTTAAAACTATGCAAACCTTAATTCTAAATCGTCACTTTGTCTCGTAACAATAATACGAGTATAGAATGAATCTCCTTTGAGTCCAAAATGACGTCATTTAAACACCTACCTCCCCTCCCCACCCGCGTCTCCCCGCTGTCGCCCTGCTTATACTGCTAATACAACTATCTATTTAAGAATATTACGGATTTTTTTGAACTGAATATGAAATACAATTACTTATATTATTCCCTAACTGTATTAAACCACTGTAAAATTATACTTAATACCAGTTTGATAAACAACAATTACAATAAGAGAAAATATGAATGACAGCTTGTTAATAAACTTATTAAAAGTTTGGATGACAACTCAGTCAGTCTGATTTTAATAACATTTACTCGGCAAAAGAGATAAGTATACACCTTTATGTGCTACTTTATATAAAAATATGCATGCTTATCCCCTGTGCCGAATGTACATCTACGCTGCATTGCTGCGCACGCGCAAGCCCCAATTGAATTTTAAAATAAATTTGCTCTTATCGTTATATTCAATGCTTCTGGTGCTAGTTTCATATCTATACTCGTATTATTTATTATTCTCAAACTTAGTCTATTAAAAGCTAATGGAATGTTCCTAACAGCATCGGCATCCTAATTAATACTGATCACAAACTTCACAAACAATTTAATATTAAAAACAGTTAACTATACAAATTCATTGGTACCTTAAATGTGAACTCTTACCGCAACAAGAATTTCGAATATTTTCCTCCTGTTTTACTTGGACCGTCTCTTTCGATCGTCCTGTGTCCTTCGCCCCACTCGTCTCTTTCGACCTTCCTGTCTCTTTCCTGTCTCTTCTGTACCGTCCATCTTTACTATCAGTACTATACTATTGCCTAATAATTGCATCACTACACATTATTTCTGATTTGATCTTTTGTTTGTAATCTTTATATCGTTAAATCTATTAAGTTCTCATATAGATAATGCTATCCCATCTCAATCTTATCTCATCTCAATAATACCAATTATTCTACATTCTTGTAGCGGAAAGTTTAACACTTTACAGCTAAAAGTACTAGGCAGGCATGACACCCCAAGGGGTCACTTACGGTGGTTGGGAGTTTTAATACAGTCTTCTTGTATCCACGAAGGTCTCTTCTCTAACGAAAAAGACGCCCCTGCACTGTGCCGCCTTTGTACTGGTTTCCCTTCTGCCGCAGCAGCTTTCTCTTTAGCACAACCTGTTTCTGGATCTGGGTCTTTCTTGTCATCGTCAAATTGCTTCATAATCTCAGCCAAAGACTTTCCTTTGGTTTCTGGCAAGAAAAAGTAACAGTACAGCGCTCCCAGAAGAGCACACCCTCCGAAGAGGTACAGTGTTCCATTACTGGTTAACAGATTCTCCAACTGCGGATAAGTCTTAATGTTAAAGAAAATTAACACATAGGCACAGCATGACGTGGCTCCTGACATCACTCCTCTAATGTCCTGTGGGTATAGTTCTCCAGACATAATCCAAGGGAGTTGTAGAAAGCCTACCATACTAAAAGACACATGTAGTAACACACAAGCTAACTTCACTAAGGGGGGTCCGTTTAAGCTATCACAAATGGCCGCTCCTAGCATCGCAGCACCAAGTAGCAGTCCTGAAGTGGCTGCTAAAGTTTTTCTTCTGAAACTATTGATCAAACAAGCTCCCACTGCTCCCATACACACCCTGACTCCTCCGACAATAATGGACGCTGTGAATTCGTTGACGCTTGTTCCAACAGACTTGAAGAAATCCACTGCATAATACAGAATGACGTAAATTCCAGACATTTCTTGGAAGATAAAAAATATAATCAGCAAAGCGAACGGTTTGATTACGCTTCGCCTTTTGAAAAGGCTCATTTTTTGTCCAAAAGACATGGATTCGCCAGCTTTTCTGTCTTTGGTGAATTCCATGAGTTCTTGTTGTGCCGTATTATTATTCTGACGTAGCCAGAACATGGCGTTGTACGCTTCTTTCATATGACCTTTTGAGGCTAGCCACAGAGGTGACTCTGGAACGAAGTACATGAGGAAAGGGGTGAGTAGAGATACTCCAGCGCAAATGGCGGCAATTTTCCTCCAATGCACGAAAGCGCCTAAGAAGTAGATGATGAAGATCCCGGTGGAGACAAAGCCAGGTCCTAAGGCGCTGAGGACTCCACGTTTTTCAGGAGTTGTGATTTCCGCGACGTATATATAAGATACTGTTGACATACCTGTAATTTGAAATGGAAATCTATTAAAAAGAACGCAAATTTTTTTTGCACGGTTCTGATTTCAACTAAAATATATAAATACTTCATGACAACTTGTATGATAATAACACACATTATCAATCTGAAGTGTAGGAAATTACAGTGGCTATTATTATTAAAATAGCATGACAGACCAATTATTACGAGAACTGTGTCTCGTACAATAAATGTTCAAAATATATCATCATACAACAATGGACGAGAAAAGACAAGATTCTCTTGTGCGTATCTGTTAGATTCGCTACGGAGTATTCAAATTCAAATCAAAGACATTGTTCCTAATTGTAATAATCGCTAATGGGAGCATCAATTTCATTTACCGTCTCTTAAAAATATTAAATATGGAACGAATAGCGGTTTCATCGATTCCAAAAAAGCTAATGTTGCCTAACCCTAGTGCTGCTACCAGATACTATCTATTAGTCCATGTGCAATTAGTAAGCTATTCAAATCAGTTGGAAAAAGACGGGATGAATGCTCAAGACAGGAATTTCGGTGAATGACTTGACCATGCATCGCCCCAAATATGGTTGAATATAGCATTCCTCCTGTAAGGAACTGGTCACGGGTTCTAGTCCCGTCCCGAGTCAGGCACAAAAAGATAATGAGTTGTTGACTGGGAGTACTGACACACTAAACAACAATAGGAAAGCGTATATATGAGATTATTGTTCTATATAAAGTGTAACAAAATGAACTCTTGGAACGTTATGTGATTACTTGATATCCGAAAATATGTATAGGTAAAAAATTTCAACAATATCGAGTGAGCCAATTCTCTGAAATTCAGTTGCAAATATTTCAAAAATTTACATCAATGCTTATGCTAACCGTATCAGATCATATGACCAGCACATGGCTCGCAGTAATCAGCTGTCTTTTGGAAGTCAATGACCTGTGGGTGTTTCGTAACCGACGCGCGCGTATTATGACTCGAGAGACCCCGAATTCCGAATTGCGGCCCCGCGGTAGTGTTAGTAGTGTTAGCATAACACTACCTACTACACTACGCGCGCATGAGCGTTATATTAAATAATAAGTGAGAAATTAACTTACCTTTTTTACCCCCCAAAAGCTCCGAAAGTTAATTTTGTCATACCTTGTAAATATATTGTCGAAACAACTCACCGATAGTAAATCCGGTAATGAACCGTCCTATGCATAGGAACACGTATGTTTCTGAGAAGGCGATGACGAGCCACCCTATGAGGTTGGGCAGCACTATAGACTCTAAGAGAAGTCTTCTGCCGACCGCGTCCACCATCATACCGCCTAGCAACGCGCCGATGGGGTTGGATATAACACCCAAACTTGCTGGAATAGGAAAAAGAAAATAGTTTAGTAAGTTCATTTTGTAATGTTTTTGGATGTATTCCACGATTTTTTCATATTATAGTTACACGAACTGTTGCCAGCGAATCTGCCTGCATAGAATACATACATACATATAATAATTATCCCCGGGGGGTTAGGCAGAGGTGAATTAACACCCACATTTCACCAAACATTGTACTCAGTCCCACGTAATACGGGGTGAGCCTATTGCCTTATTCCGGGCACTATTGCTGACTCGAGCCATGTATCTGAGGCTGAGTCTGGGCTGTATATCTCTGTCTGATGTTAAACAACCCTTAGTCGCCTTGTACGACACCACATGGGAAGAGATGGGGGGGCCCAAATTCTACTCTGCCGGGAACCACGCAGCAAACACACGCAGCGTAGAATTCTAATGTGTAAAAAGTAAACTTTACAATAATGAATTCCTGTACCAAATTACATTCAAATATGTTCAGCCATTTTAGCCTAATTTAATAACTAACTTCTTCACAACTTAAGTACCTATTTATAGTATAAGCAGAAAGTAGGTACTCCACTCGGTTGTGAATAAAAGTTTATTAAAAAAAAATATTACAAACTACAGTAGGTTTTTTTTTTAATTTTCCGGCAACAAGACTAAAGAGGTAGTCTCTTAGTTAAATGTTTAAAACAACTACACATTACCCTTCAAAACTGATTTATTTGACGTTTTTAGGTTCCGTACCTCAAGAGGACAAAAACGAAACCCTTATAGGGTTATGTCCGTCTGTCCGTCTATTTGTCTGTCTGTTAAGACCTTTTTCTCAGGAATGCGTGATGCTATCAAGTTAATATTCATACCAAATACTCGATCTGTAACGTCTTGGAAATGTGCTAAAATCAAACTTTTAAATCAACACAATAAAAATGTATTGCGGTTTATGTAGCATAAGTTTGTCCATGAATATAATTTTGAACGGAACCCTCGGAGTGCAAATTTGACTCGCATTTGACATGATTTTTTTATATCAAACATGAAACGCGTCCAAATCCACAATTGACCTATAAATTGCTATCTTGTGTCTGCTCTGCTCATACTTTCCCAACCAAACATCCATAACTTGTTCACTTTGTACAGCCCCAGTTCCCCATACGTGTTCTCCAATACCCTCATAAGCTTAGTACCCTTGGCGCCCTCGCGTCTGCTTATCTCCTAGTACAAATGATGTGTTTGACGCCTGGCTGTGCACACGTCGGTATCTTACCACGGTGCACACATGCGTTTACTGAACAAAGTCAATGTTTACACGTTGATATATATATGTTATAACGCTTGTGGGTGTTTTCGATATAAATAATGAATAATATGATGTTATTATGAAGGGAAAGGCCTTATCTGTTTAGTCCCTGTTATAGAATTTGTCGTAGTTTATAAGATAATGTTCTTTATGGTATACATACATACAGCTAAGCCTCTTTCCCATTAGATAGGGTAGGTTAGACACTACATGTTTCCTCTTACACGATCCTGGCATACACTCCTACCTTTTTTCATTATTATTGTGTTAACGTCCTCAATCTGATCCATATTATATACATTTTTTTCTTTTTTATTTATATAGGACACGCCAACTTGACCTCACCTCGCCTGATGGTAAGCTAAAGGCAAAGTCTCAGGAAAGAGGGTCACCTTTACAGACACTAAGTGTTACAATGGTGGCACTCAGCTTGGCGGCCTCATCAGATGCTTTTTCACGCCCAGCTTAAAGGCCATACACCAAGGCCGACCCTTCCCAGGCTATCCATAATCCATATACCCTCGTCTTATTCTGTCAGTTTCCTTTCATCCATGCTCTCAATATTGGAACTGCTTTTTGCATTTAATTTGCAACGTAAAAAACAAAAGCCGTTAACATACTCAAGTAGACACAAAAAAAAATTGTAAGTACTTTGGCCTAACTCAGTTCATTTTGATATGATCAGCTCACAGAGTGTAAACAATGTATTTTTAGCCTCTCAATGAGGTTGGGCCACGCCGATCCCAAAATAAAACATAAACAACAAACGGTTGCCAAATTAATTAGATACCTACTTGTAACTTATAATTTTGTCTTATTATTGATTTACAAATGCAAAGATAAACTTATTGAATAAGACACTTTGTATATTTCTACTCGACTTGAAAATGCTATGAGACGAAACCGGTCTCGTGAAAAATAAAATATAGGTAGTGGAAACGTAGGTACAAAAAGGTGTCTTGTTAAAAATGTGTCCGTCAGATTCCACCAAGCGCCATCAATCAACAGTATTAACAGACTCGTTTTTTTTTTCGTTTTTTTTTTGTTAAAACATGCAATAAATGATAGTACGTATAGTCCAGTCATATAGCGGTGTACAAATATATACGTAAGTGCACGCTTAGTTGTAAAATGCACATTAGATAGCTTTCAATTTTCACTTTTCAATTATTATTTTATAATGTAATGAAATAGCAAAGTTACACTAACAGCCCGGCTCACCAGCTCTCAATATTTTCGTACCCAAGTCACATCTCAAAATGTACCCTTTATTCGCAATACACGTTTTTTGGGGAGTCTGTTAAGGACAGCTCGGGGTGCCATGGCGGCAGTGGAGCTAAAATCTACATACAATTAATTGATTATCAAACTAATCAACAACATCAAGACCTCGTTTCACTCACGATTTGGGGACAAGATACAAATATGCCGCCCTTATGGTAACTATACCTTGCTGACCTGTCGTGGATAGGCGAAATTCTCGTCTACAAAGACTCATCATCATCTACCTGTCATTCTCCCAACTAGTCATTCTCCTCCATACATTCCCTTCCTTGCACTCCCTTCTTTGCCATATCCTCAACTACAAAGACTGATTGCATGGCTAGTATTAATGTGTATAAATAGAGATAATATCTTACCGATCCATGAGGCTTGCTCGTAGGTTATAGATTTATATTCCTGCGTGTACTGGGGCAGCAGCACTGCCGAGAAGCCCTGGCAGAACCCCACGGATATGTTGATGGACTGCGCCGCCAGAGCCGCCAACACCTTCAATATAAAAAAAAACCTTGTGAATAAAAAGTAGATTAAATAACTAGTAACATTCTGAGATAGACCTGGTTTGTAAATCTGTTTTAAGGATAAAATATTTTTTATCCGAGAGTTGTAATATAATAAACATGACAGTGTGAATTTTGTCTAAATTCTATAATAATATGTCATGGTAAACAAAAAATATGACTACAAGTATTGTGGATATTGACAAACTGTGATTTATGAAATAGTAACATATATATATAGTAATATATATAATGGTTTATGTATCAATTCAAATACACACATCAACAAAGTCTAGGGAACAAGGACATTTCTAGTTTTTATTTAAAAACCCTTTCTTGTAATAGTGAGTGTTTTATATCAATAGAAGGGTATTTTTATACCGTTTTTAATTTTAATTTTAATAAAAACATTTTCATCCCAAATTTTTTTTTTTTTAAGAAAGAATTGAATAGCGCCAATATTGAGTATTACAACCTTCTATGATTAGGCACAAAAATAACGAGGTAGTAAGAAATACAGTAATTAACCGTACTTTAAACGTTTTTAATAATCTGTAGGACCTCCTAAAGCATTAGCAACAGCTCGACAACGGCGTGGCATACTTAGTATGAGATTGTCAATCATCGTCTGTGGAATATGGCTCCATACACTGCGAAGGTGTAAAAAAAGTTGTTCTTCAGTGTTCAGATTTTCCAAAGAATCACTGAAAGCTCTTCTCCCAAGCAAATCCCAGGCATGCTCTATGGGATTGAGGTCGGCAGACTGAGCAGGCCATTCCAACGTCGTCATATTGTGCTCGCTTAACGCATTGACCACTACCCTCGCGGTGGGTGACCGTGCATTATCTTGCATGAACATAAAATCTTGACCGAACTGCTGTCGATGAGGGATTACCATGGGGTGTATAACCTCCTGAATGTATTGGTTTGCATTCAAATTGCCCCGTATCCAAACGAGGTCGGTCCTTCCACCAAGGCGAATTCCAGCCCATACCATGATTGTTCCACCTTGGTAAGGATGAACTTCTTGCGGATTCTGGAGACGACTCCGACGTCCAGGAACTCGCCATATACGCACTCTTCTCGAATCAGGATGAAAACCGAAGCAAGATTCGTCGGAAAACAGAACCCGTGCCCATTGATGGTCGGTCCACTGTAAATGTGCGTTAGCCCACAATAAGCGACGACCTCGATTTCCACGTCGAAGAGCTGGAACCTTAAGTGGTCTGCGAGCATAAAGATTGGCTTCGTGTAGTCTTCTTCTGACAGTTTGATCGCTAATAACCACTTGATGCTGAGACTGGAGGCCTGCGACCAACTGACGAGCAGTAATCGTGGGTTGCCGCCTTGCGGAATTTTGCAAGAAACGATCTTGTCGCGGGGTAGTAACCCTATTTCGTCCCCTGTGACGTTCGGCAACATCCCCTGTAGACCTGTAGCGTGCCCATAATCTGCAAATTACGCTTGGTTGGGTGTTGACAGCATCCGCTACGTCGCGTTGAGTTCGTCCAGCTTGCAGCATACATAGAACAGCCCTTAACATCTCTTCGCGACTTAAATGACGACGTGACATGATGACTACAGTCACAAAAATGCACAAACCATACGTAAAAGACGTATTATTGATAATAAACGTTATTTACAATCAAAAAAAATAATTTTTATTTTGCCTCAGAGAAACTGCACAATCAAACACTTTTAAAAGTTTTCCCTCCATATTCGAAAATCATTACTTATTTAAATTTATTTTTAAATTTCGAACAACTCTGTAATCTACTTTATTCTATTTTTATTTATTTGCTGCCAGTTATTTGCAAAACAAGATTTACACGAAAAAATATAATTGGGGTCATCTTGTTCCCTAGACTTTGTTGAGGTGTTTATATTGTTTCGACGATACTACATTTATTTCTGCGTAGTTACGGAAAATTTGATGATTATAAATTATGACACTCTTCTCATAAACTAGCGATATTTTTATAGGAATGTCACATAGCACTACGGAATTACACACTTAATCCAAAAACGTGTCTAGCCTCAGCAATTACATATAATTCCAGTAGTTTTTCTTGTCAGGGCACTAGAAAAAGCTATTAAATATGCATTAGTAATTATTTAGATCTTAGATGAAATAGTTTTACAATGATTAGGAAACAAAGCAAAGTGTGAACATTGCCGTACGAGTATTTTAAAATTATTCGTCATAACATTATTGTACAACTTGTACCTCTCTGACGAAACAGAAACGAGTGCGACTGAAGTCTAAGGCTCAATTCCTAGATATAGATTATGGTAAAAGGTTGAAAGGGAAAGGCTTCTCAGTACATTTACGATAAAAAAAATTATACCACTTAGTTGGCAGACAAGCACACGGCCCACCTGATGGGAAGCGGTTACCGTGGCCTATGGACGTATGCAACACCAGGGGTGTCACACTCGCGCTGCCGACCATTAACAAACCTTCTGATGCCCCTCTTGAAGAACCCCATATTGTAGGCGCTTGGGAAAACCGCAGCAGGGAGGTCATTCCACAGCTTGAGTTTGCGTGGGATGAAGTTTTTTTTTTTTTTTTATACCACTTAGTTGGCAGACAAGCACACGGCCCACCTGATGGAAAGTAGTTACCGTGGCCTATGGACGTCTGTAACACCAGAGGAGTCACAGTCGCGCTGCCAACCCTGTAAGTACAGAGTTTCTGTGCCGTCAGTAGAAGACAAATCAGGACAAGCCTTTAGTCTTCCCACTGACGGCACAAATTCTCCAGTGAGCTCTGGCTACCCTACTCACCGCTGGGAACACAACACGAAGTTATTATAACCGCGGTATTCTGTAGGGCGGAGGTACTTCCCCAGTCGGACTGCTCAATCGGGCGGATATACCGCCGTGTCCTACCTCCTTTCAAACATACCTTTCTTTCATACCACACAGTGCGCACCGTATACCGATAATAAACAAGATAATATCTTATATGTTCGAAAAAACCTAATATTTTCGAAAAAATATCTGACGCACATAAATTTAATACGAGAAACAAGAATAAACTAGTTTTACCAAAACTCAGGCTTCACAAAGTTGGTGATTCGTTTGTAAGCAGCTGTATAAAAATATCCAAAAAAATTCTTCAGGATTTGATAAACATGCCACTTAAAAATTTAAAATAGAATGAGTAAAACTTTCATGAATAAAGATTTCTATAAAGTAGATGACTCATCTACTTTATTGATTTTGATGATGTAAATGCGTGGTCAACATAAGTCTCTTCAGTATCAGAATAAACGGGATATTTACCATGTTTCATTATTTTGAGTGTCCGATATTTCGGCGCTGTTGCAAGCACCATGATCACGGAGGAACTGGAGTAGTGGCGGTGAACAAAGAAAAAGTTTTTTCCCTAGGAGTAATTATATCGATCTACCCTCCTTCGAGTTCTTTTACTACGCGTATCTGCACTACTATTGGTTTCACTCTCACTACAAACTCGAACCCGATCTCGATCACGTTCACGACATACGATGCTCACTGTATCCACTCGCGATTTTGTTTTAGCTTGTTCCCGGTTGTTTTTGCAAAGACGGACCACTGGATGCCAGACGTTCGGCAGTTGAAACCCATCCTCACAATTGAAATTTTTATACTTTTTTATTTCAATTGCTTCCCTAACCAGTCTTGGTATATAGTGGCGTTCTGTCGAGAGCATCTGAGGGTTATGTAGTTCGTACCGGACGTTCGTCCAGTGGTTCGTACCGGACTCCAATAAATGTTGAGCGATTGCAGATTTATGCGGTTCATTGTTTTTGACTGCCCTTGTTTTTGCTTGCAATAGCCCCGAAATATCGGACACTCAAAATAATGAAACATGGTAAATATCCCGTTTATTCTGATACTGATGTCAGTGACCATGATAGTTTAAATACATAAACATAAGTCTCTTGCTTGCTCGCACAAAATAAATTATAAACTAAAGCAAATTAAAAAAATAAAGATAATCTGATTCTAACCACTGAGTTTCTTGTTGGTATCTTCTCAGTAGAACTAACCTACCGAACCAGCGAAAGAATCATTTTCCAATGGTTTATTTTTACATTATTTAATATTTTTATATCTTGACATAAATGTAAAATTTTGACGTTCATATGTGCTCTTTGTGTGCCTAAACTGAATTAATGAAATTGATTCTTTGATTCTAAAAGGCGAATAAACTTTTAAAAACCTTCGGATGGAATCTTGAACGCGACAATAAAAATTGAAATACTAAAAAAATGGAAATATTGTCTAGCTAAAGTATCTTACCTAGATAGCTATTAGTAGTAAGCGTTTTGAGTTACTTTTTTTATCTTTATTGAATGATGTTTATGTCGTCTTAATTAATACTGCTTTAACTATATAATTATAATGATTGAAGAACCATTACCAAGGAACGATTCATGGTAAAGCAACTAACTGTATTTTAATAAGCGTATTATAGTTTTTTTTGCTTCAATTAGATATTGTATTGACATAGAGGCAATCGGACGTGAAACTGGGGCTAAATTTTCTAACGATGATCCATGATGAATCATTATTGTTACCCGTGTAGACGTATGACGATGATATGTCAAATAGACCAATAATTATGTCCACGTGACCCGGTCATTGTGGTCATTTTAAACTGATCGCTGGCATATTGGTACCTTGTAACCTGTACTTATAATGTAATCAGGCTGGCTACACTGTTACTTGCTCTGTTATAGCGTTTTTGCTACAGAAGAATTAACTTCAATTGGCATCATAATCTTACTTAACTGTATTCCTCAGGTATAAGTATTATGCCTAATGTAAGATTTCGATATGCTGTGTTGTCAATGGGAAGATCAAAGACTTATCCTATTTTTTCTTCTGCACGGACGGCACGAAAACTCTGTTCTTACATCAAGTGGGCCGTGTGCTTGTCGGCCACCTATGTGGTAAAAAAAAATATATATAATAGAATGTTTCGTTGGAACTTGTAGCTCTCCAAACCGCAGTACCCCTAAAAACTTTAGTGAATCAGTGGAGTGAAGTTCCCGGCGGAGTAGAATTTGGACCACTCCCATCTTCCCATGCGCTGTCGTGCAAGGCGACTAAGGGTTAGGGTTGTTTAACATCAGACAGATACATACCGCCCAGACTCAGCCTTAGATGCATGGCTTGAGTCAACAATAGTGTCCGGAAGATGGCACGTGTAACCGAATTTCATGATTGGTGAAATGTGTTAATTCACCTCTGCCTAAGCCTCCAGGGATAAAGACGTGATTGTGTGTATTTATATGTAAGTTTTACTGGTGAGTACATATCTAAGATTACTAGACATTAAACCAGTACAAGTAGCGTTTTGCCAGAATATACACCTAAACTTAAAAAACAATTTTATAGTAGGTACTACATATATTACTTAATAATAAAAAATATATTAATTGAAATTTTAAAGCACTTAGTATGCTAACTATTCATCCCATTCAACATATATCCGTCTTATATAGAAGAATTTGGATGGTTTCAGGCGAAGGTTCGGTAGCTAAGTGTTCAGAGCATTGCCCCTGTGATGGAAAGATCACGGGTTCGAATCCCGCCTGGACCGATTAATTTTTTTTCTACCTTAATCGATTTAATAAATAAAAGCAATAATCTGAGTAAAAGATCCAAAAATTTCTTTGTACGTAAAGATGAAAAAACCCAAAGCGCACTAGTCATCATCTCGTAATCGTACGTTTCCGTTATGATATAATTTCCATACTGAACCGTACATGGTTTTAGCAAAACGGTATGTCGCTCTGAATGTCATGAATATATCAAGTATATATTGTAAGGCAGTACTACAATCTATCCTAAATGCCGCGTGGTTCCCGGTAGAGTAGAATTTGGACCACCCCATCTCTTCTCATGCGGTGTCGTACAAGGCTACTAAGGGAGAGGGCTGTTTTATATCAGACAGATGTATTCAGCCCAGACTCAACCTCCGACGCATGGCTTGAGTTTCAATTCAACAATAGTGCCCAGAAGTAGGCAATAGACTCACCCCCTATTACGTGGGATCGAATTCAGTGATTGGTGTTTTTTTTTTATACCACTTAGTTAGCAGACAAGCACACGGCCCACCTGATGGAAAGTGGTTACCGTGACCTATGGACGTCTGTAACACCAGAGGAGTCACAGTTGCGCTGCCAACCCTGTAAGTACAGAGTTTCTGTGCCGTCAGTAGAAGACAAAGCAGGACAAGCCTTTAGTCTTCCCACTGACAGCATAAATTCTCCAGTGAGCTCTGGCTACCCTACTCACCGCTGGGAACACAACACGAAGTTATTATAGCCGCGGTATTCTGTAGGGCGGAGGTACTACCTCAGTCGGACTGCTCAATCGGGCGGAAATACCGCCGTGTCCTACCTCCTTACGGCTCAATCGGGCGGAAATACCGCCCGATTGAGCCGTAAGGAGTATCGGTGAAATGTGGGTGTAAATCCACCTCTGCCTAACCCTCCGGGAATAGAGGCGTGATTATATGTATGTATGTACTACAACCTCTGAGCCGTTTCGACTAACCAATAATATCCAACCAATTAATATCTTTCTGACGATCACTTTCACACGCTATATTGAAAATATTACCTGATGTAAGTATTATGGCTATTATAATAATCAAATAAAAAATATAGGTAAGACGTAAGAACAAAATCGACGTATCTAAGTATGTTTATCCGCATTAAATTAAGCTTACTGTAGATCTAGATAGTGTTGTGTTGATTGCCCTAGAATATCATATTCTTAATAGGACTATTATTTTATTATTTATGTAAAAATTATTATTGAATAAATAATAATGAATCAACCTCTGAGGAGGCCTGTTAACCAGCGTGAAACAACAAAGCAAATAAATTCTTTATAATATCCAAAATAGAACTGTACTTTGACAAATAATTCGAACAATAACCCTTTCGTGACCGCACTAGAATTGTTCGTAAATATAATGATATATAACCTGATATGACAGGAAAATAATCTATGAATAACAGAACTAGTCATGACACACAGTTCATTTCATGTAAATACAGTCTCGCCCCTTTTTCATAATCCCCACGGAAACACCAAAGCCGGTGGGAGAGGTTATGTCGGACTCGAACCGATTAAAACGCATGGTGCCTGTGGGTTGTTCTTAATTGCGGAATGTGAGGTTGACAGGCATATCCCTCGCATCCCGGCCGAACCTGGACCATCTCTCTCGATCTGGCTCTCCTCGGGACAATCTCGTCCCTTACCTATTAGGCTATTCAGAGACAATCTTTTTTGCTACAATCCTGATTTATGACAAAGAAAGATAAACAGAGTAAATAGAAGACCATATAATAAAGACAACAGGTTTAATAATAAACTGTAGTTATACCGAGAAATAATTATTAAAAAAATTGACAACGCGATGACTAGGTATAAATGACAGAGAGAAAATTGCTTTAACGTGGATTGACGCACGTGCCTGCCTCCGTGGACCACCCTTATAATAACCACTTATTAATCTGAATAATAGACTGATAAACATGATAATGTCACAGTTATTAATTCTCAATTCAATAACATTATTGTATATCGTGGAACACAATAGTTTAAAAGTAAGTAATTCTCATAGTTGTTTTTTTTTTCTATTTAACTGTTCAGATAGGCTTAGCATGAATTTTTTCTTAGCTTTCTCTCGAGAGACGACGACATATTTTGTTTGGCCAATATGCAGCCACCCTGAGAGCATTCTCAGAGGCACCCATCAGTTCCTTCGGTGTCCCCGTGCTTGGGTAGGCAGTAGTTCCGCATTCACACCATGTGTCCACCTCATCTGAGAAACTCCATCTTAGCCGATTTTCGTTACTTTGGCTGACGTTTACGTCCGAAATCTATTTAAGGACTTCCAGATAGTTTAGACAAGGCCCCGTCCAGGGAAAAGATTCTCTGATAGCGGTACAAAAGGGATTGGTGGCCTTTATGCTCCCCAATGATCGTAGAACCTGTAACTCTCTTTGCCTTCACAAAATCATACACTCCGCCATCGATGCGCCGGGTTTGCTGTCTGCGGTCTGCATTAACACTAGACACAGATCGCGCTGTCCCAATGTATTTTCGATTGGAATTTACAAAAACAACACCTCCTTCTATAATCCTATCGTTAGGATGTACCGCACATATAATAAACTGAATCGGGCTGAGGACGTGGATATATTCAATGGTAGATTCTCTCAGTACAAGAAGGCCATATCAAATTTAGTGGGTGTACAATGCCTATGACATTCGAGCAGCATTTTTATATTTTTTTAAGTATTCAGTATGTATTATTGTAACCTATTCAAAGAGGTTTTTAGTTGTATATTTTGTATGAGCGTGGCGAGTATGTAGATGTAATTTCATGTTGTGTATGCTATATTTGGAATACTGTTTAGATCTTATAATATATATGATTGTATCCAAATGTTTAGTTACGCAATGACAGTAATCTGTAAGCGTACATTTAAGAAATAAATGAAATAAATAAATAAAACTCGATCGCACCGCCTATCGAGTCTGATAATTTTATTATGCTATGTCTATAACGTTCTTACAAGTAACGTTCATGCGATTGCTATAAATATGAAAATATTGTTTGCTATGAATATGAAGGCAGGGCAGTGCATTAAATATGAACGAAATTACATTTGAGGGTATCGATAAACTAACAAATATAATATCTGTCGCATTATTTTGAAACTTAACTATCGTTCCTTTTACAAAAGTCATAGAAATACCGCTATTAAGACTGAGTAACAGGCGACCTTTTTCACAGTTCACTAAAATGTGTTGTAATTAATGATTCACCAATAATAGTTCACAAATCGTACCCAACCAGCGGAACAACACGACATGCGAATGATTCCTATGATTGTGCCAGCATTACTAACAATCATTACTCGGTATGTGAACGTACCCTAATAATTGTATTGCAAAATGATAGTGTTTTTGTTGTATGAGTTGCAAGTTTTGCACGTTGCTGGTTGGTTGACAATTACTGGGCGATGTCGCGACGTTTTTTTAAACCATCTTCAAATAGTTTCAAATCTTTCAATTGTTTTGTAATTTGTAATCGTCTTCAAATCTACAAATAAAGATTCAATCTGATTATGTCCATATTATTTTTAATAATTTATCAGAGGAAAACGTGCTTGAGTCACAATTGATAAATCGTTTTATAATTTTGTTAAAAGCACTCGTTTAATGTTAAAAAAATCGATAAATTGTTACATTTTTGTACCTACATACATTGTTAAAATCTTATATATTGTTAAATTACACAAAAAAAAACTGAATTCATGAAAGAAAAAACGGGACAGTAAAGTAATAATAAATGTTACACGAGAGATAAAAATGCGCGTGAGATTTGTATAATATATTAACCAATTGATCTGTTACAATGAGTAATATTTAAATAATCCCGCGACCAATGACTGCAGCCTTGTTTAAGTCTAATTGACGATATAATTATGTCGTATAATAATGTTAATACTTTTTTTTAAACAAAAACTTAGGTGGCAGACAAGCACACGGGCCCACCTGATGTAAAGTGGTTACCGTGGCCTATGGACGTGTGTAACATCAGAGAAGCCACACTCGCGCTGCCGACCCTGTAAGCACAGTCTCTGTGCCGTCAGTGTAGAGGACAAAGCAGGACAAGCCTTTAGGCATCCCACTGACAGCACAAATTCTCCAGTAAGCTCTGGCTACCCTACTCACCGCTGGGAACACAACACGAAGTTATTATAACCGCGGTATTCTGTAGGGCGGAGGTAATTCCCCTTGACTTGACGCTTTGTAATTATGTCGTATAAAATATTAATACTTCTGCACGGAAGTGCTATTCCTGATAAAATATCTAAGATTAGCACCAGCCGTTACACTTGCAATGCCTTTCAAATAACATTTCGTAGAACTAAACGTGAACTGTACGTGACTCCATGTGTTGAACGTGTATGATATCAATATATCAGTGAGAAAAACAACATAGGTGTAACAAAAAGGGCACTGACTCATCATCACCACTGCTCTAGTCATAGTTTCGTCCAAAACATGCAGTTAGGAGCGCCGGTATCTTATTGGTTAAGAAGCCTAACGACCGAAAATTTCCAAATTTGAATCCTAGTCATTACATTACCGACGTGAACCCACTCCTAAGACAATCTAGCTTAGCTGGACGGGTTAGGGGGAATGATGGTAATTTCGGTTACTTATATTCTTTATAGAAATCAAGGGTCTCGGAGTCTAGTATCCTGTCCAACATTTCTCATAATTTATCACCCCTGTAAAGAAAACCCCCCGGTGTACTTGCAATGTATCTGCTTTCAGGAAGGGTGAGAACAATTATTCATTTTTGCTTCTGACCTTGCATACTTGACAGACCTCTGTACCGTAGCGGTAGAGCGTTCAATTGCTACGTCAGTGCGCGTATTCGATTTCCGTTCAGTGTAAATATGTCGATTGACATTGATCTGTGTATTTTGCTGCATGGTTCCCGGCAGAATAGAATTTGGACCACCCCATCTCTTCCCTTGCTGTGTCGTACAAGGCGACTAAGGGATAGAGCTGTTCAACATCAGACATTATATACAGTCCAGACTCAGCCGCAGATGCATGGCTTGAGTCAACAATAGTGCCCGGAAGACGGCAATAAGCTCACCACCTATTACGTGGGACCGAATTCAATGATTGGTGAAATGTGGGTGTTAATTCACCTCTGCCTAACCCTCCGGTGATAAAGGCGTGATTATATATATGTATGTATTTCTACGTATTATATATATTTACAAAAGAAAATTTAAGCTGTTTAGAAGCTATATCTATTTATCTTTCAGAGCTTGTCACAAGCCCTTAGCTATGATAGAAGTCCTATGGTGTGTACAAATATGAACCTGTCTAATAGTGAAACACTCACGGTGAGAGATGCGCCGATAGAGTCGAACGGGTGCGTCTGTCTGTTCGAGTACATTCCCACAGTCCGCGGAGCCAAGTGATCTGTTTGCTTGCACTGCCCCGTGCGGGCGTGCGCGCTTCATTTATAATAATAACTCTCACTAAAGAATAATAAAGCAATAGATACGACACACAGTATTCATTTTGATTGCCAATATGAATAGGTGCAACTTTTGCTTTCGAACCAAAATTCCGCATTCGCCCCAGTTTTATTTCTTTTTTCGCCACATGTTTTGTTCCTTTTACGCCACGAAAATAAATTTACATTTGATTTTATTTAGTGTACAATAATTCTAAATCAAAAGTACTTGTTATCTTAACAAGTATCTTTGATTGAGACTAAAAATTGCTATCGATCTATCTTCTAAACTTAATCAAGATTGAGTCTAACTAGTATTTATTATACTGCATTGTATTTAGTTTCCCCTCACTTCCTTTCTTCTCTTCTCCTCTTTCTTTAACAATGCCATGAGATTTTTTTGATCACGTGACAGGTGGATCTATTAATTCATTGGTTGAAGAATCGAGTTGCATGAGACGTTCCCAGCATTGCTCAAACTGCAGCCAAGTGAACCAAATTATTTCGAGTCATGAATGATTTTACTTTACTACTTCACTTTATGAAAAAAATCCGGTATCGAGTGCGCTCTCATGTCTCATCTAGTGAGTTACTTTAGTTTCATATTCTCGACACAGTGAACGTAAGGCCACATATGTTTAACACCTACTGTATTATCGGCTGACATTTCTACAAAGTAACCTTTTACACTGACAACAAACGTGTACGAACAGTCGAGAAGTTAATTAATACGTTAAGTGCGTGTTCACCTAAACTAGAACTTGCTTTACGGGAATTGTCGCGATTATTCTCAAGCGGCTGACGTGTCGATAGAATAGAGTGACGAATATATGAGATTGTGACATAATGACGTTTATGATATACGTTGACAGCTGTCATATACATCAAATTCCAAACATTTGTTGCCGGCCAACTAATTGTCACTTGTCTAGAGGGGCCAGGATCATCGACAGGTTAAAATTTAACTTACACAAGCATTCTGCCGGTGTGACTAAAGCCGCTAAGCGGTAGTAGTACTTTTCGTTACCTCATCATCCTTTATAAAATGTTATGCGGTTACCCTAGCTTTTTTAATATTGTAAAGTTGCCTATTAATTTGTGCAGTGACTCCTATTGACACTCGTATATTATCCTCACGCCTTTCTTCAACCAAGGTAGGCGGAGATGACAGCTCTTCATTGATTTCTGTCATTACATACTTCGCAAACTTCCTCCTCTTATTTAATTGGTGATGTACCTCAAGGTTGACCCCGTTCGACTAGCTCAATAACATTTTTCACTTATAGGATAAAATATATAATCAGGTATTTTATAATAAAATCTTGCTCTATTTAACATTTCAGTCTGTCAGCTATTTGTCCTTCCTCCATATCTTTACATTCACAATAGTAATTACGATAAAAGAGTAGTGTCACACAAACTGATATTTACACGACCAGTCGGTATCACGATACCAGGCTATCATATATCGGAAGGATATAGACAATCACGAAGTAGGTAGTGTAGTTAACCCGCATGAGAATAACCTTGACCGTGCCTATATGCGTCGCTTTAACATCGAAATCTAGTCTCCAGTTTACTTCTTAGAACTCTATGGAAGCCTGGTACATTAAGTTATTTATGAGCTTTAAGATGCTCCTATTGCAGTGTTTACATACAATACAGGTGAAACTTTTTTAGGTAGAACTCAAATGTTTGTAAGTGATATTCCGTATTCGCCCTACAAGTTAAGTCTCACACAAAAAATTCTTATTCGACCCATGTTTTATTTCATTTTCGCCTTAAAAATCCACCACTCAACACCATCGTCAAATTAGTATATTTGTTAAAGATCTATGAACTGTCAAAATCGTTTTGTATGTGATCCGATTTAGAAGTAGCTACATCGGATTATTTCTTGGAAGTGTCCTCAAGCGGGTCAGTGACTCTTTAAACATTAGGTCCAAGTACATATTTTGAATGAGTCTATTTTTTGTTAAACATATAATAATACATTCTTGGTACTGTAATCTGATCGGTGTAGGCGTTGAGACTTAAGACTGATTTCATTGAAAATTTGAACTTTGTTGATTATCTTCATTTCCTAATACCTTTAAATACATAATACCGTTTTAGAAACAGGTGGGTAATAGTGGTATATTATTAATTACAGTATTTTGTCAGTCAGTGTGTAAGTTTGTTTTTATTTGCGATTAGAAAAGAGTGCTTATTATTGCGTTTTTATTCAGACTTAGATGTAATTTATAAGTATTATTTTGCGATCTAGATGAATAAATATATAATTTTGTTTTGAAAATATAAACTGAAATAAAGCTGAGCCGTAGGGTCCGAGCGCCCGCAATCTCTTCAGGGAGATTGCGAAGCGTATGGTCGACGCTTCTCGTGACCAGAGGGCTGGCCTCTTCTTAGCTCAGAGAATAAGCATTGCCATACAACGTAGCAATGCTGCCAGTCTTCTGGGAATGCTACCACAAGAGGTATGCGATGCGGAGGAATTCCACGACGCATTTTAACTTTTGTTTTTTTTATTATTTTTTTTTATTAATGTAAATATTAGCATAGTTTTATAATATATTAAATGTAAATAGATAAATAAATAGCTACAGTCATCAATTAAAGCTGCCAACATTATTTATCAAAGATGAATGATTCTATAAAATTTGGTACAAGGTTCACTGTACGGAGGCAACCCAAGTGTCATTCAAGGGTATCCTTTTTGAAATTTTACATTTCCTGACCAGTTAACTCTAAAGTTATTTGTTTTCAACTCATTTTCAAATCCGCAAAAAGAATCGGAATAAATAAGGCTGAATATAAAAGTAATAAATCAGCGAACTAGGTACCTGAAAAAGGTTGCTGGGTAAGCCTGGTTGCGGAAGGCGGAGGATTGGGTGCTACGGTGCAGGATCAATTAGCTAATTGCAGTCCTCAGGTGGACATCGGCCTCTCCCGATTAATTTGATTTCAACCTATGCTAATTACAAAACTAAATAGAACATTTGTTTATGAGTAGCAATCTGTTTAACCTCTTATACACTTTAACAAAAAAAGGAAGCTAAAAGCCTTATCAAAGAAATCGGACAGAGGCTCATCGAGGCGACCGGTGACACTCGTTCCGGGTCGTTCCTGGTCCAAAGGCTGTCCATCGCCATCCAACGTGGCAACGCAGCAAGTGTTATGGCCACTTTTGGACCGGTAGCGAACAGGGGCGGGTTATTTGATTAGTACATGGACTAAGCATTGCTTGTTGTACAATTTTAACATTTTGTATTCCTTTGACAAATGTTATTGCATTTGATAGCACAGTTCATAAGGAAGGTCACATGCTATTCAATATCACTATACGACTCTTACAAGCGGAGCAGTAAGCTGGCTGAATCTGCGGGGCACTCGCGTAAAACATACACATCTGAAGAATACTGTAAATGATAGACATACATACATTAAAATCATGCCTTTATCCCCGGAGGGTAAGACAGAGGTGATTTAACACCCACATTTCACCAATAATTGTATTCGGTTTCACGTAATATGGGGTGAGCCTATCGTCGTATTGCGGGCACTAATGTTGACTCAAACCTTGCATCTGAGGCTGAGTCTGGACTTTATTTATCTGTCTGATGTTAAACAGCCCTATCCCTTAGTCGCCTTATACGACATCACATGGGAAGAGATGGGATGGCCCAAATTCTACTCTGCCAGAAACCACGCGGCTAGATAAATGATAGACTCAGTAGAATATTGTCATTGGTACTAATATGAAACGATCTAGAACAAAAATGTGAATCACGCGGTAGTGTGACCCTATAAACCAGAGAAACAGACCTAGCAACAAAGTGACATGTTATGGTGGTATTTTAAAATGTACGGGTACGTTACAATCTGAAGGTTTTGTCGGTACACATTGATTATATCTCGTCTAGTGATTTCATGGTGTTGTACATGCATAAACAAACGGGATATTTACCATGTTTCATTATTTTGAGTTTCCGATATTTCGGCGCTGTTGCAAGCACCATGATCACGGAGGAACTGGAGTAGTGGCGGTGAACAAAGAAAAAGTTTTTTCCTAGGAGTAATTATATCGATCTACCCTCTTTCGAGTTCTTTTACTACGCGTATCTGCACTACTATTGGTTTCACTCTCACTACAAACTCGAACCCGATCTCGATCACGTTCACGACATACGATGCTCACTGTATTCATTTTTGTTTTAGCTTATTCCCGGTTGTTTTTGCAAAGACGGATGTCAGTGACCATGATAGTTTAAATTCCTATAATGTACGTTAGCTTGACAAATTTCAAAAAAAAAGATCCTTATATTTTTTTAACATATCTTCACTGATCAAATTAATAAGGTATAGAAAATATGGTAGGTCAGAAGCACTAAAAACCAGTGCGCTTGCATGAAAAGGTTAATCACCGTAGAGGAAGTTGGTAAAGAAGTAGATGGCTTGCTGTTGTCTCTGCCTACCATAGACAGAAAGAGGCGTGAGCATATGTATTTAATACTAGTACCAACTGTTAGGTGTATAGGTATCAGCCCAATGGACTGACGACCTACAAAAGATTGCTGGGATAGATTGGGTGTAGACAGTGGAGTATCAGAAACGGGTGCTATGGAGCACCTTGGGAGATTTATTTATTTATTCAACTTTATGCACAGTAATTTTGTACAAAGGCGGACTTAATGCCAAAGGCATTATCTAACAGTCAACCTTAGGGTGATGCAGAGATACATTGAGGTAGGTGCAGGCAAAACCAGTACCCTTACGACCAGTTTAGCGTGTTTTAGTATGTCCATTGTTACTGGTTCATATTCAGCTCAGTTGCAAAAATAGACTGTTTAAATAAGGATGGTATTTAAACGTATATCAAAAAGAGTACTATTTGTACGACAAAATAATCTAAATTCACATCAAAAATACTGATTGAGCACCAACAAATTACTGCAAGTAAGTAGTTAGTTAGCAACCAACCAACCAACCAATTATAAAAAAAATTACCACAAAGACATAAGGCGGGAGCTCCGCTTCGCTTCGCTCCCGCCTTAGTCTTCTAACCTAACCTATCCATTTCGGGGTGGGTGGTGATCATTCTGAACTTAATTAGATGCACAATCAGTATTTTTACTGAACGCGAAAATATTATCTTTTAAATAATGTATTCTGTGTTTGATAAATCATGTAATTATATCTATTAGCATTGTATTGTAACAGATTTCTCGAATAACTGTGTTCTTTGTACCGTACAAAGTAACACGAACTCCCGCGAAGTCGTGTGCAGTTTGCAAAATGTCGCTTTACCCTTCCGCTTCCGCGCCAACAATTATATTACAATATAAAACTCATTTAAATCACCTTGATTATTAGCTTTTATGAACATATTGTTAATTATAGATTATTGTATTATATCTATCTATACAGAAGGTGTTGTATTTATAGATATTAGAAAATCATTATTCCACTACACTCCAGTTGGTTGAATACTTAACTAAACATAAATAATCTCGAGGTGTCTTTTTAACATGTTTTATTTAACAATTCAGATTCATCAAAACCGAATTAAACATAACATACATATCATAAACTCACGCCTATATCCCCAAAGGGGTAGGCAGAGGTGCTAGCACCCACATTCCGCCAGTTTATGTTTAGGTCCCAATGTAATAGGCGGCAAGCCTATTGCCATTAACGGTGCACTTATAAACCTGCGATATTAACACACACAACTTCGAAAAGCATCGAAAAATCATTGGTGTGTGCCATGGTAAAACCTGGGATCGAACCCGAGACCTCGTCTCAGTAGTGCATTACCCATACCACTAGGCAACCGCGGTACAATCTCGATATGTCTTTTTAGCAATTCAGTTTATTAATCATTTTCTGTTAAGAATCTCATTTTAAAGACTAAAAAGGGAATTAAAAAAAAAAAATATTAAAACCGAAATTACTAATATGCCCTCGGTAGTCTAGTCGGTTTACGTCGGTAGTGTAATGGTCGTAATTCGAAATTGAAACTCTAGTTAGTCAGTTAGTTAGCGTAGTTTAAATAGTCGCTACAAGATTATTTACCTCTAGTTAACTAACCGAATGAATTAAAAGTATATTTTATTTTATCCATGGGAATTTTAGCCCGTAAAAAACCCGCATTGTAGTCGTATACTTAACTAAGACATACTTTATTTCCAAGGAGATAGGACACGACGGTATTTCCGTCCAATTGAGCAGACCGACAGAGGAAGTACCTCCACTCTACAGAATACCTCAGCCATAATAACCTCGTGTTGTGTTCCCGGCGATGAGTAGGGTAGCCAGAGCGCACTGGAGAGTTTTTGTGCTGTCAGTGGGAAGACCAAAAGCTCGTCTTTTACACTGACGACACAAAAACTCTCTGTGCTTACAGGATTGGCATCGCGAGTGTTACTCCCTTGGTGTTGCACCCATTGGTGGGCCGTGTGCTTGTATGCCGCCTAACGGGTATAAAAAACCTGCATATTGCGTAGTATTCTGTAATCTACGATGACTTCGTGGACAATCCAAACTCTCAAGGTCTTCGTTGAGAAACCTTCGATATCGTTTTTGAGATACCTCACATCATTCTCACGAAATTTTCCTTCCTCGTTACATAATGCGAATTAAAATATTCTGGTGCATACAATTCTGTATTCTATTATGTCCGGAAAACGACTCGTACCTACTGTACGCTAAACAATCCCACTATCACGGTTCTTATCGTGAAGACGTCGTCGTATGTCCGCATTTAAATAAAATATCTTAATATATGCATAATTTTATTAATTTTTTATTTATTGTAAATATAAGAAGTCAATTTAACGCGCACATATCTATAAAAAGAACAATCAATGCCCCAAATTCTCTTCAAATTTTATGTTCATTATCTCGGCTACGAACCTGTAGGACCGCCATGTTTGAACCTCATCTACAAAATATGACCCTTTGGACCACTATGTACCGTTTGGATCTTCAAATTCGGATTTTGCCTATACTTTAGCACATACATACATAACTAATCCCACCATCTCCTTTCCTACATAGGACAACACGTGCAGGCCTTAGATGTCACCCTCTCACTGTGCAGAATATACGAGCAAGAACCAAGCGGTTCGGAGACTCTTTTCTTTGCCGCACCACCAAGACCTGGAATTCATTACCAGCACACGTGTTTCCTTTTTCCTACAGTCCCGGGGCCTTTAAGCGGGGCGTGAAAAAGCATCTGATGAGGCCGCCAAGCTGAGTGCCGCCATTGTAGCACTTAATGTCTGTAATGGTGACCCTCTTTCCTGAGTCTTTGCCTGTAGCTTACCATCAGGCGAGGTGAGGTCAAGTTGGCGTGTCCTATATAAAAAAAAATCACGCCTTTATCTCCGGAGGGTTAGTTCCCGGCAGAGTAGAATTTGGGCCACCCCATCTCTTCCCATGCGTTCGTACAAGGCGCCTAAGGGATAGGGTTGTTTAACATCAAATAAATATATACAGCCCAGATTCAGCCTTAGATGCATATCGAGTCAACAATAGTACCCGGAATACGGCAATCGGCTCACCCCCTATTACGTGGGACCGAGTACAATGATTGGTGAAATATGGATGTTAATTCACCTCTGCCTATACTTTAGTATCCATTACATGTAATATTCAGAACTGTAAAGTATGTTTTTCGGGACTACATAATAGGGGGCGAGTTTGCTGTCGTTAAACGGGTACTTTGTCATGGGGTATAAGTGAACTGTTGGATAGAGAGCAGCCTTATCCCTTTGTCCCCTTCTACGCTACCCACGGGATAAGATTATGTGACCCTATTCGACTCCACCAATATGGCTATATACCCTATTTAAATGCTGGCAGTCACTTTACGGCAAATATTGAAGTTTAGCCGCATCTTAGACTATAAAGCCCAACACAACTGAATTGGGAAAAGGTTCAGAGAATGATGTAAATCAACTCTTTATAATGTTATTAACCTTTGCACTAATAGCGTTAGCTAGCATTACTAGCGGCGATAACAAGCCATGGGAAGTATCAATCAATAAATTAGCCTATGGCAGTCCACTGTTGGACATAGGCATCTCTCATTGTTAGGAGGCTTTGGCCTACGGTTTCCAAACTGGTCAGGAGGATATCGTCTGCCTGTCTTTCCGCTAGTCGCCTTTTAGGAGGATATAGTGGAGACAGGGTGGTGATACTTTTATTCTTTCTCCGTCACCACACAGATATTGGATCTATGAGGTAACCCTATTCACTCCACCGGGAACCAACACAGCTACATACCCCAAATAATTATTATGTTATCCCAAATTCAATCATCTTTCTTAATAATGTTATTAACCCTTGCACTAACAGTGTTAGCGTAACGGTGTGTCTGTCCATGGCCGAGCAGCGTCGGTCATTAGCGGCTGTTCGTGAACTTGAACCTAGCCGGCCGCCAAACGCCGCCCGCTCAATGCCACACATTATGTAACAAAACTTTTATTGTTGTTATCTTCTCAAAGGGCTATGAATATGCTTGAAACCGTTGGTTATTTTTGTTTTGGTGCTATGGTTTTTTTTTTATATACAACTTAGGTGGCAGACAAGCACACAGCTAACCTGATGGAAAGTGGTTACCATGGGTTATTCTGGTTGATATTTCTCCACCGGTAGGGAACCCGCTATTTTTTCTGATCATTTTCTTCCACGTGTCAATAGCAACGATTTAAAAAAGTTAAACACGCCCAGCCCCAAAACTCGGTGACATTGACCGCACCTGCCGTTGCTTTATTCAGGTCGGCAATGTGCAGGTGTAGGGGCACGACAGGAGGTGGTCCATCGACTGCAGAGGTGCACCATAGTTTTCTGATACCAGTAGTTGATATAACATGGAATCTTCGATTCTATATATGTTAGATTCCTCAGGGACTTGGTAGTTTTCTTTTCATTTGAGCGTTATTACGGGTTGCAACCAAAGCTTGTAGTGAAGATTTGAATGTCTTCAGGTGTAATTCAGAGACTCAGTGGTCAGTGCAATCCCACTGTAACGGATAGATCGCGAGTTCGAATCCCGCCTCAACCGATTAAATTTAATCGTTTTGAATAGTTAGCATACAAAATGCATTAAAATTTTAATTAAAAGTAACATGTTTTGAGATTATTCATATGCTTATTATTAAACACGAGACTTGAAAGTTAAAAAAAGACTGTTAACGTTTTAAATATCATACATGCAAATTTAAATTTAGTAATAAACGTGTATAAATAAATGTCTTCATTATAAAAAAACCTAATCGTAAGTACGCCATTTCAATCATCAGGTACCATTATAATGAAGTTTATCCGGTTTTTTATGACCATAATATTAGTTTTTGAATTGTTCTACAATCCCATTTTTTTTCATGTTAGTACGTGTTCTGTAAAGGAATTACAAAAAATAAGCTGTTAATAGCATGTAGATTAAAAGTAATTACGATACAATTAAAACAAGAAATCTGGTTTTACATAGAAAACAGAAAATGTAAATCATCCATCTGATAATTTAATTATTTTTCAAAATTGTAAATCGAAGTGCAGGTTGTAATTATCCTTATTTAAAATTAAAGAAAAAAATACTGATCACTTCAAAATTTCTTACATTAAATGAAGGAATGAAAGAAAGCAAATGTATATTGTACAATTCTTCATCTGCGAATGATCACAACGCATGTGTTTCATCAACAATTTGATGGAAACAGTACTGCGTACGTTACAAAAAGTTTTGCCCAGTGTATCTTTACCCGAGATTTGTACTTACAATATGATGATGTCAGCTTGATATACTAAATCTACACAATATAATAAAAATGTCGCCGCTCAACCGCGAACTGTCGCACCTACTTAATTATGAGCACAATCATTTATAAGCCTGATCTACATTTGAATCGTGTCATAAAAAATGTACACAGGCCTTTATTTAAAATAAAACGATCACGAGTCTCAACAATATAGGAAGTCATTTAAACAAGTCCTTTTATGAGCTACCAAATTAACTAGTTCTTTTTTTTTCTATCACTATGCCAGTTTTGGTGAAGCAGGTTTGTTTATCATCTTTTTCCTGTACGTTAGCATCAACTAACAACAGAAGGACAATTTAATTCTCCAAATAAAAATCTCGAACCTAATCAAATGGAAGGCATTTTAAAGAAAGGACAGGTCAATAGTACCTGAACTCGGTGAGCATGTATGAAAACAATTATGAAAGTAGAAGAAGCGAAAGATGTGTGCCAGGATCGTTGCAAGTGGAAAACTGTGATCTCTGCCTACCCTACTGGGAAAGACGCGTGACTCTATGTATGTAATAAAAATCTAAGTATGCAAATTCAAAATTCACTATCGATCTGTTAAAGTCATCGGTCCAAAAACATAAATGGATTTTCGTAACGCAATTTTCAAGAAAGCATATTGCTGCGTAGTTCCTGGCAGAGTAGAATTTGAGCCACCCCATCTCTTCCCATGCGGTGTCGTACAAGACGACTAAGGGATAGGTCTGTTTATCATTAGACAGATATATACAGCTCAGACTCAGCTTCAGATGCATGAATCGAGTCAACAATAGTGCCCGGAAGACGGCAATGATTGGTGAAATGTGGGTATTAATTCACCTCTGCCTAACCCTCCGAGGATGTTGATTGATATTAACATCATAATAAACGATCAAGATCGAGACTTAATTTGAGAGAAAATATTATTACGGTAATTTTCTTGTCCTCTTTTCAGTAAAAACGTCATCATTTTTGACATTTGGCAATTATGGATTTCACAGATTTTTCATGAAATCACTAAGGTTAATCTGGCGAAAGCTAGAACATCATATCGACGAAGGTCAGATACAATATATGTATATGCAGGCATGGATAAATCAGATACAAATTACAAGAACTCGGAAATGATTCTTTGAATATCCGCTAAGGAATTGTATGCATTTATTTACGTAGCTAATTGTTCCATGAAGTTATCAACTGTGTCTATAATCTTTTATATCGAATGGAAACATTCAGTCAGTCAAGTTTATTATTCTGAACATTTGTGACACTATAATAATATAAAATTGAAAGAAATTATAGCTATTTGGGTAAAGTCATTGGGAACCCATTATTTTTCTTCGAGCTGGTGTGGAGGTATGTTGAACTCGAACCTAAAAAAACTACATTAATGTTACTTCCCGCTTACTTGTGTAACTGGGTAGTAGTTTTGTACAGGGAGGATATCCCTGATTGGTCTACACGTACTTACTTTTTTCGTAGCACTCGGCGACTATATACCTAAACATAGAAATAAATGTATTCTCCTAAACGCTTATACTCTAAAATTAAGTATTCTATTTACGGACCTGTAATCTTTAATTACGACATAATAAATAAATTTAATTGCGAGAATTAATCTTGAATGTGAATTGACCTTCAGAGAGGTATTAGAAGTTCAACAGAGTACAGAGTATGCGACTAATAAACAGTAGATAATTATTGTACACCAATAGATTTACAGTAGAACAAGTAGGTAGCATGTATACTGTTCAATGTACAATGGGAGGCTTTATCGCTGGAAGCGACCTCTTCCAGGCAACCTTGGGATGGACAATAATGTTATGAAAACAAAAGATATGGTGTAGTTATCGGCTAAACTTAATACAAAGTGTATTAAAAACAAAAGACAGAAAGAGAGAGAGAGTACTACTACAACATTATTTTATTTGTTAGTTGTCCGATATGCCTAGAAAATAAAACTAGAATAACTTATCAAAAGAAATCCGAACAAAATTTCGATAAACATTTAAAATTAACGATATGAACATCAATCACATTTTTCTTAACCTCTATTTTCAGTTATTTGACATTTACATAGTTATGCAGGTGTCATTTAAAAAAAGCCGGTCAAGTGCGAAATGGACTCACGCTCCGAGGCTTTCGCAAAAATAAATCGCAATATATTTTGATTGCGTTGACTTACAAGTTTAATTTTTGCGCAGTTTCAAGACGTTACAGACCTTACAGTTACAGTGGTATGAATTACAACTTATACATTCACGCATTCCGAAGAAAAAGGTCTTGACAGACAGACAGATAGACAGATAGGCAGATAGACTGACAACGAAGTGATCTTATAAGGGTTCCGTTTTGTCCTTTTGAGGTACCGGATCCCTAAAATTAATGATAATTATCAATTTAAAACCACAATTTGAAATTTTAAGTCACGTAACATAAGGTAATTTTAATTAATATACATTTTTTATACACAGTTGGTCTTGGTAGGCGGCTAACTTGCCTTTTCCGATTATAGTTGCAAAAGATTGCAAATCTTTTACATTATTTCCCATGGCCTTGAGTCAGACAAAAATAAAACTAGAACAACAGAAACAACCTATTTATAACATAATTATGTAATACGATATTGAATAATAACTCGACTTGTACAACTCATATTTGCATAATATACTCGTAAGTTCCAGGCCTTCTTCCCAGAGTAGTACTTTTTTTTAGCAACGTAGCCACGTACGGCGGCGCGCCTCGCGCGCCTCCCCGTTTCCGGGGACGAGTTGGGGACTCTGTAGTCTATAAATGAGGGCCAGATCGTGGAGAGATGGCCCTGAGTCGGCCGGGATGCGAGGGATATGCCTGTCAACCTCACCTTCGGCAACCAAAGCGACCCACAGGCGGCGTGCGTTTTGGTCGGTTCGAGTCCGACATAACATCTTCCACCGGCTCCGGTGGGGGGGTATCCGCGGGAATTTTGCGCACGTAAAAAAATATACAAACCCGCTTCAAAGATGATTTATAAATGATAAAACAACCGAGTTATGGGATTTTATTACGAAATTATTTTCGAACGAAGCCGGGACATACATACATACATATAATCACGCCTTTATCCCTGGAGGGTTAGGCAGAGGTGTATTAACTCCCACATTTCACCACTAATTATATTCGGTCCCACGTAATAGGGGGTGAGCCTATTGCTGTCTTCCGGACACTATTGTTGACTCGAGGCATGCATCTGAGGCTGAGTCTTGGCTGTATATATCTGTCTGATGTTGAACAGCCCTATCGCTTAGTCGCCTTGTACGACACCGCATGGGAAGAGATGGGGTGGCCGTAATTCCACTCTGCCGGAAACCACGCAACTTATATCAATCAATCAATTAGTCCATCTCAGTCTACTGCTAGACATGACCTCTTCCAATGTTGGGAGGCTTTCGCCTGATGTTTCCACTCAGGCCAGACGGGTTGGTACAGGGTTTTATTTCGAGTTTTCCTTCTCTCGCAGTGATATCGTCTGCGTATTTTGTCGTTAGTCGCCTCTTATGACACCCTTCGGATGAGACAGGGTAGTTATTCTTGTATTCCATCTCTGTCACCACATAATTAATTATATATAGGTAATAAATACAATTATCAGAATATTCCGTGTGTTGATAATGCACGAGATTTTCACGCGTATCTGACATGTTTAATCAAAGTATTCCGTTTCAAATCGATATTGAACCTATAACACGATTCGATTACCGTCTTATTGAAATTCATTTCAGCGTCGACGTCACTGTTTATTAATCTTAATATTGATTTTATATATTAAGTGTGCGTGTCAGTAACTTAAAGGATTTATCACATTTTTGTTGCTTGCCAAAAGTTTTTGCAACGTTTTTCTTAGATCCCTCACTAGGACAGTAGTCTGGAGCACTTAACTAAGTAACTACTATATTATTCTCACATTAATTGCGAAGTATGTGTGTAAGTGACCTTGAGATATAGAGTGAGAAATAGCGTGATAAGAGAGCGAAGTGGAGTGATAGAAGATGTAGTGATGAGAATTGAGAGAGGAATGTTCTTCTTCTTGAGAGAATGAATGAATGAATAACGAAACAGGTGTATGAGGCGAGTGTGGATGGTACCGTCGGAAGGGGAAGACCTAGGCACACAAACCTGGACCAAATCAGGGAAGTTTTAGAAAAGGGGCAGGTCAGGAATACCCTAAACCGACGAGCATGCACGAAGAAGGTAATGAGAGAGAATGAAGCGAGAGTAGTATGTCGGGATCGTAGCAAATAGAGATCCGTGATCTCTGCCTACCACTATGGAAGACTGACGTGATTTTATGTATGTATGTATGTAATTATACTTAATTAATATAAACCGAAGTGCTTTTATTTTGCAATGCTTGAGTGAATTTCCTTTTCTGTAATAGATATCAATATTGACGTACCTTGCAATGCAAACTAATTGTATGAAAAACTCACATGAGTCTATGTGACAGCTATAATTACGTAGGTATTGGTCGAGAGCATTCGAGAATCAAGATATGAGTCAACGATTTTACAATGTATACATAATTGAAATTCATATAGGTAATATATAAGTTATGTGTGTATTTATAGCAGGTTTATAAGTGCCCGGTTAATGGCAATAGGCTCACCACCACACACTGTGACATCACATTGTGACATAAACATAAACTGGCGAAATGTGGGTGCTAGCACCTCTGCCTACCCCTTCGTACAATGTATAGTTAATTTACAAATGATGCCCGCGGCCTCGCAAGCGTGGTTTTCTAATACCGTTGCCGCTGCTGACCATCCCCGATAGCAAGATGATATATAGCCTGTGACACTCATGAAAAATGTGATGACATGACACATGAATTAGACTTCACCTCGCCTGATGGTAAGCTGAAGGCAAAGTCTCAGGAAAGAGGGTCACCTTTACAAACACGTACCATGTTACAATGGTGAATATGGTGATACTCAGCTTGACGGCATCATCATATTATGCTTTTCTGTAATAGGTGGCCCAATAAGGTATTTCGCTGGCACCCCGACTGACATTGGGCCATGGCCATCTCTGATTTCTAGATAAGCGCTCTGAAAACCTACATACATTTAAAGCAATGGTATACGTTACCATGTAGAGGTCGCCATAGCGGCACACCTTCCAGAAGCCCTTGATGTCCGCAAGCATTGTGCGCGCGCGCAGAACGCCCCAACAAGACGCGCCTGCGCCTCCCACCGTACGCGCTCCTCGAGCGCCCCTGTAATGGGAAACTTTAATTTAAATAAATGGAAGCGTCGGTATTTTACTGATTAAGTTTAAGTCCTGTAGGTATACCATGAAATTATTTGAATGACATTATTAGGAAAGCCGCTTGGTATACGGCAGAGTAGAATTTGGACCTCCCTATCTCTTCCCATGCCGTGTCGTACAAGGCGTCTAAGGGATAGGGCAGTTTAACATCAGACAGATATATACAGCACAGACTCCGCCTCAGATGCACGGCTCAAGTCAACAATAGTGCCTCGAATACGGCAATAGGCTTACCCTCTATTACGTGGGACCGAATACAATGATTGGTGAAATGTGGGTGTTAATTCACCTCTGCTTAACCTTCTGGGGATAAAGGCGTGATTATATGTATGTATGTATGAACAAATAACGTAATTCGTAGTTGTGTGTGTCGTGCCGTGTGCCGTGTGATTGTTTGCTAAATTCTACAAGCAGGTCATGTATATAAGGACAACCGAAAACAAAACGCATTTTTCGTGCTAAATGTAGGTACAATGAAACAGTTAAACAAACTAAGTATTACACATCTCAGACTAAAAGAACAAATACACGGCTGATGGGACCCATAGATTCCATGTGCCCCATTTATGTTATTTTTCAGTGTGAGTTGTAATATGCTTTTTGTTCGCACTAAAACAGACCGTTTTATCTACATACAATAACTTTATCCGTAACCTTTAAGTAATGCTTACCCCATTTGAAGATAATATTCAATAAAAATAAACTTTAAATATTCCCCACGTAAACTGTACTAACTACAACTGGTTACGACTTTACCGCAGTGCACTTCAATGAGATAGTTAACACCCTAATCACAATAATGCTTTGTCTTCCTTATCGACACTAGAAATTACTTATCATAGAAAGTGATAACACTATTCAATGAATAAAAGAACACGAGTATATGTAACAAATATTATTTCACTTCACTAATAATGACCAATGATGGTAAATATTATGCCGACACGGAGTGAGACGTGCGACCAAAATGGAAAGAAATTGTGATGTTGTTGAATTATTTTTGATAAGATAAATGAGAGAAATATTATACTGACAACAGATGCTGTGATACTCAGATTATGTTATTTACTGACGTAAGATAAAAACAATGAGAAATAGCGATATCTTTGCTTCTGAAGTAATCCCTCTTGTGAACTTCGTTTATCAATCACAGATCGATTTTGATACTTTCTTGATAAGTACAGTTATATTTAGATCAATCAGTATATTGATAGACAATATTCTATAGAAATATGTATATCATCTTTTCTCTTTTCTGGGACTTTGCCTTCAGCTTACCATCAGGCAAGGCGAAGTCCAATTGACGTGTCCTATATAAAAAAAAAAAAAAAAAAAAAAAAAATCAAAAATCATTTGTCAAGTTAGTCAAATGCAGTTACAATTCTTTACATAGCTAGTGTTGATTCATAGGTTTTGATTTTGATAGACGTCACTTATAATTTAAATGCTATAATATAACAGGGTGACTATGTTGTATTAATGCATTTTTTAAAAGAGAACTTGTTTTTTAGTGTCCGTAATCACGAAAGCAATTTCACATTTGCACCAATAGACAAATGGCCAATTCGTTGGCCCAACATGCGTTGACGACTGTCATAAACGTCAAATGCCATTCATTTGTCATTCTTATAAAGTTATAAAGTAATCGGGATATTTACCATGTTGTATTGTTCTGAATTTCCGATATTTCGGTTTGCAAAAACAACCGGGAACAAGCCAAAACAAAATCGCGAGTCGATACAGTAAGCATCGTGTGTCGTGAACGTGATCGAGTTCGGTTTCGTGTTTATACTGAGATTGAAACCAGTGGTAGTGCAGATACGCGTAGTAAAAGAACTCGAAAGAGGGTAGATCGATATATTTACTCCTAAAAAAAGGTTTTCACTGTTCACCGCCAATACACCAGTTCGTCCGTGATCATGGTGCTCGCAACAGCGCCGAAATATCGAAAACTCAGAACAATACAACATGGTAAATATCCCTATAAATTTAATACTAATAGTAGAGATTTGACGGCACAAATTTGTCACAAATTTCGACCGGGTTGGTACCACCGTGCAATATTGCGAAAAACCCTTCATAGTAATTCAATTTCGGTTGGATTGCGTTCAGGGATCAGCAAATGCATAGCCGGGTAGGGGTGATGGTGGTCGCAGCACTAGTGGGACCAGTGGGTCTTGGCGTAGTCTAGTGAGGATGGTGCGGGGCGACGCGCCGGTCAGGGAGACCCGTAGAAACGGTGGTGCCGCTGGCCGCCCGCGGTATAGTACAGAGGCCCAACTGGGACTAACCACCCTGGAAGGCTGCCTCACCAGACCGCGCATAATCCCGGTATGGCTCGTCGTGCCGGTTGGTGACCGGAAGTGGGGGCCAGGCGACCATATTCGGGGGGGTACGGGGGCCCTTCCGTACGGCGTGTCGGCTCACGCCATGCCTCATAATCATAGACAAAACCAATATCCCGCACTTTGTCACGCGGTGCTGCGACGACAATCACCTCTTTTTTTCACGCCCTTTTCTCCTTTTCATCATGGCAGCGCATTTAAGAGTATTGGGCAACACAGCGGCTCTACAGACTCCCACAAGCTCGCTATTTGAGGTGGAGTCCACTAACATCTGTGGACTCCATGCGAACCTCAACGCCGTCCACCAACACCTTGAGACGGCGAAACCAGATATGCTCTTTCTCACGGAGACACAAATAGGCCGCCCTGATGACACGACCTACTTGCTTTACCCCGGCTATGTTATCGAGGAAAATTTCCGTGCAAAAGCCGGGGTGTGCGTGTTTGTTAGGGCGGATGTTTGTTGTCGCCGTTTGCGCTGCCTTGAGGACCCATCCTTTTCAACCCTATGGGTACACGTAGACCATGGCTCTACGAGTCAGATCTATGTGTGCCTCTACCGTTCCCATACAGGAGATGCTGAGACAACTCGACTCTTTGAATATCTGAGTCAGGCGGCAGATGATGCGCAGGAACGGTTTCCGAACGCCGAAGTGGTATTTTTGGGGGACTTTAACGCCCACCACGAAACCTGGTTGGGCTCCTCCAAAACAGACCATGCGGGAAGAGCCGCCCATGCATTTGCTCTGGCGCATGGCCTGACCCAATTGGTACACGAGGTCACTAGAATACCAAGAAGGTCGGGCCTAGCACCCTCTCTGCTAGACCTTCTGCTGACGAGTCACCCAGACCTGTACAGTGTTTCGGTACAAGCCGCTTTAGGCAATTCCGACCACTGTCTGGTCTGCTCCAAGGTGCCAATTATAGCGCCTTCACGACCCGTGCAGGGGAAGCGGCGTCTCTGGCACTACTCGTCAGCAGATTGGGATGGGCTGCGCAACTATTTTGCGTCCATCCCGTGGGTTGAACGCTGCTTTGAAGGTAAGAAACCCTCGGATTGTGCTACTGCTGTTGCCGGTGAGATCGGTCTGGGTATGGAATACTATATTCCGTACACTGATGTCACCGGTGCCCGAGGAGTGCGCCCTTGGTTCGGGCGCGAGTGTGCGGGGGCTGTTGATCAAAAGCAGTCCGCGTATCGCGCTTGGGTAAGGGCGCGTGCCACGCACGATCCCAATGTGAGCCACTTCAAGGCGGCGTACAACAGAGCCACAAAGGTCTGCAAGAGGGCTTACGTCAAAGCGGATGCCCTGCGCATTGCGCGGCTTGGTCAAGAGCTAGTGGCACATCCCACGGGCAGCCGTGGATACTGGCGACTGGCCAAAGCCGTGCAGGCCAACTTCTGTCAGCCTTCGCTGCCACCGCTGCGCTACCCTGATGGATCCCTGGCCCATGGACCGCAAGAGAAAGCCAATATGCTAGTAAATCTCTTTGCGGCCAATTCCCGAGTCGATGATTGCGGTATACAGCCGCCGACACTACCCAATGGTGACCACGTAATGCCTGAAATACGTATCAGGCAATGCGATGTTCGTGCGGTGCTTCAATCACTCGATGTCCGGAAAGCCAGTGGCCCGGATGGTATTCCAGCGGTGGTCTTACAAAAATGTGCAGCGGAGTTGTCTCCGATGCTTACGCGGCTGTACCGACTGTCCTACAGCTCGGGTACAGTGCCTTCGGCTTGGAAAGAGGCGAATGTACAGCCGATCCCCAAGAAGGGGGATCGCTCAGAGCCAGCCAACTATCGACCCATAGCCGTCACCTCAGTGCTGTGCAAGGTCTTCGAGCACATCATTAACAAACAGCTCATGCGTCACCTAGAGGATCACTCCTTAATTAATGACCGGCAATATGGCTTCAGGCCGAAACGGTCAACGGGTGATCTTCTAGCATACGTTACCCATCTTTGGGGTGAGGCTATGGACAAGCACGGCGAGTCACTGGCAATTAGTCTTGATATCGCCAAAGCTTTCGATAGAGTCTGGCACAAATCGCTTCTCTCCAAGCTACCAGCCTTTGGTCTGCCTCCTAGACTGTGCAACTGGATTGCTAGTTTCCTGCAGGAGCGCCGTATCCGCGTCCTCTGTGATGGACGGGCTTCGGAGCTCTTGCAAATAAATGCTGGCGTACCGCAGGGGTCTGTATTATCTCCCACTCTCTTTCTTCTGCATATCAACGACATGCTGTCCACCGGCAGCATACATTGCTATGCAGACGATAGCACCGTACACGGGAGTTATCACGGACAACCTGCGGCCAAACAGTCTGATATCGTGGAAAAAAGACAGCTTCTTGTCACTGAACTGGACCGGATCTTGAATCACATTTCTCAATGGGGCTCCGAGAACATGGTCGAGTTCAATGCCAAGAAGACGCAGGCTTGTGCGTTCACAGCAAAGGTATCTTCTTTCCTTCCCCTTCCCACTCTTCAGAGCACGCCACTTCCACTGCAGGACAATCTCTATATCCTAGGCATGGATATTCGCTGCAAACTGAATAACAGAAATTACATCGAGAGCATCATCAAAACAGCCTCGCGGAAACTCGGACTCCTAAACAAAGTGAGACGTTTTTTCACGCCGGAGCAGCGGTGTCTTCTCTATAAGACACAAATTCGCTCCTGCGTGGAATACTGCTCGCATCTCTGGGATGGCTCCGCGAAATACCTACTAGATGCTCTCGACAGGTTGCAGCGACGCGCGGTCCGAATTATTGGGAACCCTGAGGTCACGAACACCCTCGAGCCTTTGCAGATGCGTAGAGATATTGCTTCCTTGGCTGTATTTTACCGTCTCTACCACGGTGAGTGTTCTGACGAGCTCTTCCAACTAATCCCACCATCTCCTTTCCTACATAGGACAACACGTGCAGGCCTTAGATGTCACCCTCACACTGTGCAGAATATACGAGCAAGAACCAAGCGGTTCGGAGACTCTTTTCTTTGCCGCACCACCAAGACCTGGAATTCATTACCAGCACACGTGTTTCCTTCTTCCTACAGTCCCGGGGCCTTTAAGCGGGGCGTGAAAAAGCATCTGATGAGGCCGCCAAGCTGAGTGCCACCATTGTAGCACTTAGTGTCTGTAATGGTGACCCTCTTTCCTGAGACTTTGCCTTTAGCTTACCATCAGGCGAGGTGAGGTCAAGTTGGCGTGTCGTATATAAAAAAAAAAAAAAAAAAAAAAATCATGATAGTTTAAATACCTATATTTTTCATTCTTTTCTACAATACGTCGGCCAACGAATTACAACATGTCTAAATGGGCTAAATCTTATCTGTAAATTGCTAGTGACGTCACTTTTATGACACGACAGGTGACTACATTACATCGTCAAATCAGCATGAAGGACATATCAGCTCAGTCGGCAATCTTTTAGTTCTATTTATTGAAATAATGCACCTAGATATTGTCCCCAAGCCACTCATATTTTCTTCTCTATCACACTTTCTTTTCCTAATATGACTTAGTTTAGGATTTTACGAAAGCAACTGCTGTCTGTCCCCTAACCTCGGAAGAAAAGTCTGTGTTAGAGTGGCTTACGTTAATGAGCAGGTGACAGTTGAGCTCTGAAAGATTTAGGCGGGACTCCATAGACCCGTGACGTTTATAAGGATTTATAAGGAGGTAGGACACGGCGGTATTTCCATCCGACTGGGGAAGTACCTCCGCCCTACAGAATACCGCGGCCATATTAACTTCGTGTCGTGTTCCTAGCGGTGAGTAGGGTAGCCAGAGCTCACTTGAGAATCTGTGCTGTCATTGGGGAGACTAAAGGCTTGTCCTGATTTGTCTTCTACTGACGGCACAGAAACTCTGTGCTTACAGGGTCGACAGCACGAGTGTGACTCCTCTGTGAGTGTGACCACCTTTAGGTGGACCGTGTGCTTGTCTGCCACCCAAGTGGTATAATAAACCCCGTGACGTCACTGCTGCGCTTACAGCTTTTTAAACTAAACATAATATATCAAAACGTGAGTACGAACGTGCGGAACTACATGTGAGTTCATCCGTGGGAGTAGTGACGTCATCTGTAGCTGAAACATATTTATATTTAGCTATTCATAGTTTTCATGCCGCTCAATGTTTTCAAATCGGAATCCATTAGTGAAAATAAATCTACACTGGTTTCTCATGTTTAATTGAAGTTTAGTTCATCATCATCATCATCATAATCATCATCATATCAGCCACACACAGTCCTCTGCTGAACATAGGCCTCTCCCGTACGCTTCCAGAATGACCGATCTAAAGCAGCCCACATCCAGCACTTCCCGGCGACCTTGATGAGTTCGTCCTTCCACCTGGCGGTTGGGCTAGTTCAGTTAGGTGCTATTGTTTATGAAAACCATTCTGAGTCACAAAACTGAGCTGAAACTAATACTAACTAATATTCAAGAAATACTCTGACTGTTTGAGTCAGAGTATTTCTTCAGTATCGGTTGTAAAGTTTCAAAGATTAACTTGTACGAACATAGTGACACGTGTTTTCAAATGTTTCTATTTAGTCTGATCTTAGTTGGTGGGTCAAATTTTGTGATTGATATTTTGCCTCCTTTTTTTTTTTTTTTTTACGTGCGCAAAATCCCCACGAATACCTCCCCACCGGAGCCGGTGGAGGAGGTTATGTCGGACTCGAACCGACTAAAACGCACGCCGCCTGTGGGTCGTTTCGGTTGCCGAAGGTGAGGTTGACAGGCATATCCCTCGCACCCCGGCCGACCCAGGGCCATCTCTCACGATCTGGCCCTCTTCTCGGGTGTGGGGACCACAGAGTCCCCAACTCGTCCCCGGAAACGGGGAGGCGCGCCACGCGCGCCGCCGCCGCGGCCTGCTTCTGCAAGGGTGACAGGCGGCTTCACCTGTCACCCCCAGGCCGGCGCTCATGGGGGGCGGAGGTCGTTCATCGACCTCCGACGCCCGAGTTGCCTTCGTGCGCGGGCAGCTTGTCTAGCGATCCTTCGTCGCTCCCGCTGCCGCTCCCGCCCCGCCTCCTCCTTCACGAGCATTACTTGCTCGCAGAAGGAGGCGCCGGCCGCCCACGCATCCGCGCAGCGAACCATCGCCGCGAGCAAGGTGGAGAGCGTGAGAACCCTCACTCCCAGGGCCGCCACAAGCTCCCGCCTCGGCGTCTCCCACGCCGGACACTCGGTGAGCGTGTGCGGACCTGAGTCCTCGCTCGCGTCGCTAATATTTTGCCTCCTAACAGTTACCTGATTGAATGAATTTTAAAGCATTTAGTATGCTAACAATTCATATCGATTAACTATAGCCGTAAGACGGATATATATACGGATAAGACGGATGAGGTCACGAACACCCTCGAGCCTTTGCAGATGCGTAGAGATATCGCTTCCTTGGCTGTATTTTACCGTCTCTACCACGGTGAGTGTTCTGACGAGCTCTTCCAACTAATCCCACCATCTCCATTCCTACATAGGACAACACGTGCAGGCCTTAGATATCACCCTCACACTGTGCAGAATATACGAGCAAGAACCAAGCGGTTCGGAGACTCTTTTCTTTGCCGCACCACCAAGACCTGGAATTCATTACCAGCACACGTGCTTCCTTCTTCCTACAGTCCCGGGGCCTTTAAGCGGGGCGTGAAAAAGCATCTGATGAGGCCGCCAAGCTGAGTGCCACCATTGTAGCACTTAGTGTCTGTAATGGTGACCCTCTTTCCTGAGACTTTGCCTTTAGCTTACCATCAGGCGAGGTGAGGTCAAGTTGGCGTGTCCTATATATAAAAAAAAAAATGTATAGAAGAATTTGGATAGTTTCTGGCGAAGGTGCTGTGGCTTTGTGGTCAGCGTTCTCCCTGTAAGGGAAAGATCGCGGGTTTGAATCCCGCCTGAACCGATTAAATTTTTTCTTTATTTTAATCGAGTTGATCTTTTGTTGACTGATTGATCTAATATTCAATACAAATCTTAAGTTCCGATCACAATACAATATCAACCAATAAATCTGATTAACTTAAAAAAAACTTTAGATACTATAATGAAATATACACAAGCTTATTTTTTTTTAATGAAACAGTGAAAGAAAATATTATATTATACTAGCTGACCCACCCCAGCTTCGCCCGGGGTATATTTTGAAGCTTCATATCCCTTTGGGTCCGTATGTTTTAGTCTTCAAAATATGTATGAAAAATTGTCGGATTTGTTAACATTTATTATCAATGCTCCGCTCCCTTAAGTAGTAGCGTGATGATATAGCCTAAAACCTTCCTCGATAAATGGACTACCCAACACTGAAAGAATCATTCAAATCGGACCAGTAGTTACAGAGATTAGCGCGTTCAAACAAACAAACAAACTCTGCAGCTTTATAATATTAAGTATAGATTATTATAACATAAAAAAGTGTCAAGTTAAGAGTAAAGCGTCGGTAGCTTAGTGGTTAAGGAGTCGGCCTTACGATCGATTGGTCCTGGATACGAATCCTGGCTATTACTCTAGCTACGTGAACCCACTCCTAGCACAAGGAAATATTAGTAATTGCGGTTGATGATATTTTTTTTTGTAAAAAAAGGAATATATAAAGTAAGAATCAAATTGCTTCTCAAATACGTATGCTGGATTCACGTATCTGGTTACTAATGACTAAATAGTGTTGATATTATTATAAAATAAATTTAAAACAATGAACTACACATATCAATAGCATGCACGTGAATCAACTTGGGACATGTCGTATCTGCTCTTCGAAACAAAATATTTGGACTCAACATCAAACAATGCATATTATAATCAGTTTCGTACATTGTATTATCGTTTCTTTCCCCTATACATTTTATATTTATGGTGTTAATTTGACCACGTAATTAAAAACGAGGTATAATCAAATCTTTTGAGCAAAGTAATCTAAATTACTCACTGTGATCTCGGACATATACGGCGGAATCGAACTCGAGTGAACCTCGTTTGAAAGATGGTGTTTTTTTATACCACTTAGGTGGTAGACAAGCGCACAACCCACCTGATGGAAAGTGGTTACCGTGGCATATGGACGTGTGTAACACCAGAGAAGCCACACTCGCGCTGCCGACCCTGTAAGCACAGAGTTTCTGTGCCGTCAGTGTAGAGGACAAAGTAGCCTTTAGTCATCCCACTGACAGCACAAATTCTCCAGTGAGCTCTGGCTACCCTACTCACCCATGGGAACACAACAGGAAGTTATTATACCCGCGGTATTCTGTAGGTCGGAGGTACTTCCCCAGGCGGACTGCTCAATTGGGCGGAAATACCGCCGTGTTCCACCTCGTGCGTGCGTACGTGTACCTTTGTTGCTAGACAGAAAAGCCTCTGGAGCAGAGTTTCCTCTTGGGTTGATTTAAAGAGGTGTCACAATCTATATTACTTCGTAAAAATCTTGTTCAACCAGCTATTGGGATTTATCTAAATATGTTTTAAGTACACTGTTTAAAAATAAAATCATGTAAATTTGTCAGTTGCAAATCTATGCAATTATTATACATATTTCTGATGTTGACTGTATCTTGGATATGCAAAAATGCAGATAGCACATGAGTAATAAAACAATTGATTGTTTTAATTGCTTTTTATCTTCATACACCGTAGTAGTAGGTATTAGTAACTATAATTAATACTAATACATTTTACACAGCTCTGTCTAAACTAAACGTACCTAAAAATAGCTTGAATATTTTTATAATAATGGGTTTTAAAATAAGAATACATACAGTTCAATTTTTTTTCAATACATACATATTATACATAGAATTTATCCGCGTGGTTCTCAGCAGTCCACCCCATCTCTTCCCATGCGGTGTCGTAAAAGGCGACTAAGGGATAGGGCTGTTTAACATCAGACAGATATATACAGCCCAGACTCAGTCTCAGATGCATGGCTTGAGTCAACAATAGTATCCAGAAGACGGCAAGAGGCTCACCCCCTATTGCATGTGACCGAATTCAATGATTGGTAAAATATGGGTGATAATACACTTCTACCGCGGTAGCCCAGTGGAATGGGTAATGGACCGCTGAGACGAGGTCTCGGGTTCGATCCCAGTTTTTACCATGGCACACACCAATGACTTTTCAGTGCTTTTCGAAGTTATGTGTGTATTTATCACAGGTTTATAAGTACCCGGTTAATGGCAATAGGCTCGCCACGTATTACATTGGGACTTAAACATAAACTGGCGAAATGTGGGTGCTAGCACCTCTGCCTACCCCTTGGGGGATATAAGAGTGAGTTTATGTTTATGATGTTTTATGTAATACACCTCTGCTTAACCCTCCGGGGATAAAGGCGTGATTATATGTATGTATGTGAACATCCAGATTAATTCATTCATTCAATTGAACTCGCGACTTCCGATCGAAAATCCGATACCTTAATCATTAGACCGCTGCTCGCGAGATACCTATCTTAAGTTGACCTTAACAAATTAAATGTGTATAACTGTGCATTACAAGAACAATTGCTATTGTTCGTTCTTAAACTAGAAATATATATTATTTGGACGAAGAAAGTCTTACTTATACTGTGTATACACACATAACTTTGAAAAGCATGGATGCTTTTATAACTACGTTCAATGACCTTCTATTAAAAGTGGTTGATATGACACTGTTTTTCACTAACAAACATACAGTCACGCCTTTCCCAGAGGGGTAGACAGAGACCGTATGGTTCTACCTGCTACGATTCTGTCACTTAAAGTGTGACTGTGAGAAAGAAAACATATTTTTTTCACAGCTCTACCTGTTGCATTTCGAACCAAGCATGTACCCGACCAACCAATGTAAGTTCTTAAAATTGTGACCCAGGTGATCCCTTTTTCAAACATACATACATACATACAATCACGCCTTTATCCCTTGAGGTTTAGGCAGAGGTGAACTAACCCCTCACTGGAGCTCACTGGAGAATTTGTGCTGTCAGTGGGAAGACTGAAGGCTTGTCCTGCTTTGTGTTCTACACTGACGGCACAGAAACTCTGTATTCAGGGTTGGCAGCGCGACTGTGACTCCTCTGGTGTTACAAACGTCCATAGGCCAGGGTAACCACTTTCCATCAGGTGGGCCGAGTGCTTGTCTGCCACCTAAGTGGTATAAAAAAAAACCCACATTTCACCAATCATTGTATTCGGTCCCAAGTAATAGGGGGTGATCCTATTGCCGTTTTCCGGGCACTATTGCCGACTCGAGCCATACATCTGAGACTGAGTCAGGGCTGTTTATATATGTCTGATGTTAAACAGCCCTATCCTTTAGTCGCCTTGTACGACATCGCATGGGAAGAGAACCATGGGCCAAATTCTACACTTCTGGAAACCACGCGGCCCATATATGCATATACATATACATATACATATACATATACATATACATATACATATACATATACATATACATATACATATACATATACATATACATATACATATACATATACATATACATATACATATACATATACATATACATATACATATACATATACATATACATATACATATACATATACATATACATATACATATACATATACATATACATATACATATACATATGACTGCCTTCATACCTCTACAACCTGAAGCTATAGCAAAGTTCTGTAGTCAGACGAGATTATTGGACTTTGTAGGGCTCCAACTACTCGTAATGAAGTAAGCTCCAAGTACTCGTAAGCTTAACGTGCACTTGGAGACATGGAGAGTTCTTAAGTTAAAGAATGGACACCCATCCTAAGACTAACGTGGCTAATATTAAACTTGCAATTTATTTTAATTTGTTGACCAAATTTCGGTATCTGCCATCGTTAATTTTAACGATGTCAATTCTCATTACAGAACTCCTCTCATTGATGTCTTATCTGGTCCATCAGTAAATATCAACATCGTCACTATAATATATAATTATTTAATTACTTACTGAAGTGCTTATAAATTATCTCATTATTTTAATGGGATGTGTTCATTTTCTAAAGTAATCACAATAGTGATGCTTGTTATGTTACTACAGATATCATATTAATATAATTAATAAAGGTTTCTTTGTCCAAAAATAGACTTATATGATATCAGAAGTTTACGCGAGTACCAATCATTGAAAAAAAAACATTATATTTTTCAAAAAAAAGACCACGAGTATTTTTTTAAATATTACTTAGGTAGCAGACAAGCACACAGCCCACCTGATGCAAAGTGGTTACCGTGGCCTATGGACGTGTGTAACACCAGAGAAGCCACACTCGCGCTCCCGACCCTGTAAGCACAGAGTCTCTGCCGTCAGTGTAGAGGACAAAGCAGGACAAGCCTTTAGTCATCAACATAATTTTATTGAAAGAGGTTTATTGTAAAAACGACACAACAAAAATTTGCCACAATCAAATCAAACGAAATCAAGTAATTATTCATGTTCTAGTTCCTTCCACTATGCCTCCATTGATCTTCCATCGGCTGTGACAGGACCAGTTATTCAAATTAGAAGTGATTATTTCATTGAACTAGTTCGCGAATTTAGGATGTCGCTGACTCTTTGATGTCATGACTAAATAAGCGCTGCGGGTAAACTGACCAAACTGTAATAATTGTCACTGAGGCCATAGAAATGACATAGTTTAATAGAGTGGTCAAAGGGTGCCCCCTGTAAAGGAAAGAACGGGGGTTCGAATCGAACCGAATAGCATACTAAATGCTTTAAAATATCATTCAAAAATTAATTCTACTAAGATTCGACGATTACTAAAAAACATTTTTCAAATAAAAAAGACTTTTCCACGTATAAGACAATTACCCAAGTAAAAAAATGAAATGCAAACTTACTATTTTATTATTTGTACACGTCATACACCAGCTAGAAATGGGGAGGATTTTACCCAGAGATTTTTGTTTTCATTATACGTTGTTTTAAATCAAATCAAATCAGATCAAATTCATTTATTTGCTAGAACATGGTGTATATAGGTGTTATAATAACATAGTGTAGTTCGCTCATATTCTGCCATGTGATGGCGTGCAAATTTAGTACATTTGTCAATTTCTTAAATCTACATTAAATCTATAATCATTACCATTATGTATTTATTATTATTATTAATTAACATCATTATTTATGTTCAAGTGTCATTCTATAAATTTGTCATTTAAATATTCATGTACGTCATAATAATTTTTATTTAATAACATTTCAAACAGTGTCCTTTTAAATAATCTTACAGGTAGTTCAGCAATATTGTTCGGCAAATGATTATATATTTTTACACACATACAATACACATTTTTCTTTAAATAACTCTAGCCTTATCAAAGGTAACTATTGAGTTTCCGATTCCGATTTTATCTGTTCCATGTTAATCCGATGAGCTGAATCTAATGAAGAAGCATACTTTTCATTGCTAACCCGCCCCCTAGATAAATGGATTGAATTTTGAAAATATTATTTTTTGAACGTCTCGTCGGCGTGTTCCACTCGGACCAACTAAACCGGAGTTGCTAATGAAACTCCTAAGACAGCTTGTATAAATCTGATCTAAATAAGTCTGAATCACATTTTAGTATGATTACATAGTAACCATGTTCTTTTTTGTGTTGTTTGTAATATTATTTATTAAATGTCTGTTGTCTCTGGGCACCACCGTCCTTGGACCCAAATTTTGAATTTAAATACCGAATACGAACAAAAAATCGAACTGTGTCATATCTTGACATATTCAAATAAGCATTATCATAATAATAATAAATTACTGTGATACTGTCGGAAGTTGACGCGAATATCACACATTCAAATATAACAACTTTTAACGGATTTTATTGCCATTTATTTGGTACCATTACCATTTCATAATAATTGAGCAACATAATAAAAATAATAAACATCCAAGGTGAAAAGTGGATTCTAAAATTTAAAAATTAAAACTCCTACCTGCTTGTCGGTCTGTTTCCACAATAAAGAACCTAAAGCAAGGTAACCTGTTACTGAAACAAGGCACATCTAATAAGTTTATCCACGATTTCGGCCGTACTAGCAATTATTAACGTGCACTCAGATAAATTTCATCTGGAATTTATGACGCGCAAAATAATGAATAAAATGCCGAAAAATATAATGAGGTAATTTGGCTATGTACCCGTACGACCTCAAAGTTTGGACCTCAGTTATAAATGGACTTCAAAGACCTTATTTTACGCATCATTTTGTAGGTGTACCTAAATGGTCAATATTATTAAGCCTGTTTTGTTCTACTACCTACTTACATTTATTTTTATATATGACACGCCATTTTGACTTCACCTCGCCTCACGATCGAAGGTCTCGGGTTTGTATCCTGGCCATTACACTACCGGCGTGAATCCACTCCTAACACAAGCAATTAAGCTTAGATGGATGCTTTTTCACGCCCGCCCCGCTTAAAAGACCCGGGACTGTAAGAAGAATGAAACACGTGAACTGGTAAGGAATTCCAAATCTTAATAGTGCGGCAAATGAAAGAGTCTCTGAACCGCTTGATTCTTGTATTTTGTATTGTATAGGTATTTTCGGTCGTATACCTTTATAATAGTTTTTTTTTTAATACGCACTTATGCTCGTTTGTATTATAGGATAGAGGAAAAAAAAATCACATTTGTTTACATAAATACAGAATATTATCTAGCGGCCGTTATTGTATATAATTTTAGTGTCATTATTTGTGAGATCTGTACTGAAAGATGAATCTAAAGTCATTTCAAGATATTAAAGAAATAATGGCTCAAGGAGGAAAAAAGATAATTCATAAATTACTTCATAATGTAAACAGATTCTCCTTTAAATGCATAAAAAGTCTTCGTTATGAACTAAAGGTAGTTCAAGTGGCATCTCTTTCTAGGAAAAAAACCCGGGTACCCTGGTTCTATCCTGGGTAGCTTTAATGAACTGAAACGTAGGTTGCTCAAGAGAATTTCAGCTATCCAGGAAAAGTAAAGGTTTCTTAGCTGAATGAGTTTTACATACATACATATAATCATGCCTTTATCCCTAGAGGGTTAAGCAGAGGTGAATTAATACCCACATTTCACCAATAATTGTATACGGTCACACGTAATAGGGGGTGAGCATATTGCCATATTCCGGGCACTATTGTTGACTCGAGCCATGAATCTGAGGCTGAGTCTAGGCTTTATACATATGTCTGATGTTAAACAGCCCTATCCCTTAGTAGCCTTATACGACACCCCATGGGAAGAAATGGAGTGACCCTAATGCTACTCTGCCGGAAAATGAATATGACGTGAATGAATATTCACTTTAGAAAAGCACTTTCGCTGGTTTAAATAAGTCACAAACAGTCAGTTCACGACGATGTATCTCAACGCGAAATAAAACCGAAAGAAAAACAATTATATAATTAAATCCTAATAAACCTTAGTACCAGCACGCACAATGACTCAAAAAAGGAGGCTAAGTGCGGTACCTTAATACCAATATCGACCAATGTAACACATTCTCAAAAAGGAGAAAATGTAGTATAAGTTGGTTTAAGTCCTTTTTTAAATTCAATTGTATGATTATATAGTTGACATAATAACTTAATGATTACGCTGGCATAAAAAAAATAAAGAAGCAAAAACTGTGTGCTACATGAAACTCAAATATGTTATCAGCAATCAAATGAGTCACAAACTAAATGGACCGAAATAATTGTATTCGGCTGATACAATTATTTCGTTCCGTTTATTCGTCGTATTATTAAAATGATTATAAACGTAATAAAATAATAATGAATGATGTGTTTATCGGAAGGGATTTGATCAACGAATGATGCATGATGAATTGATCCAAATGAAATTGTATTACGGCGGAAAAAACACTCCGACGCAACTGGGAGTATTATAAGATGTACGTATTTCTTTTCTACTTTTTGTTTTTTTTTTCTGTTTTTAATTATGACATTACACATTACTTTTTTAATACATTTTGCTCTCAGTAATTCACTCACTGAGTCTGCATCATCTATGGTGAATTGGAAGAAAATACTAGTTCCAAGATGCTTCAAAAGCTCAAAAAGTCCTACATCAATTGAGTTCAAATTTTGACACAAAATGATATCATATAGATAACATTAAAAAAAGGCGCGCAAAATCTATAAACCTATAGGTGTCAAAATCCATAAACTCGTTTGTACAGTTTTCGCATCTTATTCCACATTAATTTTAATTATTAATAATATTTTTTAATTATTGAACAACACAGTTGAATTTACCTAAATACCTATATGAAAAGCGAGATTTATTTTGGTTTTCCCGCGTCCCTTTATCGAAGTGCGATAAACTTTTGCGCACAAGTCCGTGAAGGTTTGAAAACAATAAAAAAAATCCATATAGCAACATACTGGCTGGTTATTGCCTAATTTTCATTAAAAATTCATTTGGTTACATTTTTTTTGTCTTTATCATCGTTTACATGTAAATATTTGTCAATTGCGTCGCTAAGGATTTAGTTTTAAAAAAATGCATATTCATTTTAAAACATAAGTACATACCGACCTAAATTATTATGCATTATTCATTTTTTAATTACGCATATAAATTAGAAAATTATTGTGGTATATTATTTAATAGTTATAAATTGGAATTTAATAATAAAATATCTCCAATTATAATTTTGAAAGTAAGTGTAATTAACTTACACTTACTAAGATAAAAAGATATCTGCCATTATCGTAATAGCAAAAATCCATAAAAACCATATGAACCCCTTTTTTCAAGATGTGGGACAAAGATTCCAACCCCACAAACTTGGATTTAACTTTAACTTTGCCTACTAAAAATTGCATCCTCTGACAAATGCAACCTCAAATGTAACTTTTCAATGGACTAAGTACTTATATTCCTGATTCTTACCAATCTATTATTAAGTCTAGATATTAATTATGTCCAAATACTCACTATATATCACTTTACACACACTGTACACGAACTAACTACTGCAATTCCATACACACAATAAAATGTAAATAAAATAAGATAATAGATTCAAAAATTTCACACGATACGCTTTTCCCAGCACAAAAGCGCGAACAACAAATGGCGCGTAGAAGAAGCTCAGTTTATATTTAGAACACCAAACACGTGCGTTCTCGACATGCAATACTTGTTGCTATTTTTTTAAATGTTTATTTTTTAAATAAATGGAACAGTGGCTATGTCACATCACGATTCAGACCGGCGATCGACTGTTTTTGAAATAGTTCATATGGTCTTGACCTTGCGGAGTTCTCGCGCGAACTGAAGCGGCTTTTCATAGACGCTGCGTGTTTTATAATAACGCATTATTGTTGTCATAACTTTTACTGTGAGACTGTACCAAACAGTGATTGATAGTGGCGAGGCGCGACGAGGATTCAACCCATTCATTGTGACTGCGGCTCCGGAAGCAATTTCATTGCTGTCAAATGTAAATATAATTAATAAGCGACCTTTTTATCGCTAAAACTGAATGTGAGCAAATCTCTACTTACATATTTATTTAATGATTATATGGTGTAAAATATCCGTTCTACTAGCCTGTGTAATCCTTCACCAATGAATTTCAAACACAGCGGATTATCATCATAATAAAAAAAAATACCATTTTTATTCATTAACACGTTTTCTCTGATTTCAATGTTTTCTTGAATGGAGTGGTGACTCCAAAGACGTTATTCATATATAATTAGAGGTTTTTTTTATACTACTTCGGTGGCAGACAAGCGCACGGCCCACCTGATGGAAAGTGGTTACCGTGGCCTATGGACGTGTGGAACACCAGAGAAGCCACACTCGCGCTGCCGACCCTGTAAGCACAGAGTCTCTGTACCGTCAGTGTAGAGAGGTCAAAGCAGGACACGCCTTTAGTCAACCCACTGACAGCACAAATTCTCCAGTGAGCTCTGGCTACCCTACTCACCGCTGGGAACACAACACAGTTATTATAACCACAGTATTCTGTAGGGCGGAGGTACTTCCCCAGTCGGACTGCTCAATTGGGCGGAAATACCGCCGTGTCCTACCTCCTATGTTCTTCTGTCATCCTATGTGATAATGTTCTTCGCCCGTACTCACACCAATATGATTTAGTAATCCCTATATCGTTAGTCCCGATGGCTAACAAAAATAGTCTGCTCTCTGGTTATCTGTACCTACTTAAAGTATGAACATTCTAGCGACATTGTACTTTGGGGGTGGTCACTTGGGGTTTCGAGAAGTAATGAATTAAAATGACGCAATGCTACACGCGACAAAATTACGTAAAGCATTTTGTAGCATGCATGTGTGCTACATGCTATGCTACACATAGCATGTAGCATGCCATTAAGTCAATATCATTTATTTTCAATCTTGAACAATTTAATTTTTTCTTTTTGACGTGAATAATATTTTACTTAAACTAAGTTTACCATCCCTTCTAAGGCGGTTGTTGAGAAGAAACGGCGCAACAAACTCCACTGCGGCTTTTTTTAAGACTCCAATTTACAGCAGCTAGTTCCAGCGGCTAAAACTGGACGAACGTACATTTTTTTTACGTGCGATCAATCCCCACGGATCTGACTCGAATCGACTAAAACGCAAGTCGCCTGTTGATAGTTTTTGGTTGCTGAAGGTGAGGTTTACAGGCAGCTGCGTAGAGATGTTGCGTCCATGGCTGTATTTTACCGTTTGTACCATGGGGAGTGTTCTGATGAGCTCTTCCAATTAGTCCCACCCTCCCCTTTCCTACACAGGACAACGCGTGCAGGTCTTAGATGTCATCCGCACACGGTGCAAAACATCCGATCAAGAACCAAGCGGTTCGGAGACTCTTTCCTCTGTCGCACCATTAAGGCCTGGAATTCATTACCAGCTCACGTGTTTCCTTCTTCCTACAGTCCCGGGTCCTTTAAGCGGGGCGTGAAAAAGCATATGATGAGGCCGTCAAGCTGAGTGTCACCATTGTCACACGGTATGTGTAAGTAATGGTGACCCTCTTTTCTGGGACTTTGCCTTCAGCTTACCATCAGGCAAGGCGAAGTCCAATTGAAGTGTCCTACATAAAAAAAATAAAAAATAAAAAAAAATATCCTCGCAACCCGGCCGACCCAGGGCCCTCTTTCTCGATCTGGCCCTCTCCTCGGATGTGGGGTCCACAGAGTCCCCAACTCGTCCCCGGAAGACGAATGTACATTGTGTCTCGTGTAAGAATAAACAAAAGGTAGGTATATAAAAATTTGATAATAAATTAATAAAGCAAAAGATAAATGGTAACAAGGAAGTCACGTACCTAGTACACTACCATGCCGTAATTAAAGCATTTTACGAAGGGCCGGCGCCATGCTTAAACCAAACATTATTATCGTTTAGATAATCGCCTGTCCTAAAGTATGCCCTTTTACATAAGTTGTCTTTATAAACGTTTTATATTTATGGTCAGACGGCCCGACAGGCCCGATTCGGGGGTGACGGGTGGAGCCACCTGTCACCCTAGGAGAAACAGGCCGCGGCGGCGGTGCGCGATGCGCGCCTCCTTAAACCCGGGGATGAGATGGGGATTCCATGGACACCCGAAGAGGGCCGTCCCATAAGAGACGGTCCTGGGCCGGCCGCGGTGCGAGGGATATCTCAGGTCTCAGAGTATCTCAACTCCGTCAACCTGTGGCCCACACAGTCGGAGTGCGTTTGAGTCGGTTCAAGTCCGACATGACATGACATGACCTCCCCGGTGATGGGGGTTTCTGTGGGGATTTTGCGCACATTAAAAAAAAGCAAGGCCCCCAAATAGAATTTTATTTTATTTTATTTACTTTCATTTAAATTCATTTGATTTCATTTAATTTGGTTTTGATTGACTTTGATTTGATTCAGTTTAAATGCAAATAAGTGTTGCAAATGTTCTATGTTTATAATTTTTTTATAAACATAGAACACGTCAATTAGACTTCACCTTGCCTGATGGTAAGCTGAAGGCAAAGTCTCAGAAAAGAGGGTCACCATTACCTACACATACCGTGTGACATTGGTGACACTCAGTTTGACGGCCTCATCATATGCTTTTTCACGCCCCGCTTAAAGGACCCGGGACTGTAGGAAGAGAGAAACACGTGAGCTGGTAATGAATTCCAGGCCTTAATGGTGCGACAGATAATTTAATTTATTATTATTTTATTAAATTTGTTATACTAACCAAAGATGTAAAACGAATTGTTACTAACAAATTGGGCCCTGTTGTCAACAATAAAATGTTATTTTTTATTTAAAAGAATAACAACTTTGCTGATTTACAAAAGTAAGTGACTTTATATATTCCTGTCTGTAATGTCCCTGTAATCTTCAGACTTTTTATTTTAAGATGCTTCAATGCTTTTAAGATGTCACTGAGATCAATATGTTTGAAATGAAATTTAGAAGTAGAACTACAATTACTCATGAGAAAGGCCACAGCACTGCAAGCGGAAAAAATAATTGAAGAAGTGAGCTTAAGGGGAATGTTGGCAAAATAATCTTCAAAGCATTTACAATAACTTTCGAAGAGTACATATCCTTGTTTTCCAGTAAAATTTTTGGTAACATTATTCCTGATTTTAGATTTACCAGACTCTTTGTGCAAAACTTTCCAAGTTTCCTTAGTTTTATTAGGAGTCTCAATTATTTTCCTTTTAATGTAAATGTTTTGATAGTACTTTAATGTAATAACATACTTAATAAAAATACTATCAAATCTGTACTGTTTTTGAACGTATTAAACAAACAGCGTCGTCTACTTTTATATATGCCTACAATAGCCCATTCACAGAATTTATATATTTATATTTTTGTTTGAATGTGTTTGAAACAATAGTAGATAAAGTATTAAATAAACTATTTAGTGGACCTCACGATTATTACCCAAATAACCTACACAATTAAGCTTATCTAGAAATAAATTTTCGATTTCTTTATTGTTATTAAAATAGGCCTAAACATAATTTTCTCTAAAAAAGAAAAGCCACGGTTGCCTAGTGGTATGGGTAATGGACTGCTGAGACGAGGTATCGGGTTCGACCCCAGGTTTTACTATGGCACACACGAATGACTTTTCGATGCTTTTCGAAGTTATGTGTGTATTTATCGCAGGTTTATAAGTGCCCCGTTAATGGCAATAGGCTCGCCACTATTACATTGGGACCTAAACATAAACTGGCGAACTGAATATAGGCGTGAGTTTATGTTATGAAAAAGAATATTTTATTTATTTTATTTTAACATCTAAATTGTATTTTGAAATCTAAATATTATTTGACCACAGTGATCTATTGGCAACTTCTTTTTCTTCAATGGCGATTCCAACGGTTCCGCCAACAACTCAGTTTTAAACTGATCGAAATAACGTTGGAATGTACAAGTGTGAAATGTTACAAACAAACAGATGATTTTGGAAGGTAGCCAAAAGGTTTTTAATGTGTTCAAGTACCTGAAAAGAGGACATCATTATAAAAGCAACTTAAAGATTTGCTTAGGTATGAATGATTCTGAGGTTTTATTAATCTCGCGAAAATGTAGATAGGTTTTGTTTTTAAAGATCATATTGAATACTAAACTTTTTGCATTTTAATAATAATAATAATTAATAAATAAATATTCCACGACATTCTACACAACGCTATCTAGACCCATGGTAAGCATAGCTTGACTAGCTTGTGTTATGATATGCATGATAAACATAATTAAATACTTTTTTTGTAAATACATACATATTATACATAGAAACATCCAGACCAATGCAAATACAAATATTTGCACTGAGCGGGTATCGAACCCGCGCCCCCTGCATAGCAGTTGAATGCTCTACCGCTACGCCACGGAGGTCGTCAAAGGTATCCATTATGACTATAAAATTTATATAAATATTCATTATGTCGCTCATGCAGGTCAACGGGTAAAAAGTGTTAAAAAGAATTACAATACAATCTGAAATTCAATATAGAAATCCCGAGGAAAAAGACGTTCAGTAGGTATCACTTGCAAAACAAAATCCCAGAAAATTTGAATGACGAATATTTTCATACAAAAAAGCTAAATCACGTCAACCGTATTTTGAATTAATATGTTTGATGTTTAAAATCATAAAACCCAAAAATAGTTTTACAAAACACGTTCTGTTTACATTTTTGGAATCATCCAACCGATGTTCTCCAAACCGGTATTAATTAGGAAGGCCATAATTTAGAGAAAGAATTTTAGAGCACTGAAAATGTTCCTTATAAGTCCTGGGAACGACTAAACACTTAGTTATAAATCGCCAACAAAAAGGTCCCAGTTACCTACATCTAAAGCTCTTACTTTAGAGTGCGGGGTCCGCTCTCCTGGGTACTCCTCCTTTACAAGACCTGCAGTAACTTAATCATTAAAAAGTCCCACATCATATTTAACTGTAAACTGTCATTATTGCTTGCACCCTTTTTCCGTTGAACTGACTAAAGAAAGAAAGAAAGAAAATACGTTTATTAACTCTATTAGTTCTCGTTCAGCGACTGGTGGATATAAAGGAATTTCGATTTCCCCATTTAACCATACATACATACAGTCACACCTTTTTCCCAGTGGGGTAAAAGAACCTCTGGAAATCAGAATGTCCACAAATTGTTTTATATTTAAGACCAGAGTACCAGGTACGAAACGCGGCCTCGACCTGTGAAGACTCCGGCAAGAAACACAGCGAGCATTTTTTTTTGGTCTATTTACAAACATACACTTAGTCTACTTAATCTAAAAACAACTTGAGCAGCATAGTTGATCTAACTGTTCATTTCCTACTATACTACACTACAGACCTGCACCAGGCATATTGTGACGTCAGACAATATTAGATGATTACTCGTTTCTTAGACGCATGCAAACAGCCTGTTATCTCTAGCTCTATATTTAAATATGCATTTATTTGCCCATGATATCTTCCATGTGCTGAAGAAGGCATGGCTGTACCACATACTGACACTTGATTAAAGTACTTGGAACCTTATTTTACAACCTTTAAGGTTGCCTTTCCACTAGAGATACCACATCTCTGGTGTAAAGTTAGTTCAGTTCAGCAAAAAAAAAAGTTTCGGGTGAGGGTTCTGTGGCTTAGTGGTCAGAACATTCCTCCTGTAAAGAAAAGTTCGCGGGTTCGAACCCCGCCTGAACCGATAATTTTTTTTCTATATCTTCATCGTTTTGATTAGTTAGCATTATCTAGTCTAGTCATCCGTTAGTTAATAATACCAATTAATAAATATTATCTACTAACATAGAAAAATGATCTGATATTATTGATATATCTGTCTGCAGGAAAAACGTGTGCCTCATTTTCCTTAATGGTGCTATATCATAAGGATGTAGGTCAATCGTTCTGGTTATTATACGAGGCATCAGTTGTTAAGAAGTTAGTCTTACGATCAAGAGTTCGAATCCATTGGGTAACATAGTGACATAAACTATATGTGCAAGCTTTAGTATATTGATGAGCCCCAATTCTCGGGGGTTTTCTAGTTACTATGTAGAAGTATTCTACTATTTACACTCAGATCTCATATCAAATCAGTTCCTTTCTCTCCCCATAACACCACTAAATGATACCCTCAGTGGTGTCATTGATAATCACTAATTCTCTTAGTGGTGTCAGGAACAATCGTCTTAATCCCATGACAACTCCATTAGTATCACTGGATATTAAAGATATTCCCAGTGAGACCTTCGAGGATCAGTGATACTCAATGGTGTCGAAATAATATAACAAACTAATATAAACAGAAATATTAAGAGCTGTTTTCTCAAACGCCTACAATATGGGGTTCTTCAAGAAAGGCATCAGAAGGTTTCTTCATGGTCGGCAGCGCGAGTGTAACACCCATGGTGTTGCATACGTCCATAGGCCACGGTAACCGCTTTCCATCAGGTGGGCCGTGTTTGTCTGCCAACTATATTTATAAAAAAAACTGATATCACCAATAACAGTAAACCTCAGGACACATATCGTCAGACGCGAGACAGACGAGCGCGGACTTGTGTTATAATAATCACATAGATTAATTTGAGCTGATCTACCGCCGTGCGATGCTGCACTGTATGTGTACCGAGCTATAACCGTGATCAAGTCCAAAAAAATGCCTTATCACGTTCTAATCAATGACGTTACGGGAAATCCCGATTTTCTTGAGAATAATCATTTGAAAATGGTGAAATCTGATTTGAATACGATTGAGTGAAGAAATACATCCTGACAAAATGCATCACATGAGTATGACGTGTCATACTCATTTTGTCAGGATTTACCTATAATTATGATGAATAATTACTGATCTTGATGAGAAGTGGACTTGGACCATTACGACCTGATTACATATGGGTTATAAAACATTATATAACGAGCCAAGGTCACCGCATAGTACTACACTTATATCTAATAAGTCTGTCGACAGATTGCAGTAATAGTACGTATCTTAGGAGTCCTCAGGTTCGATGAATAGAATGGAACTCTTTTGTCTGCACTTACCTTTCCTTTTAAGCCATTCGACCTGCAGAGTTACTGGCTAGAGCAGCCAACCTAACTCCACACAGAAACGCAGAAGCTTATAGGGGACTTCACTGGCTTCGCGGAGCGATCTTACTGTGCCGAGGATTTGTGATCGTTGAGAGGCTACTGCTTCGCATTTCAGTATTACGTGGTCAGCCGTTTCCTCGGCAACTAAACATCCTCTGCAGAGGGGGCTGTCCTTAACACCGCTGGTGTACAGGTGCTTGTTGAGCGGGCTATTGTCCCCATAATTATTCTTATACTTGTTCTGTCTAAGTTTAGGAGACGCTATGTGAGCCGTTGGCTTATCGACTACATGGTAATTTTTGATTGCTTGCAATTGGTGGATTGTACCCATCTTTGGTTGTGTAGTCCCACAGATCTCCCACATATCCAGGTGCGGATATGTGAGAAAGACTCCTCAGATTACGAACACCTTAGAACCTCTGAAGCTACATAGAGACGTTGTCTCTATTGCTGTATTTACCGCCTATACCACGGCAAGTGTCCTGTTGAGGTCTTCTAACTAATCCTACGGTCTTCTTGCTATCCAGAACACATGTGATGGCCTCCGGTATCACCCACATATTGTACATGCAATACTGTATCGAAAGAAGCAGATGGATTCTTCCTTTCTTTGTCGCACAATAGGTAACTAGCACTGCACTAGAACACTACACCTATTACTTCGGAAATATATTTTTTATACAACTTAGATGGCAAACAAGCACACGACCCAGGTAATGAAAAGTGTTTACCGTGAGCTATGAACGTGTGCAATACCAGGGGAGTCACACCCGTGCTACCGATCGTAAGAACAGAGAATTTCTGTGCCGTTAGTGCAGAAGACACAATCAGGACAAGCCTTCCCACTGACAGCACAAAAACTCTCCAGTGAGTTCTGGCTACCCAACTTACCGCCGGGAACGCAACACGAGGTTATTGTAACCGTGGTATTCTGTAGGGTGGAGGACGGAAATACCGTCGTGTCCTACCCCCCATAAGATATATTAATAAATTTTCTTTCGGCATATTACTTACTTGTACTTAGCTGGTTCAGACATTTTGCTGGAAACTGATACACGTCACTGCACAATCGTTATATTTTTTGAAACACCTTCTTTGCACAAATAGAACACTCGAACCTTACAATTTATTAAGTCCAAAATTCCAGGTCCTCACTATAGCATGACTTAGCAGCACATTTGCGAACATAAAAGAGCCCGCACTGCGCACTATTTAGTACATAGCATGAGGCCAACAATACACAGCCTTATAATTCATATTGCGGTTAAAAAAAATTAAAGAACTACACAGTTCTACACGTTTTGACAATATCTTTTTAGGGAATTAGATAATAGAGCAATAGATAATTATCCGTTAAGAGAGATAAATTAAGGACCGTGCTGGAAGAAAATAAGCCAGCAAAAATTGCAGTTTCAGTGTTCTCATTCACTTTAGTAGTAAATTCTTCTCTCTGTCCGTGTGTTTATATCGGTTTAGTAGGTACTTTCAATAGACACTGCAGTTTAAATAAACACTACAGTGTGGATCCGAACTTGAACTAGAAATGAAGGGAAATGATTTCACAGACAAGATATACTAAGGAAAGTATTTTACTACGTATTAGATAAAACATAACAGGCACTCATGGCCCACTTGAATTTCAAACACTTTCGCAAACAAACACTCACAAACAAACGTATGAAAGCGAAGGCCGTATTCCCAGTGGAGTAGATTAGGACCACCCGATCTCTTTCTGGGTGTCGTAGAAGGCGTATGAGATAGGGCTGTTCTCCTAATAGGGCACTTCTGCACATCTGAGGCTGAGTCTGGGCTGTATATATATGTCTGATGTTTAACAGCCCTATCGCTGTTAGCCCTTAGTCGCCTTGCGACGACATCACATGGGAAGAGATGGGATGGTCCAAATTCTACTCTGCCGAAAACCACTATGCTATGGCTATGTATGTGTATGTATAAAAACTAAAAAACTTGTTATAATATACAACAAGTAGCCCATCGCAGTCCACTGCTGGACTAGGCCACTCCCAATATTGGGAGGCTTTGGCCTACTGTTTCCACACTGGCCAGACGGGTTGGTACAGGGCTTTATTTCAAGTTTTCCTTCTCTTGCAGTGATATCATCTGCGCATTTTTTTATACCACTTAGGTGGCAGACAAGCACACGGCCCACCTGATGGAAAGTGGTTACCGTGGCCTATGGACGTTTGTAACACTAGAGGAGTCACAGTCACGCTGCCAACCCTGTAAGTACAGAGTTTCTGTGCCGTCAGTGTAGAAGACAAAGCAGGACAAGCCTTTAGTCTTCCCACTGACAGCACAAATTCTCCAGTGAGCTCTGGCTACCCTACTCACCACTGGGAACACAACACGAAGTTATTATAGCCGCGGTATTCTGTAGGGCGGAGGTACTTCCCCAGTCGGACTGCTCATTTGGGCGGAAATATCGCCGTGTCCTACCTTCTCTTACGACACCCTTCGGACGAGATGGGGTGGTGATACTTGTATTCTTTCTCCGTCACTAGGCGGATAATATACTTAGTATGTATTACACATATGACAATACTATTATCAGGACCGAATGACTACGCAACTTACCGAGTGCTCACTCTCACGAGCCAATACGGTGATTGTCATGTAAATCATTTGTTCGAATTGTTCACCACAATATGCGTAAATACTTTCTACATATTTACAGCGATAACTTTTACTTGCGTCTTTGTTTGCGTTTCTATCTATCTATCGTACCGAATTTCGTTAAAATGGGTTCAGTGGTTTTGTCGTGAAAGCGTAACAGACTGATAGGCAGACAGATAGATAAATAGAGTTACTTTCGAGTTTATAATATTAATATAAGGTCACGTGGAAACTTCTGGATATTTGCACAATTACTTTGTTTTTTTTTCCGGTCAAGTGTAATAAGTAATAAAGTAATATGGAAAACTACAAGTGAGTTATCAATATGTGTAACTTTGTTATTCTGTACAGCTGTTGTCTTATAAACATGAATTTAGATCAGAATCAGACAACGTCGACTTCAAAAAATTTGTCATTCATTCCAGGACAACTGTATACGCTTTTTTAACATTTTTCATATTTGCCTGTGGATAAATTTAGAAATATAGCTAGAAGTAAATTGTGCCAGAAAGGCTATTATAAAATCCAAAAATAACTTGGATGATAAACAAGCTTGGAAATGAGCTGTTCGCTCAACTATGCTACGTAATTTTTTGTATTTAGTTTAAGTAGACTAAGTGTTTGTAAATAGACTAAAAAAATACCCGCTTAGTTTCTTGCCGGAGTGTTGGTCTGGTGGTCCATTTGCTAAACTGTTTTTTTTTATACCACTTAGGTGGCAGAGGTTTTCGTATTTCCTTTTGTATTGACGTTTTGTAAGTTCCGATTTCATGGGCTATGCTGAATAAATAATTTTTGACTTTGACTTTGACACGTAGCTGAGAGTGACACTCATGACACACATGACTTTTGAAGAACAAATTCCACCAAGTGCCATCAATCGTATAAAATAGTCGAAAACATTTTGGATTTCAAAGAATTATACATCTATATTACTATCTATATGATTTTGTGACTATATGAATAAGCTACTTGCAAATAACTAAGTAACAAACAGACGATAAAATCCTTTTGTAAACGATACTAGTCAATATTTGCCTACTCTTATGATATAAGGTATTTGTTCCAATAGATATATGTTCTACATATGTATCGATCTACGTCATATAACACAAATATTAGCTACCCATACCTACTTACTATCATTTCAGCCATGAAAAGTGTTTATCTGACAAAATTCTTACTCACTTACATTAACCTAAATGCAACTTACCTTTTTTTTATACCACTAAGTTGGCAGACAAGCACATGACCCACCTGATGGAAAGTAGTACCGTACCGTGGCCTATGTTTCTGTGCCGTCAGTGTAGAAGACAAAGCAGGACAAGCGTTTAGTCTTCCCACTGACAGCACAAATTCTCCAGTGAGCTCTGGCTACCCTACTCACCGCTGGGAACACAACACGAAGTTATTATAGCCGCGGTATTCTGTAGGGCGGAGGTACTTCCCCAGTCGGACTGCTCAATTGGGCGGAAATACCGCCGTGTCCTACCTTCATGAATTTACGTGAATTTCCTGTTTTATTGCCGATTCTACTTGACAATTTTTATTTAACTCAGTCGTAACATGAGTAGGCGGTGGTTTCAATTGGTTAACTAAAATGTGTTGGGTAATACGAAAGCGCGTCAAGCCGAATAAGCCCCCGGGTCGTATTCCACGTGGTAGTGTACGTCTGGAACCCTAGTATAGTAACCAATTCATTACGTTTTGAGAGGTTCCTCGTACACAACTGACAAGCTCATCTCTGATTATTTCAACAGAAAACCAACGAAAGTTTAGGAAAATTCATAATATAACCATAACATCAACTCACGCCTATATCCCCGAAGGGGTAGGCAGAGGTGCTAGCACCCACATTGCGCCAGTTTATGTTTAGGTCCCCATGTAATAGGGGGCGAGCCTATTGCCATTAACGAGGCACTTTTAAACCTACGATAAATACACACATAACTTTGAAAACCATCGAAAAGTCTTTGGTGTGTGCCATGGCAAAACCTGGAATCGAACCCGAGACCTCGTCTCAGCAGTCCATTACCCATACCACTAGGCTACCGAGGTTGCTATGTTTCTGGAATGGGGAAATTCTCTACGTGTAATTATAAAAACCAGTCGATAAATTCTTAAAAATGGACCCATGCAAAACTACCAGATATTTTAGTTTCTTTTTTTGAGCACTTCCACAATCCTTATAAGCCATGGGGCCCATTATTTGCATGTATTGACGTAAGTGTCCTATTTATTGTAATATTCTATAATTTTTGATGACGGTATTTCCGAAAATATCAGCCGACGGATTTGGTATACTGATTGACCATCCTGTAATTTGACGTTATATAAAAATCTTCATATGGAGATATGGCACATAAAATTCTTTAGTTTTTGATTGTTTATTTAATTACTTTGATCTTCATAGTTCTTTTGTTTGTGGGACATCTTTTTTTATAACGCAATAAGCATGGTTCCCGGCAGAGTAGAATTTGGACTACCCCATCTCTTCCCATGTGGTGTCGTACAAGGCGACTAAGGGATAGGGCTGTATAACATCGGACATATATATACAGCCCAGCTCAGCCTCAGATGCATGGCTCGAGTCAACAATAGTGCCGGAAATACGACAATAGGCTCACCCCATATTACGTGGGACAGAATACAAATATTGGTGAAATGTGTATGTACAAGGCGTGATTATATGTATGTATGTATGTAAAAATCCTTTCGAAACCGCCCCGCCGGCAGCGTCAACGGAGGCGGCTTTGACGATGATTTTTGCAAGGAGGTAGGACACGGCGGTATATCCGCCCGATTGAGCAGTCCGACTGGGGAAGTACCTCCGCCCTACAGAATACCGCGGTTATAATAACTTCGTGTTGTGTTCCCAGCGGTGAGTAGGGTAGCCAGAGCTCACTGGAGAATTTGTGCCGTCAGTGGGAAGACTAAAGGCTTGTTCTGATTTGTCTTCTACCGACGGCACAGAAACTCTGTACTTACAGGGTTGGCAGCGCGACTGTGACTCCTCTGGTGTTACAGACGTCCATAGGCCACGGTAACTACTTTCCATCAGGTGGGCCGTGTGCTTGTCTGCCAACTAAGTGGTATAAAAAAAAATTTAAAAAAAAAGATGCCGGTGGGCCTGGTTATTTTGGACTCGAACCAACTAAAATCGCACGCTGTCTTGGTTCAGTTGCTGGAGGTGAGATAGCCATTGACATATCTGTCATACTCTCAACTACCCAAGGCTATCTCTTGTTTCGATAGCACTCCCCCGGACAGTGTGGAAACATCCTCAGGGTAACAGTAATATCGGTGTGTCGGACTTGCACCGAATAAAAGCTCCCTAGTATCAGATAGGTACAGTGCTTTTCCAATCCCTTAGTAGAATATGAACATATAAATATATAAAATATAATAAAGAAGGAAAAAATTATAACTCATGTATGCGGAAATCGGAAGAGTCCACTTAGGCCACTGGGCATAACTGCAATGTTCACAATACCATATAATCATTTGTTACTATTATGTATTATATAAATAATTCATTGAACAACTAGGTATTACATATTTCGCAAGCCAAGCTGTCCGCGTACGAAGGCAACTCGGGCTTCGGAGGTTGATGAACGACCTCAGCCCCCCATGAGCACAGGCCTGGGGGTGATATGTGGAGCCGCCTGTCACCATGGCAGAAGCAGGCCGCGGCGGCGGCGCGCTTTGCGCGCTTTTCCCCGTTTTCCGGGGACGGGCTGGTGACTCTGTAGTCCCCACACACCCGAGGAGAGGGCCAGATCGCGAGAGATGGCCCTGGGTCGGCCGGGGTGCGAGGGATATGCCTGTCAACCTCACCTTCGGCAACCAAAGCGACCAACAGGCGGCGTGCGTTTTGATCGGTTTGAGTTCGACATAACCTGTTCCACCGGCTCCGGTGGGGTGGTACCCGCGGGGATTTTACGCACGTAAAAAAAAAAAGGTATTACATATTTACAAAATTCCTCACTCAGACAAGAACTTATACATCAATTCTGGTACGAAACATTTGCCTTTTGGTGTTTCTGTGGTCCCTTGTGTGCAATACTGTTGGCTTGAAATTTCTGTGAGCCTTGTATTTCATAGAATCTAGCCTATGCATTATTTTATTCCAGACTATGATCTATGTCTACGCCAAATTTCACCTACATTCTTTGGGTAGTTTTTACATGAATCCATCCATCGCCTTTGCAGTGTTACATGTTGGGACAAAAAGTGTTGCATCCAGTAACACCTGTGATACGTTGGGATTTTTTTTTCCAACAAGTATCAGTGTTATACTGGATGAAAAAACACCATCCAACTTTTAACAAACAATCGTAATCGTATATTTATATCGATCTAACAATTTATTAAAATTATATTTTTTTAATACATTATATTTTATTATTCGTCAAATAAATACAATATGTCAAAATGGTACAACAAGCAATGCTTAGTCCATGTACTTATCAAATAACCCGCCCCTGATCGCTCCCGGTGCAAAAGTGCCCATAACACTTGCTGCGTTGCCACGTTGGATGGCGATGGACAGCCTTTGGACCAGGAACGACCCGGAACGAGTGTCACCGGTCGCCTCGATGAGCCTCTGTCCGATTTTTTAATAAGGCTATTAGCTTCCTTGCCCCAACTCCCCAGAGTCTCTACCTCCACCATATTGGCACGAACTGGTATAGCGGTTCCAAGTCGGCGTACTTAAGCCTCTTCCTTTATTTTTTATTCAGTAGCTAATATTTTTTTTAAATCATATTTTTATTAATAGGATATTGGATAGTCTAGTGGTATGGGTAATGGACTGCTGAGACGTGGTCTCGGGTTCGATCCTAGGTTTTACCATGGCACACACCAATGACGTTTTGATGTTATGTGTGTATTTATTGCAGGTTTATAAGTGCCCGGATAGTGGCAATAGGCTCACCATCTATTACATTGGGACCTAAACATAAACTGGCGAAATGTGGGTGCTAGCACCTCTGCCTACCCCTTCGGGGATATAGTCGTGAAGTTGTGTTATGTTATGGATATTGGAAAGTGTATGTCCTCGATGAGCTCGACACTTTTAACCACTTGATTGTAATCTCTTCTCTTTGTTAACAAGAAGATTATCGCATTTGTCCGCATACAATAATGCGGGGCGGAGTCCTTGAGCATATGCGGTATAACATGCGTTGAATAATAAAGTAATGCGTTGGGTTTTTACATGTGCAAACTTTATTGATTCGTAACAACGAATTAGTATGATAATGCCTTGTCATGTTATGCGTTGAGGTAAGTATACAAGTCACACGTCATGACTGCAAATAATGCCTTCAAAAGCTACGATTGGCTTGCGGTCGAGTGAGACACTGTGTCGCTTATGACCTCTTGCACTGATTTATAGTTAAGGAAATTTTGGTCACTATATTGTTCATTTATGTTATTGTGAGTCAGGATTTTTGAATCATTTCTTCACAAATTGTGGATTAACTAACCAGACTAGGTGACTCGCAAAGCCTGTAACTGAAATGTGGTTAGTGGTGCCTATAGTTGATTCTGATGATTCAATGCATTATAAACATTGGTAGCTTAGTGGTTAAGGAGTCGGTCTTACTATTTAGAGGTGGCTCGAATCCCGGCTATTACGCTATCGATGTGAACCTACTCATAACAACACATAATAAGCTGGAGGCATAGTTGACCATCACCACCACCTAATATGAAATACTACGCCTTGAACATGCTATGCTTCCTTTTTTAATGTGCACAAAATCCCCGCGGGGAACCGCAGTAGCCTATTGCTATGGGTAATGGACTGCTGAGACGAGCTCTCGGGTTCGATCCCAGGTTTTACCATGGCACACACCAATGACTTTTCGATGCTTTTCGAAGTTATATGTGTATTTATCGCAGGTCTATAAGTGCCCGGTTAATGGCAATAGGCTCGCCACCTATTACATTGGGACCTAAACATAAACTGGCATATGTGGGTGCTAGCACCTCTGCCTACCCGTTCGGAGATATAGGCGTGAGTTTATGTTATGTTACAAAATCCCTACGGATACCCCCATCACCAGGCCGGTGGGGTTAGGCCGATTATGTTAGAATGTCAGATTTGAACCGACTAAAACGCACGCCGAATGTGTGGACTGCCAGAGTTGAGATTATCTGAGACACATCTCTCGCACCGGCCGGCTCAGGACCTTCTCTTATGAGACGGCCCTCTTCGGGTGTGTGGACCACGGAGTCTCCATCTCATCCCCGGGTATAGGGAGGCGCGCATTGCACACCGCCGCAGAACATGCTATCCAAAAAGTTTCACAATAATTTCAATGTGCGATCTCTGAACCCTCGCATCATCACATTCAAGGAATCAGTCACATGTCTTGTCATGTCATCATCATACATCTGTATCTCATTGTAATAAGATAAGAATTAGAAGAAAACACGATAAACATACAGTAGTAACAGTTGTACTTAAAAGTTAAAATAGAATCTTTTATTGATACTACAAGAGGTCTTTGTTGGGCCTACAAAGTGGTGAGGGTCACAGCAGTCAGTTTTACAGACGAGCCATTTTTTTACAAAGTTAAGAATTGCGCAATGATAAGAGATGGACTGCGCCTCGAAATAGGACTTGCTTCATAAAGTTTTTTTTAATTGAGATAAAATAATATAGTGCACTTTGACAGAGTTCTCGCTTAATGGCAATAGGCTCGCCTCACACGAACCGAAAATCGTAGTTAGTGACAAGCTTGAATATATGTTTGTGTTGTGTGATATATACATATATATATACATACAATCACGCCTCCATCCCCGGAGGGTTAGGCAGAGGTGAATGAGCCTATTGCCGTATTCCGGGCACTATTGTTGACTCGAGCTATGCATCTGAGACTGAGTCTATATCTGTCTGATGTTAAACAACCCTATCCCTTAGTCGCCTTGTACAACACCGCATTGGAAGAGATGGGATGGTTCAAACTCTACTCTGCCGGGAACCACGATGTTATATATTTCGTGATTAAGACATTAATGTAAAAGTAGGAACTATTGCGGTCAGCGCCTCACCTTGTTCTCCACTACCTGTGACCTGATCAACGGTTATGTACACAAATACAGAAATACGAGTACTACAGTTTAATTAATATGTTTCCTAGTTCCGGCGATTATTTCGTTAAGCTTCTCATGTGACAATTGGTGCGAAAGGGTAAGGTTGTGAGCGACTCCGACACGACAATACTTCGACAACATAATGACTAAATGTTATTGAAGAGAAATTAAAACATGTACAATAACAATTTTCTTTTAAAATTAAATGGACTGTGAAAGGCAGTAGTTCCGCATGTTTTCCGACGTCCACTTCTCCTTCTGTGAGTGTCGTGAAGAGCATAGGAATATTAGGTCTTTACCTATGAAATTGCCGAAATTTTCTTACAGATTCATTAGTTTGTTATTCCTGTAATTTAATAACATAACATAACATAAACTCACGCCTATATCCCCGAAGGGGTAGGCAGAGGTGCTAGCACCCACATTTCGCCAGTTTATGTTTAGGTCTCAATGTAATAGGTGACGAGCCTATTGCCATTAACCGGGCACTTATAAATCTTCATCATCAAAGGAGGTAGGACACGGCGGTATTTCCACCCGATTGAGCAATCCGACTGGGGTAGTACCTCCGCCCTACAGAATACCGCGGCCATAATAACTTCGTGTTGTGTTCCCAGCGGTGAGTAGGGTAGCCAGAGCTCACAGGAGAATTTGTGCTGTCAGTGGGAAGAATAAAGGCTTGTCCTGCTTTGTCTTCTACTGACGGCACAGAAACACTGCACTTACAGGGTTGGCAGCGCGACTGTGACTTCTCTGGTGTTACAGACGTCCATAGGTCACGGTAACCACTTTCCATCAGGTGGGCCGTGTGCTTGTCTGCCAACTAAGTGGTATAAAAAAAAACCTGCGATAAATACAGACTTCGAAAAGCATCGAAAAGTCATTGGTGTGTGCCATGGTAAAACCTGGGATCAAACCCGAGACCTCTTCTCAGCAGTCCATTACCCATACGACTAAGCTACCGCGGTTGTAATTTAATAGCTATTTCCATTATTTATATTTTGTTTGAAAGTTGATTTTTAGATTTTATAACTCTGTATTAAATTTTATTTTTATCGGCCGCTTGATTAATTACACTATATATTATATATTATCCATTTTGATGATAATTTGTTAGCTTAATGTTGTCTCATTCATACACAAAAAAAATCTAAAAATTTGCATTTGTCATTCCTAAAAAAAACGACGGGTTGCACTCCGGGAGTGCCGGCAGAAGTGAAAACTTAACGTTGTGCATTTTTGATATTTTGGAATGGTTAGAGAATAATGTTCTACGAATTGCTTTCATTATCAGTATAAAAGTACTATTATTTATGTGGTGGAATACAATATTCATTTATTGCGCTATCGTACACAAACATGACAATTTATATTACATTAAAAATTTAACACTTCAGAACTATTACAATTATTTTACATTAAAAAGTTTATCACCGCCATCACACATGTGACAGTCGTGTGACATTCGCGCAAGCGCCCTGCGCCGCCTGTCCTCTCTCCATCCGTCTTACGAATTTTCGATCTGGTCACGTGTCCTGTCGCGACTTTAGAAATTTTTACCCATTCCAAAAAAAGTACACAGCGCCGCTAAAGAAGTTTTCACTTCAAAAATTGCAAAAATGTTAGTACTGAAAATTGGGTTTCCTCCAATTTCTTCAATAAAACGGCAATTTCATATGTAACGACCTATTTATATTGCATCCGATAGCATATGTACAGCCTTCAGAGAAGTACCTTGTATTGGCAATTTTTTTGGTGTTTATTAGGGAAATTTGTTAGTGAGAACAGGCCAATGAGATCATATTGTCTCCAATGCTTACGCGCCTGTACCGGCTATCCTACAGTTCGGGTACAGTGCCTTTGCCTTGGAAAGAGGCGAATGTTCAGCCGATTCCCAAGAAGGGGGATCGCTCGGAGCCAGCCAACTATCGACCCATAGCCGTCACCTCAGTGCTGTGCAAAGTGTTCGAGCACATAATTAACAAACAGCTCATGCGGCACCTAGAGGATCACTCCTTAATTAATGACCGGCAATATGGCTTCAGACCGAAACGGTCAACGGGTGATATTCTAGCATACGTTACCCATCTTTGGGGTGAGGCTATGGACAAGCACGGCGAGTCACTGGCAATTAGTCTTGACATCGCCAAAGCTTTCGATAGAGTCTGGCACAAATCGCTTCTTTCTAAGCTACCTGCCTTTGTTCTGCCTTCTGGGCTGTGCAACTGGGTTGCTAGCTTCCTGCAGGGGCGCCGTATTCGCGTCCTTTGTGACGGACGAGCTTCGGAGTTTCTGCAGGTTAATGCTGGCGTGCCCCAGGGGTCCGTCTTATCACCCACTCTCTTTCTTCTGCATATCAACGACATGCTGTCTACCGGCAATGTTCATTGTTATGCAGACGATAGCACTTTACATGGGAGTTATCATGGACATCCAGCGGTCAAGCAGTCAGATATCGCAGAGAAAAGGCAGCTTCTTGTCACTGAGCTTGACGGGGTCCTGAATCACATTTCTCAATGGGGCTCTGAGAACCTGGTTGAGTTCAATGCCAAGAAGACGCAGACATGTGCGTTTACAGCAAAAGTATCTTCTTTCCTTCCCCTCCCCACTCTTCAGAGCACGCCACTGCCGCTGCAGGACAATCTCAATATCCTAGGTATGGATGTTCGCTGCAACCTGAATAACAAAAACTACATCGAAAGCATCATCAAAACAGCCTCACGAAAACTCGGAGTCCTGAACAGAGTGAGACGATTTTTCACGCCGGAGCAGCGGTGTCTTCTATACAAGACACAAATTCGCTCCTGTGTGGAGTACTGCTCGCATCTCTGGGATGGTTCAGCAAAGTACTTACTAGATGCTCTCTACAGGTTGCAGCGACGTGCGATCCGCATCATTGGGAATCCCGAGATCACGAACACCCTAGAACCTTTACAGCTGCGTAGAGATGTTGCGTCCATGGCTGTATTTTACCGTCTGTACCATGGGGAGTGTTCTGATGAGCTCTTCCAATTAGTCCCACCCTCCCCTTTCCTACACAGGACAACGCGTGCAGGTCTTAGATGTCATCCGCACACGGTGCAAAACATCCGATCAAGAACCAAGCGGTTCGGAGACTCTTTCCTCTGTCGCACCATTAAGGCCTGGAATTCATTACCAGCTCACGTGTTTCCTTCTTCCTACAGTCCCGGGTCCTTTAAGCGGGGCGTGAAAAAGCATAATATGATAAGGCCGTCAAGCTGAGTGTCACCATCGTCACACGGTATGTGTAAGTAATGGTGACCCTCTTTTCTGGGATTTTGCCTTCAGCTTACCATCAGGCAAGGCGAAGTCCAATTGACGTGTCCTATATAAAAAAAAAAAAAAAAAATATTTGAAAACTTTATTTATATTTATTAAATTTTATTAATAAGTACCACTAAAAAAACCAAACCATCTTGCTGGAGGAGGCCCGCTTTTTGTTTACGGATTCGCAGTTTCTTCTCTAGAACTCGTTTGATCCATCGTTGAGGCCACCCCATCTATTCCCATGCGATGTCGTACAAGGCGACTTAGGGATAGGGCTGTATAACATCAGACAGATATATACAGCCCAGATTCTGCCTTAGATGCATGGCTTGATTCAACAATAGTGACCGGAAGACGAAAATAGGCTCACCCCCTATTACATGGGACCAAATTCAATGATTGATGAAATGTAGGTGTTAATTCACCTCTGCCTAACCCCTCTGAGGATAAAGGCGTGATTATATATATGTCTTTTTGTCTCTCAATACTACTACTCAAATGTACCATCAGCTCTGGGCCTCTTTGTACTTGTCCTATATACGACATTAGTCATCAACCGCTTTAATGTCAACCTAAATATGCAAATACGATTCATGGAACTACATTCCCTAGTTGTCATATAAACAATCAATAATATCATAATGTTGTACCTGCAGATCAACTCAAATGACCTAGCCTACTCGCAGATAATATGCCATAGGGTCGACATTGATATTTCTTAGAAGTCGTTACGTTCCCCAGTCGTGAAAGACAAGACTCATGATCCCGTCAAGATCGTGCCTGTAATTATTCTATGAGAGCATTGATCTGACTTCGATACTAGTGATAGCAAACATATGCATATAAGTACAGTTGATGAGAAAAGTCCTGTGAATATTATAATCCTATTTAACTATGTATCTCATAAAAATATCAATCAATCAATCAATTAATCCACCGCAGTCCACTGCTAGACATAGGCCTCTCCTAATCTGCGTCATAAAAATATAGCCCTAATAAGATAAGTTTGGTTTATAAACGATACTTCGTTTTAAATTAATCTCCCACGCCCATTATACAGTTTTATTAATTTCTTATCGACGTTTAATTACAATATACTTGTAATTACTTGTTTGTTTTCTGCCCTTTGATTATTTAAATCAAGAAGTAAACATATCGTAGACTTACAATTATGACCTTATTCATTATAATATTAGAGATCAAATTTTAATGAATTTAAGGGTATGATTAATGGATTACATTAATTTGGTACTAAATATAAACATAATTATATATAATTATTATTAATTACTATCATTAACTAATTGCTTATAGGAAACAAAGTGGCATTGTTTGTTGAGTCGAAAATTTGAGATACCTATTGTTTATGACAACCGGAAAAGATAATGTTTAAGAAATTATTTGAAGTAAAATAAAGCCATGAAATAAGATATTTAAATGTATTCTTAAAATATGTAATCATTAAACAAAATAAACGACCACAGACACGAATTTTTAAAAAGTTACTTTAAAAATGCCCTGTCTGAAATGATAAGCGTTAAAATTCCAGCTTGATTAATTCTAGGAACAAAACGCTGACTGCCACAGACAAACTAACAACAAGGTTTACGTGTATATAAAGTAAGAGTTATGCGCGCGAATGTACAGTTCGAATGTCAATGTTTACCGTACACGTGTGTGACTTTATCACTCGCAACCACCTTCTGTGTGTTTGTGTGTGTGTTTGTGTGTGTGTGCGCACATATACTGTCTGGTACATAGGTATATACATAAATATATATTCATGCCTGTAAATCTTCGAAGGGATAGACAGAAGTGTGTTAATATCCACATTTCTCCAATTATGATTTTCGGTAATAGGAGGAGAGCCTAGCAGTCTGTTAGATTCACGGAACAATATCTAATACAGGTATCGTTTTTCGTGCAACGAGCGTTAACGAATAACAAATATCCAAACATCTTTAGAAACTTTATAATAAGCTAAATATTGGTGCCTAAACGTACTTATTTATGTTATTTTTGATATAGCAAGTTTAGTAAATTTATGTCAAATAAATCAAATATAAGCTTTGCTAATATTACAGAATTTACTTAATGAATATACTTAATTACGGGGATATGTCTCAGATATTCTTACTTCCGGCAACCTGCAGCCCACACAGTCGGCGTGCGTTTTGGTCTGTTCAAGTCCGACATAACCTCCCCCACCGGCCCCGGTGGTGGTAACTATGTCTTATAGTCTTCTAATTAAGTACAGAACATGACCCCGAGACGTCTTATTCCTTTATGTTTCACAATGTGTGTGCACCATTAAGTATTATATTTATTTTGGTATTCCCGTCCCAATTGAGCAGTCCGACTGGGGAAGTACCTCCACCCTACAGAATTCCACGGCTATAATAACCTCGTGTTGTGTTCCCAACGGTAAGTAGGGTATCCAGAGCTCACTGGAGCGTTTCTGTGCTGTCAGTAGGAAGACTAAAATCTTGTCCTGATTGTTTCTTCTGCACTGACGGCACAGAAACTCAATTTTTTTACAAGGTCGGTAGTACGGGTGTCTCGCTCACCTGGTGTTTCACACTTTCATAAGTCACGGTAACGGTGGACCGTGTGCTTGTCTGCCACCTAAGTTGTATAAAAAAGTTCGACGTAGTTAGACTAGAAAAAGCGGACCTCGGATTCGGAGGTGAAAGCTTCGGACGCGACTAGGATTAACGGAACGAAGGCCCCCCCTGTGATGAATACAATCTAGTCGTCCAAAGGAGGGCCCGAGAGAGATGCCTGCTAACCTCACCTCTAACAACCGGCAACGACCCGCATACGGCATGCGTTTTACTCGGTTCAAGTCAGACATAACTTCCTCCACCAGCTCTAAAAACCACCTAACAATCGTTAACTATTTCAGTTTACCACACAAACAGAACAGCTGGCAACAGCTCGTCTAGTATGTGTATAGATTAAAAACCACGTGGTTATCTCCCCGATGTAGCTAAGTAGCCACAAGTCACTAGTGCGCCTGCGCGGGCAGTAGCGCTCATGAACTTCCGCTCGGAAGATAAATAAGTGCTTTCAATAGGAAGTGTATCATTTCCTGATAGACATATAAGTGCTTTACAACCTGTTTTGTTAATAACCCACCAACAAGCACCCATTGTGTCTGTGTGTCGTTATTGATTTATTGACTGAATCTGTGAATTTTATATCTACTAACTGAATCCCGCGGCTCCGTCCGCGAGCAGTTTTGATCCTAGCCCCGAAACCCATGGAAACTTGTATGACTTATTTTGTGAGTGTCTGGACCGCGGGTGTACCTATCTGAATTCTTCCGATTTTTTACAGGACCTGAGGTACACAGCAGGTATATTATATTATCAAGATGAAACAGAGAGATTAGTCTCTCCTAATTGAAATAATCGGTACACTCGTTCGTACTTGTGTACCTATTAAGTTATATAATTTTTAATCTAAAGAAGTATACTGGATTGCATTGAATTACGCTGAGGTACACAGCAGGAATGTTATAAAACAACGGAAAATAGCTCAATTAGCGGTTACAACGGAAATAATCGGTACACCCGCGGTCCAAACATTTAAATGGCGGGTGTACCTATTTCGATATATAATTTTAAAGTACTTTATTTTTAAATGTGTTTGTTTTTTTTATCACATACAAAATAATTAAAACATAAATACACGAAACAAACTCAAACAACCCATCCGCATCGTTCGCGGTCGCGTTGCCCCGCTGAATCGCAATAGCCAACCTTTGCCCCAGGAACGAGCCGGATCGGAAGTCACCGCCTTGGTCGTGGATGCGGCGGCAAATTTCCGCGATCAACCTCTTCGTGTCCAACCCCCAACTGCCCATAGTCTCCACTAATTTTAATTAAAAGAGCTACAAACAATTTATTTTACTCGTATTAAAGGTGTACAACCGCGGTAGCCTAGTGGTTTGGGTAATGGACTGCTGAGACGAGGTCTCGGGTTCGATCCCAGGTTTCACCATGGCACACACCAATGACTTTTCGATGCTTTTCGAAGTTATGTGTGTATTTATCGCAGGTTTATAAGTGCCCGGTTAATGGCAATAGGCTCGCCACCTATTACATTGGGACCTAAACATAAACTGGCGAAATGTGGGTGCTAGCACCTCTGCCTACCCCTTCGGGGATATAGGCGTGAGTTTATGTTATGTTATGTTATGTATTAAAGGTACACTGAGGTAGACCACAGGTACTATTATCGGCAGAATTCTGATTGGTACACCCGCGGTCCAAACGATCAACTTATTTTACGGGAAAGTCTACTATCTAACTCCCAACTCTATGCCAGCGCTTCATCCGAAAACCAGTAGGTCAATTTGGCTTTAGGTCCAAAGATCTGCATCCCAGTTCTACTACGCAGGCTTTCGAATTTTTCAATACAATCTGGATTGATACTCAGATCAAGAAATGAAGTTATATATTAGTATCTCGGTAACATCTCTAATAATTGAGACCAAATTAAATTGTATGTTTAATAATACACTAAATGAACTTCAGATTTTTTGCTATAGGTTTTCCCGATAAAACTAAAAAACTTTGCGAAGGTGTCGCCCAGGTACTGATTTGATCATTAAGTGCTGAGGCGGTAAGGCTATCTTAAAATAATCACACATTTATCCCCGGAGGGTTGGGCAGAGGTGAATTAACACCCACATTTCACCAATCATTGAATTCGGTCCCACGTAATAGGGGATCAGCCTATTGCCATCTTCCGGGCGCTATTCTAGACTCAAGCCATGCCACTGAGGATGAGCCTGGGCTGTATATATCTGTCTGATGTTAAAGAGTTCTATACCTAAGTCGCCTTGGATGGCGTGGTCCAAATTCTACTCTGCCGGGAACCACGTAACTATAATCTACATTAATAAAGTTTGTAATGAATAAACTAGAAAACTACTGGACAGATTTCATAAAACATTTCTCCATTAGAATGCTCCATTACCCCAAAGAGTCATAGGCTAATACTTTTTATTCCAATATTCCAACAGAATTAGGACTTCGCGTGTGAAACCGCGAAGCGATACTAGTTATAAATAACTAAACGTATCATGTTACTATATATAAACACGTAGCTATTATAGTCTGTGATGTAACAGCAATGTTATTATGTAAACCAAAGTAATTAAATTTCATTAAAAGTGAGGTATTTTTTTATAATTATACTTCGCGGCATTTTGTTTGTGGTCGTCATCAAGAGATGACAGGATATCCTGTTCCAATTAGGGTCTGCCTTACTGGGCTCTGAAAACCCGTAATTATTAGGTAATTTACGCCTGAAGAATTTACGACTAAATGGTAAACGAGAAGGTTAACTTAACACATTGCAAGGTTAAGCAATTGAGTTAAGTTGTCAAGTGAGTTTTAGGATGGAAAACTATTTAAGACATTGAGAGATTGAAACTCCTACGTACCTCGGAAAAGCACGGCAGTTGGTACGAGGAGTTAGGGCTCTAGAAAGTTCGACAACAGCCGCCCTAGAGAAGTGGCAATTCCTTGGTCGAAGTTTGTACTCGTACATTCTTACATACTACGAGTACAAACAAAGAAGAATTCATACGTATTTTGATGTTTATTTTGACTTCAACGTATGTCAACCCTACAAATTGAAAATTCTACTCTATTCTACAAACGTCTTGTAGGAGGTAGGACACGATGGTATTTCCGTTCCAATTGAGCAGTCCGACTGGGGTAGTACCTCCACCCTAAAGAATATCACAGCTATAATAACCTCGTAATGTGTTCCTTGCGGTGGGTAGGATAGCCAGAGCTCACTGGAAAGTTTTTATGCTGTCAGTGGGAAGACCAAAGCCTTGTCCTGATTTTGTGTTCTGCACTGACGGCACAAAAACTCTCTGTTCTTACAGTCGGTCGGCAGCACGGGTGTGATTCTCCTGTTGTTACACACGTTCATAGGTCACGGTATACCTACCACACCTAGTATAAAAAATCTTGTCTAATGGAATGATTTAAACTATAGAATACCGATATTTCTAATTCGTTGTGGAGTTCAGATGGAGTTGCTTCACTATAAGAGTACTCGTTAAATATCTAGTATTACGATGTAATTCATGGTGAATATAACATAATGTAGGTAACTGTAGATTCCAGTCATGGTAATGGGCATAACATGTACCTACAAGAATTGCTCGTTACGTGGAGATAATTCAGTTCACATGACTTATAATTTGATTACGAGTATATTACTCCGAGCGCTAGAATGTTCTGTAGGTATTTCCTCGGTAATAGAGCCAACGCAGACGCTATTTAAATTATTCAGCCAGAAACCTATATTTACCTCTACACAACTAGTTTAAAAATTAAATTGTTAGACAATGTAAATAATGAAATTTAAAGTTAACATACATACATATAATCACGCATTTATCCGAAAGGGTTAGATATTTACACCCACATTTCACCAATCATGTTCTTTTCGGCTCCACGTAAAAGGGGGTATTGCCGTCTTTCGGGCGCTATTGTTGACTCAAACCATGCATCTGAGGCTGACTCTGCGCTGAATATATCTGTCTTATGTTAAACAGCCCTAAGTCTAAGTCGCCTTGTACGACACCGTATGGGAAATGATGTGGTCGTCCAAAGTCTGCTTTGACGGGAACCACGCGGCTATTATTTTAAAGTTAAATTATGCCAGAAAGCAGTGGTGGGCTCTTTCGTAATCTATCTTTTTACATAAGAGAGAATTTTGCTCGAAATGTATGCCGCATTCACGGGGTAGTGGATGCTGTGACAATAATGGATAACGTTAAGAGTGTAGTTTGAAAGAAAGGCCAATCCCAGAAAAATTGCGAGGAAATCGTTTGTCCTAGTTCGGACATGTAATGCGTAGGGATGAAACTCATGAAAGTAGGGTCGTAAGGAAGCTATTGACTATGGAAAAGGATGGTTTTAAGGGGAGAGGAAGACCTAAGAGGAGATGGATGGACTGTGTGAAAGATGATAAGACTAGAAAGGGAGTGAATGTTGAGACGACAGCAAGCAGAGATGAATGGAAAAAGCGCACATGTTGCACAAACCCCAAATGAAATATGGGATAAGGGCAGGAAGACAACCTCTGTGACATGGCAGTTGTGAACGCGACGGTCCACTAGACCACCGGTGCGATCTAAGTGAACCCCAGAGTACTAAGAGTCTTCGCGCCATTAGTGGATCATAACGATGGATCCTGAGAGACCTACATAATACACGTATATGAAAAAATATTATTTATAGCACGATAAATGTCATTTCCGTGTCGTTAAACACGCGTAGAATTTCCAACGTTTATGTTCTAGAATATAATAATATAATGTTTTTGTCGTATGTGAGTCCGATTGTGTGTGTATGTGTTCCGATTAATGTGCGTGTATTTATGTTCCTGGAACAGGTTTCATGTAATTGCTGTTCGAATTACAAATACATTGTTTCACACATCAATTGTAGTTATGTTCTCAGCTTCATTACGTAACTTTTATGTAATCTTGTACTATATCATTAAGACGTAGGGCACTCTCGAGATGCTACTCGACTAATGGACGCTGCGAAGCGAGACGATTGTAGATGATGGTTGATTTTTTATACCACTTAGGTGGCAGACAAGCACACGGCCCACCTGATGGGAAGTAGTTACCGTGGTCTATGGACGTGTGCAACAACCTGGGGCGTCACACTCTCGCTGCCGATCCTAAAATACCACAGCAATAGAGGCCTTTTTCCGTATTCCGGGCAGTGGTGTTGAATCAAGCCATGCATCTGAGGCTGAGTCTGGGCTGTAAATATCTGTCTGATGTTATCGAGCCATATTCTTTAGTCGCCTTGTACGACACCGCATGGTAAGAGATGGGGTGGTCCAAATTCTACTCTGCCGGGAACCACGCGGCTTTTCTCAATTTACCGGCGATTCACATTTTAAATTGAAATATTTTATTACGACCTCAAGTTTTTTTTTCAATCACGTGATCCTATTTTTGGTACTTTTATCAATACATGACCTTAACACAAGATGTGGTTGAATTATACAATGTGGACGACGTGGGTGTACCAAGGTACCACAGAAGTTCGCCTCACCTCGGCGTATTTTTGAATTGTTATTGTTTACAATATTATTATTATATTATTATCGTTATTTTGAGTTTACAACGCCAATAAACCACAAAAAATGCGATAAGATTCGCAATCGTGTGATTGTATTACTGTTAATACCTTAACCAAAGGTAAACATGCTTTAAATTCAAGGTCAATCAAAAGTTTACTCTAGGGTTGTGCATCCAACTCAAAAATCATAAGCATATTTTGTATGGAATCCATTTTAATATAATTAATGCAAAAGTAACTCTGCATCAAAATAATCGGGATATTTACCATGTTGCATTTTTTCGAGTTTCCGATATTTTGGCGCTGTTGCAAACACCATGATCCTCTGTGTTCCTCCGTGATCATTGTGCTTGCAACAGCGCCGAAATGCAACATGGTAAATATCCGGATTATTTTGATAAAACGAGTAACTCTGTCCATCTGTCACGATTTTGATAATATTTGGTACAGAGATGGACTAGAGATTTGAAAAGGATATAGGCTATGTTTGGGTTGCGATAACCTACACCATAGTCACGACTTTGTAAAGCTTAAATGATTTTTTTACTTTTGGGCAACGAAAGAGTCACCCTATATTTCATCTTAATAAAGTACCTATATCTGGACCTAAGTACCACTTCGATAATTTAATCGAAGAGTACAAAATCAAGTGAAAAATATATATATCACCACAAAACAAATGTTAAATGGCAATTAAAACAATTTAACTTGTCCCAAAACTGATTTACACTTGTTGAATAATTCATGAGGTGTCGAATAAGAGATAAAACTTTTCGAACCAGTTAGTTCCTAGTCGTTAATTCATTGTTTATTTACAAGCCATGGCGATACCACTCGTTCGACCTCTCACTTCCATTGCTTCCGGCCGGTGGCCTGCTTGTCGGAATATCGGTAACGAGACACGAGCGTGTCACTCAATTGCATCGTATTTCTTACAGGGCTGTCAAATGTGAATTCTGTATCTATGACATATTTTTTTCATTTCTACCTGATCCCGCGGCTGTCTCTTAAGAAAAATTTGGAGGGAAAATTTTTGTTGAATGAGGTACGACATGGCGGTATTTCCGTCTAATTGAGCAGTCCGTCTGGGGAAGTACCTGCGCCCTGCAGAATACCGCGGCCATAATAACCTCGTGTTGTGTTTCCGGCTGTGAGTAGGGTAGCCAGAGCTCACTGGAGAGATTTTGTACTGTCAGTGGGAAGACCAAAAACTTTACCTGCTTTGTCTTTTACACTGACGGCACAACAACTCTTGTGTTTACGGGGTTGGCAGCGCCAGTGTGACTCCTTTGGTGTTGCACACGTCCATGGGCTTGTCTGCCAGCCAAGTGGTATAAAAATAAAATAAAAACAAATTTTAAATTACGTTTTTTTATTAATAAGTAGATTTTGATTGACATCAAAACCAGCCAGTGTTCCATGATCAAAATCTGTCAGTTGGGTAGCATTTACTTTCTATGGTAAATTTTAGTTAAGTAAGTCGTAATGACATGTTCCCAGCGTTTCTAGACAAGAGTAACTGCCTCCTATTAAGGAGATCAGGTGGGGTAATCCTAATGGAGTAGGTCGTAGGAAGTGAAGATATGTCGTGCATTCCTACGATTATTTTTTCGTGAGGTGATCATGTGCTCACTACTTGCTGTCTACTTCTATTTCTGTGCTCTTTCGGGCACCAATGCATAATACCTATAATATTGACCGTCTGAAGTTCCTCTAATGATACTATTATTATTGTGGCATCCATCAGCCTAGAAAATGCCTAAGTACAATAAAGCTACTTTTAAAGTTAAGATATGTTTTGTCAGTGATGACAACCCTAATTTAATTTATTGTAAAGTAAGCTCTATATTTATAAGTTATTAATTTTACTGTATATGGGCTTCCGACCTCTTGGAACTTTTGCAATCCTATCTCAAATTAGCTCTTATACATTAACACTGTACATTTTAGAAGCGCGAATTGTGTGTTGTAATATTAATAGATATTAAATAATAGTGTTACCTTCAAAGATCCTTTAAAATTAAATATAATACTTATTAGGCGATTCTTTCGCGATCTAGTGTTATTTTTGTGTCCACCCATTTTTCTGACATTTCGCTTGTTATTCGGTTGCCTTCGTCACGTGACCTACGTTGGCGGCTTTTATATGCCACTGATCCCACTGCTGGTATAAATGTGTCAGCTTTTGATGAAATTGCGAGTTTAGAGACTCATCGAGACCTTCGGGGCCAATTCTTCCAATGAATAACTTTAACATTCTTTTAAAATATTGGACTTTAATTTTTTGTTTTTGTTTTCATCTGAATATGTCCAAGAAGTGCATGTGTTTGGGAACCTGGGGGCCTCTTTCCTATTAGTCCTATTTTTCCGCTTACTAGAACAGCTATACTTTTTCTTGGCTTTTACTTCTTACTGGAACAGCTGTCTGAGTTTTGGAGGCAACCCCAAGAGGAAAACCTGCGCTGGAGCCTCGTCCACCAATTTTGATGGGTTCCCATGCACTCAATCAACATTCTCTTCTCTTCTATTCACCATCATCATTCTCTGAGGCTTTAACCAACTCAGTTGGGGTAGGCTAACTAAGATGAACTTCGATATTTGCCGCGGAACGACTGCCATATGACCTCCTTTTAATAGGAGGTAGGACACGGCGGTATTTCCGCCCAATTGAGCAGTCCGACTGGGGAATTACCTCCGCCCTACAGAATACCACGGTTATAATAACTTCGTGTTGTGTTCCCAGCGGTGAGTAAAGTAGCCGGAGCTCACTGGAGAATTTGTGCTGTCAGTGAGATGACTAAAGGCTTGTCCTGCTTTGTCCTCTACACTGACGGCACAGAGACTCTGTGCTTACAGGGTCGGCAGCGCGAGTGTGGCTTCTCTGATGTTACACACGTCCATAGGCCACGGTAACCACTTTCTATCAGGTGGGCCGTGCGCTTGTATGCCACCTAAGTGGTATAAAAAAAACAACCACAAATTGCCGATCGAAGTTCTGAAGTTAGTTAGTTAGACTAGTCGGACTTTTTAGGGCTCCAACTTTCCGTAACGACTGGGGTACACCAATGACTTTTCGATGCTTTTCGAAGTTATGTATGTATTTATCGCAGGTTTATAAGCGCCCGGTTAATGGCAATAGGCTCGCCACCTATTACATTGGGACCTACACGTAAACTGGCGAAATGTGGGTGCTAGCACCTCTGCCTACCCCTTCGGGGATATAGGCGTGAGTTTATGTTATGTTTTATTTTGTGACACATAGGTATTACAAAAGATTTTAACATTAAATACCAGTGCATTATGTTCTACCATTTAACAAGGTTATTTTTAGACTTCAAGAATATGGTTATTATTGTTATCGAAATTGAATTAATAATATATATACCTAACATAAATCAATCGAATCAGTCAAGCCTATCGCCAGTCCACTGCTGGACATAATAGGCCTCTCCCAATATTGGGAGGCCTTTCCTACTGTTTCCCCGCTGGCCAGACGGGTTGGTACAAGGTTTTATTTGGAGTTTTCCTTCTCTCGCAGTGATATCGTCTGCATATTTTTCCATGAGTCGCTTTCTACACCCTTCGGATGAGATGGGGTGGTGATATTTGATTCATACCATAATTCATAATTATTTACTAACCCACTAATTGCCAATATTGTCATCAACCATTCTGCTACTGCGGCAATATTTTACGCGACTCGACGCACCTGCGTCTGCGCAGACAGTGCGGCGCGGGTCGTCAACCGCGCATGCGTCCCTGACACCGTTCTACAACACTAGACAAACACCCGCGTTCGCTCGCTTTATGACCAAAATAACGTTGCTGATAAAATTAATTTCCGGTTTTTATTTCTGGTGAATTAATTATGCAAATATTGTATAATTGATATAGGAACCATTGTTGAAATGACTCGTATTTTTTTAATTATAAAATCTCATTTATTTTATTTCTTACATGTATTGTGAAGTTAAAGTGTCGTTCAACTATTTTATGTTAACTTAAAATTATCACAAAACTGCTTGAAACTGATAAAATCTTAGTAACTAGTATTAAGTGATACTAGTTAGTTACTAGTGTTGTACAAATTCGATAGCATAAAATGTATAGTAATATCTATGTATGTACATACATTCATAATAATCACACCTAACCCTCCGGGGATAATCCCCGGAGGGTTAGGCAGAGGTGAATTAACACCCACATTTCACCAATAATTGTATTCGGTTCCACGTAATAGTGAGTGAGCCTATTCCCGTCTTCCGGGCACAATTGTAGACTCGAGCTTTGTATCTGTGCCTGAGTCTCAGCTGTTATATCTGTTTGATGTTAAACACCCCTAATCTAATGTTTCATATATATATACACATATACAATAAAAAGTATGAAATGACATCCCTGCTGCGGTTTTCCCAAGCACCTACAATATGGGGTTCTTCAAGAGGGGCATCAGAAGGTTTCTTCATGGTCGGCAGCGCGAGTGTGACACCCTTGGTGTTGCATACGTCCATAGGCCACGGTAACCGCTTCCCATCAGGTGGGCCGTCTGCCTGCTTGTCTGCCAACTAATGGTATAAAAAAAATTAAAAAAAAGTCGTTTATTTGTTGTGTTTCTTGATCCTTATTATTATGTAATCGCTTATCCCAAATTCAGTGAGTAGTAACCATACATATAATAAAAATAAATTATCACCATTAATTATTAAACTAAATAAACAACCAAACAAAGTAACAGATAAAGCTTATGTACAACACAGTTATAATAATCATTGTTTCTATTAAATCATCGTAATTAAACAAACAGCCTTACAGACATTCTGACCATGATAGGTGCGCGTGCGCAGATTTGACCGATATGACCATTGACCATCCGCGCAATGTTCCGACTTCCGAGACACGGAAACAAACGAACCGCACTATTGCTCGTTATTATATAAGTTTATTGGAGAATTTACTTCTTTTAATTAATCTTGTAATAATAATAAATTTCGGATTAAACGCGATTCAGGGTTAAGTACATTAGGACAATATACTTAGTTTAACATAAATAATATTTAAGAGGTTTTGTTAATGTATCACCTTGTATGTGTGAATAATAATAATTATAAAAATGTGTTAGGACATACTACACAATGACTCTAGATTAAAAGTAAAATCAGCCCACCGACCTTCTGTTCTTTTTTTTACGTGCGAACAATCACCACGGATACCTCTCCCCGTCAAAGCCGGTGGGAGAGGTTATGTCGGACTCGAACCAAATAAAACGCACGACGTCCCAACTGGCGTCCTGCTTCTGCCAGGGTGACAGATGGCTCCACCCGTCACCCCCAGGCCTGCACTCATAGGGGGCGGAGGTCATTCATCGACACTGACAGCACAAAAACTCTCTAGTGAGCTCTGGCTACCCTACTTACCACCGGGAACACAATACAAGGTTATTATGGCCGCGGTATTCTGTAGGGCGGAGGTACTACCCCAGTGGGACTGCTCAATTGGACGGAAATACCGTCGTGTCCTCCTCCTAACTCTCCTCTCGAGTTGCTGCCGCTCCCGCCCCACCTCCCCCTTCACGAGCATTACTTGCTCGCAGAAAGAGGCATCCCACCTAGCTTGTAATATGGATTGAGGTGTGCTGGTACCAGGACTAATGGTGCCAGCTGTTATCAACCCATATGTTCATACACTATACTGTCGTACGTAATGGTCTGTCCATTACATACGTCAGTCTGAAGTGCGATTGATTAAATTATGTAGTTAAATTGTTAGTGTTGCTATGTCACGCCTCAACAATGACAACACTCATCTCAACGCTTCAGTGCAACAAGAAATAGGAAACTTGAACATAAAATCAAAACAATTTTATTGCAATTCAGTTATGTTTTCAAATAAATGAGCGACAAATCTTTTTTTAATGCGTGCAGCAATAAGAAAGCCGATGAGATAAACCCCGTGGAGAACTTTGACAGGCCTCGTGGCCTGGTTTTCTAGAGACGTCGACAAGGGTATGGGCGACAATGACGTGTTGTTGGGAAATCAACATACCTCCTTAATAGGGGATTGAGACTGATGCATCGTGGCCTTGGTGATATATATTTTTTTTAATTACGCAAAATCCTCACGGTCACCAAATTCCTAACCCCTACAGCCAGGGTGATGAGAGTGGTTATATCCGACTCGAACCGAATAAAATGCACCCCCTGTATTGTTACAGACGCGCGTCAATGATGTCGCCGCGGCAACTCATGCGCAACTCCAACATGACGCAGAAGTGGCAGCGGCGGGAGATCTCCAATTTCGAGTACCTGATGTTCCTCAACACCATCGCTGGTAAGTACATTGATAATTTTTACCAACGTTACTAAGATGTTGGTACTCAGTTTGCTGAATGCTAAATCATTATCATCCTAGTATTGGTCCCGGCTGCATTTCCTCTGTAACAGTATTTTACCGCCGTAACCTTGGCGAGTTTTTTTTTATCTAGGACACGCCAACTTGACTTCACCTCGCCTGATGGTAAGTTAAAGGCAAAGTCTCAGGAAAGAGAGTCACCATTACAGACACTAAGTAATGTTACAATGGTGGCACTCAGCTTGGCGGCCTCATCAGATGCTTTTTCACGCTCCGCTTAAAGGACCCGGCACTGCAGGAAGAAGGAAACACATGTGCTGGTAATGAATTCCAGGTCTTGGTGGTGCGATAAAGAGAAGAGTCTCCGAACCGCTCTATTCCGATAATTCGATAAGTTCTTCCAATTACTTGCTATCAAGATTTTCCTATCAAGAAAAATACGTGCAGGGCTGAGGTGTCAACCACTACGCTGAAAACAATTCCATTTAGTTCAAAGCTTCATAAAAAAATTCGTCAAATGGTACCCATTGTCGAAATTTCGGCCTGCAACTTAGTACATAAGTGTCACGGTAGGCCTACAGGTGTATCGCCTCATAGGTGGTTAGTTTGGCATGGCTCCTAAAGACTCAGACATCCAATAAACACAAACGATGAAAATATAAGAAATAAAAATGCTATCGCGTTTCCTAACCCGATGTCACAGTACTCACAGTCAATTTTACAGTTATTGCGAATAGTTTACATAATGCTATTACAGCGGCACGATTTATTACAGAGGCTGTGGTTTTGTGCGCTTATATCACAATGCTGTAATGTTTGAAGTAAAATGTATTAACACAAATACTTTGCAGAAGTTATAGATATGGGGGCAAAACTCTCAGTTTAAACTACAATTCGTGCGAATTAACATGGCGTCTGGCTCGACAACAAACCTCCTCTCTCATCCCCGCACCAGGACCCGCTCTCGACTTTCGAGAGTAGCAGCATTAACACTGTGACCGTTACACGTTTGCCTTAGTTTGAGTTTCGTAGTTATTTGTTATCGGATTTTATTTAAGATTGGTAATTGTTACGTTTGGAAAGCCAGGTGCCATGTTATTGCGTACGAGTTATAATATCGAAGTTCAGCCTTTCCACTGAAAAATGCGGACCCCGGATTAACGCAAGGACGATGAGTGTTAACGCTCAAATGATATCGGGTGAGGCTCTGGCGCGGGCAATCTGTGAGTGTACTGGCACTTGGCGTTAGTTTGAGCACCATAGCCCTTTATGGAATCCCAACATAAACCCTGAAATCATAAAGAATTGTCTCACAAATGTTTGAGCCTTGAGGCTGTAATAAACTAAATATAATTGGCTTATAGTCCAAAATTAAATGGAAAAGAGTTCATTACATCTTTTCATTCAACCTACACAATTCCATTTAATAGACTTATATATGCTAACTACTTGTCCTACTGTAAATCTGTTGGTGTACAATAAAGAATTATCTATCTATCTATCTATCAATCTGTGTATCTAACAGCATAAAACTATATCTAAAATGAAATGGCATTGTTTGCTGTATCTGTGGTATGACAATGGTTTTATTATGGCATGAAATTAGCAGAATCGGGGCCCTGTTCGCGTGACGAACACAATATCCTTAGAGGAATTGTACAGGACTCGCAATGAGTGTAATACTTACGCAATATCTTAACAGGGTTTATTAGAAAATGAGTACTGATACGTCAGTACTATTATTACCTGTTCTGTAAACCGAGGGTGATGCCTAATAATCCTGACAACATAAAGATTTGAACTGGCATAAATTCGCATAGAGCTGAAAATTGGTGGGGGTCTTAAATACACGATAATATAAGAAATATCAAAAGTCCCCGTCGATTGGACTTGTGCATTTTTATTTATTCAAGGTCAAAGGTCAAAATTATTATATTCTCGCATTTCTCTCGTAAACAGCAAGTGCTATCGCAAAAGTAGGTTGTACAAAGTTAAAGATCATGTTATTACCCCCTCTCCCTTAGCCCCCCCCCCCCCTCCCCACCACCATTTACTTACTGCCGGCGGGGGACGCCACGGCCGGCGGGTGATCCACCCTTAGTTATGGGCCATTTCACCCATGTCCTTAACTGCTATGGAGGATATGGGGTATCCTGTGATCATGGCATTTCGTCTGTCATTTTACGTAAAGTGGATAAACCAAGCGCACCTACGGGTACGTGTAGAAGATAGTCAATATATTTTGCGAGTCAATATCGTGGTCCAATAACATAGGTACGAATCTCATTCAAACATCAATATTGTGTGAAATGTAGTTGTTAATACATCTTTGCCTATCCCTTGGGGGATTCACTGACGTGAAGATATGTTTTGTGTCAATATTATCTATATATTGAAAGCATCGCAATGTATGTGTACTATTTATATTGAGTATTAACATGCGACCAGAAATACTAAGAACCAGTCAGTCGATTATTACACACTATTAAGACTTCCTAATGTAATTATACGTTTTATGATGAACTAAAACGTGTTCGAAAAGAAAAAACTATATTTTCAAAATGTCTGACAAATACGCAGTGTAAATAATATCTAAATGATAAATATTCTAGAACAACGTTTTTTACATATACACAACAACATAGTCTCAGAAATGAGTCACTATTACAGATAGCAATAATATTGCAATGGTGGCACTTTAGGTTTTATTATAGACAATAATTGTAAGTTTGTGACTTTCACGACCGAGCACGTAGTTAGGCTCTATAGCGTAACTGTAAATTACGTGAATTATACTTAGTTTTGTAATATAGAATTAGCACGCAAAGTTACAATATTTGCTGAAATTGTATAGATCTTAGGCAGTGGTAACCGCTTGCTATCATAGTAAAAACAAAGTCAAAGTCAAAAATCATATATTCTGCATAGGCCATTAAACGGAAACGCTTCCCCGACCTGCGAGGACCTCGGCAAGAAACTCCGCGGACATTTTTTGGTCTATTTACAAACACTTACTAAATCTGCTTAGTCTAAATACAATAACACTTTTGAAAGATACGCACAACAATATTTATTCCTTAGAAATAGATTATGGCAGTGAATAGATTATCTGATTGTAAAAACATCCAGGGTCTGGCAATGAGAACTCTATAATGGTACTTAACAATACATACTTACATAGCTCAGTAATAATATAGCATAAAGTCGCAGAATCCGGCAATAAAACCTCACAGGATATTGCAGTAAAATTCACAGAATTCAACTATTAAAGTTCACAGAATTTGGCAATAAAACCTTTCAGGATCTCGCTGTAAAAGTTTACAGAATATGACAATAAAACCACTCACAAGATCAGGCAATAAAAGTTCACAGAATATGGCAATAACCACTCACAGAGTCAAGCAATAAAAGTTTACAGAATATCAATATCAGGATAGGCCGTATGCTCGTCTACTACTCAAATACTAATTACCACATCTTTGCAAGTTGTGTAACTATTGGTTAATTAAGTGACTTACACACTGTTGTGCATGCCTAAGATTTTGATGCAAGCTCTTCCTGCAATTATCACCACTATCTGATGGGATTCCTTACCGGTAGCCGTTGCAATTATAAACAATGTAACATGCAGATGGCTAGTGAACAGTATGTGATATTTATGTTCTTGAGTCTTAAATTTTAATATTATAAAACACTAGCATCGCGCCGCGGTTTCACCCACGTAAATCCTGATCCCATGGGAATATCGGGATAAAAAGTAGCCTATGTTACTCAAGAAGAATGTAGCTTTCTAATGAAAATAGAATTATTAAAATCGGTCCAGTACTTTTGAGTTTATTCGTTACATACAAAAATACAAATCATTCCTCTTTATAATATTAGTATAGATAAATTTATATTCGTATTTATTACAGTCACACAATGCTGACAATATTATGTTTACAACAATATTACATAACATAACATAAACTCACGCCTATATCCCCGAAGGGGTAGGCAGAGGTGCTAGCACCCACATTTCGTCAGTTTATGTTCAGGTCCCAATGTAATAGGTTGCGAGCCTATTGCCATAAACCTGCGATAAATACACACATAACTTCGAAAAGCATCGAGAAGTAGTTGGTGTGTGCCATGGTAAAACCTGGGATCGAACCCGAGACCTCGTCTCTGCAGTCCATTACCCATACCACTAGGCTACCGCGGTATTACAATATTACATTATAATGTAATATGTTACCTGTACTTAAACGTTGTATCACTGGTGCCAACTTGCTTTATCGCATAACTTAATACTTATTTGAAATTGAGTCGTACTGTATAATTTACTTATAAGCAGGAAGTTAGTAATAAAACATGATGTACCTACGTTAAAATTTAGAACTGTATGTAGGTTCGTAGAGTGAAGGTTCTGCTTACCCTTCTTGCTAATTTGGCGAAGGATATTAACACCCACATTTCGCCATATTACGTTCTTGACACTTGCCATGCTTACTGTCTGATAGAGAACAGCCTACCCCTTAGCTGCTTTTTACCTACCATTCTTTGTTTACTCAAGATTTACTAAATCTGTTCCAAACTTTGCCGAGAATCGAAAACTTTACATTTGTGTATTTTATTTCTGAAATATCAATATTTCTTTTTTTTGCGATACAATGAGGCAACGCGGCCAGCATCATGGGCACCTTTGCGCTGGGAACGATACGGGGTGGATTTTTCGACACGACAAACCTAATCACGGCACAACCTGACGGCACAGAAACTCTGTACTTACAGGGTTGGCAGCGCGACTGTGACTCCTCTGGTGTTACCAACGTCCATAGGCCACGGTAACCACTTTCCATCAGGTGGGCCGTGTGCTTGTCTGCCTCCTAAATGGTATAAAAAATCACGGATGTATTCTGTGTATTTTTTGATTTAATATTGACATTTGTTCTTTGTTTAATTTATTTTTTCAGTTTCAATCAGCACCACTTGAACACTTTCTTAAATTAAATTAGATATTATAATTATCAATCACTCGGAAACCCTTTATAAAAAAACTTTTTTATAATATAAAACTTTAAAAAAGCAAGTTTGGCAAGCACCTAGGTACCAGGGCGACATAAACACTCAGAAGTTACCTTTTCAAAAGTTCCACAGCCTTATTCCGCAACATGATCATTGTTCACTTCTCTACAGTCTCACTCTCACACGTTTGCACCTAGTTTTTTTTTTTTAATTCAATCACTCGCGGCATCAAATCTTATAATGCCTAACTTTGCTATCACATTGTTGAGAAGCACGTTGATCGCGAAAGTCGGCAGCTGTTTGACTACAGCGGGCGGACTGGCAAATGGGAAAAGTGACACCTACAATGGCCAGCACGCACTTAGTGATAATATTGTAAGAAGCTGTTTGGGGTCAGAGGCCGCCGTTGATAAACAAGCGTTGCATCAGTGGCTAAGAACATAATGATTGGTATGTTCCTTGTACGTTGACCATACAGGTCTTTATTATGGTACTGTACCTTGTTCCACTTATCTTGATGGTAATTTAGGAACAGCGCGTGCGATGCGGGCCGGCTAATGTCTGGGTATCAAAGCTGATAAGTGATTATTGCTTAATAAGATTATATTTACCTAGAATAGAATAGAATAGAATAGAATGTCTTTATTTGTAAAACATAGGTACACAGAGATCTCAAAAGTATTAGGCTCACTATGTTTTACCACTTGGGCATACAGGCTACTTTCTTAGTCAATTGTCACAATGTCATAATATTATATATGTCACAATAATGTAATACAATAATCCATAAAACAAACATGCAATACAAGCTTGACCCCTTCGACTTAGTGCAAAGACGGGCATTGAGGCTGGTTGACAATCCCATACTCACAGGTAGATAAAGATAAAGATAAAGATAAATTTATTTGTAGAAACATGTGTACAGATGATGTTACAAAGTATATTACAAAAGGCATTGCGAGTTTCAACACGTTCTGTCAATGTAGACGTACAAATATGAGTATTCGTGAACTTCATGTATGAGCACGAGAAATATAATATTCTATAATGATCCTTTAATAATTATATAATTTTTGGTTATTTGACAATTATAGGTATTTGTAATTCGTAACAAGATTAAATTTATCATTATTTGTCAATAAAGAATATAATTAATTCGTTTAATGTCAGCATAAAGAAACAAGTGTGGAACATCTTAGCCTTAGGAGCGATTTTGCCTTACTGTGTTTGTTCTACCGCCTATACAATGGTTTGTGCTCAGATGAATTGTTTGACATGATCAAAGAATCAAAGAATCAATTTCATTTATTTTTTTATTTTTTTTTATTTAAGCTTTATTTGACATGGAATATAAAATAGAAACAATATCTCAATTCTAAGTAATCTATACAGAAATAATATTAAATAATTTATAAATATTAAATACAATAAAAATAAAATAACTATTATACAACTTATAGCTAAGAACAATTAAAATGCGTCGTAGAATTCCTCCGCATCGCATGCCTCTTGTGGCAGCGTTCCCAGAAGACTGGCAGCATTGCCACGTTGTATGGCAATGCTTATTCTCTGACCTAAAAAGAGGCCAGCCTTCTGGTCACGAGAAGCGTCGACCATACGCTTCGCAATCTCACGGAAGAGGTTGCGAGCGCTCGGACCCCATGACCCCAAAGTCTCGACTCCAAACGGCACAAATTCATAATCTCCGATGAGATTGGAGTATTTGCGCCGCTTGAGAGCCTCTGCAGAAGCAGCAGCAGCTCCAGCACAGCCAGCCGTGCTAGTTATATGGGTAGGAGCCATGGTATCAACGCATGTGGCGTCCCACACCAGAGTCCTACCCATCTTCCATGGCATTAACGACATGCCATCCGGTCTCTTGCCATCGTCACGCGCCAAACCGTTTGGTTCTAGTACAGCTGGTACACCGGCGGTGACAAGAGCACGGCGGATTATGTCATTGAGGCTGGCGTGCCGTGGAATTCGCCCTGCGCTCCTGCAGCACGACAGACCATGGTGTCCGAGTCTGTCAACGGCTTCTCCACAGCGGCATTGATGCGGAGAAACACACGGCGCGCCTAAACGGAGACAAGTTGCGATGCGGAAGGTAGTGTCATCTAACATAGTCCCTACGTTAGATGACGGAAGAGCTTGTAGCCAAAGACCCGATTCCCACACTCCAACCGCCAGTAAACGGGCACGCTCAGCAGCATTGGAACATGTATTTAGTAATTTTTTTCCAACTAAGCTGCAGAGCGGCCCGTCCCACTGACGCTGTGAGAAGAGGTTCCTTGGGAGATCGGTGTTTGGACATGCAATTTTCCAAGCGTTCACTGCATCAGTCTTACACAATACTTCAGAATTAACTAGTGTAGGTGCAAGGATTTTCCTAGTTAATTCTTCGGTACTGTGGACTGAAGACAGGAACGCTGGTAAGCTGACATCTGAAATTTTGCGAATACCGAGCCCACCCAAGCGAATCGGTAGAGTCGCTTGTAGTAAAGCTCGGTCATCCAAGGCCACATTTAAAATTTTGGTGAAGGTATTTTCTATAATTTCGTCCATTTTTTTCAAAATCGTTAAATGTTTAAAAAATGGCGTTGATCGTAGGGCATGGGTGAATTTTGGAACGAATAGGCAATACCGAAGAATAGTGAAAGCCGAGTGTATATTAATTTTGAGTAGGCGATCCGAAATGTCACTAAAAATTTGAATTTTTTCCTCTATAAATGGGGTATAGGCATCTTCTAGGATTGGGGACCCGAGGAGACGTAAAGAGTCTTTTTCTAAAATTTTGATGGTGGGAGCTATGGAATTGAATTTAGAGATAGTAGAAATTTTGTCCGAAACGTCGTTTAAAAAAATCTCGCATTTGCTGTCATTTAGTTCTAAACCAATTAATCTAAATTCATTTTTAATAAATGCCAAATCTTGTAAAACTGTCTCCACATCTCCCCCTAGAGTCCCATCGTCTAGGTACCATACATTAAATTTAGAATTTAACCGCCGAATAATGGGCTGAATAGCTAAACTGAAAATTACCGGTCCAAGAGGGTCTCCTTGTTGACATCCAACAGCTGATTTCAAAAGGTTGTCCTTGTATAATAATTTGGAGGGGTATCTGTAACATTGCCAAAGAAAATTATAAATTTTGGGTGTTTCTAATTTAGCTTGGTTCAACAAGGTGTCTCTGTTCACCGAGTTGAAAGCATTCTTCACATCGACCTTGAGAATGACCTCACCTTTACTGGAGCCAAGGTAGGTTGATAAAGCATGTATGGCAGCCTCACAGCCCCCCTTTGAACCAAAACCAATTTGGAGGGGCTGGAACTTCAAAGATAACTCGGTTTTGTAATATTTACAACAGAGTTTGGCTGCCATACGTCGGTACGTACATCCCACGGCAATAGGACGAATGCCACCATCTGTCTTGCGTAGGGCACACAAATTAGCCCCATACAAAATGTCTGTGATGGCATCATCCACACTACCGGAGAGCATCAAATTCATGAGAGCCGTTAGCTCCTTCAGAAGTGCCTCACCAGCCTCCCCGGTGCTTGGCCCTAAAAGATCTTTTAAATGTTGTGGGGTTAATGCGTCAAGACCTCCGGCAGAGCCACTTCGAAAGGAGACAACGGCTGCCAACACTTCCTTGGCCGTTACGCACAGGCAATCAGGGTCGGGGACAGGTGCCTCAGGAAAGGAAAGGCCACCCGCAGGCGCTGGATGCTTGCTCCGCAGACCAGTAAGGGTCTCAGGAGAGCAGGGCGCCACTACATCGCTACTAAAAAGCAATCTCGATGCCCCACTTATGTCACCATCCCTCAATTTTGATTCAACCAAGTTAAAAATATTGCTTTTCCGAAACGAAGAGTATGTTGGGTTTATATTTTCCGTTATGACGCTACAATTATTTTTAATTTGAGACGTCAATGAATTTGTTGTTGTTCGGTGGGCTGTCCGGTCTGTCCTGTCTGTTCTAATATGTAAAATTTTGTATGGGAAGGTGAGCAGTTGCTCCCAAGCCGTTTTACTATTTTCTCGAAGTACAAGACCTATGCAGTTTGACAAACTTTTCGCAACAATTGGTCTTGCACCGCGAGGAATTCTCTTTAGGATCGAAACAGAGTTTTTTAAGTGAGATAGTCTTTGCCAAAAGGGAATTTCAATAATGTTTTCAGAAACTGTACTTGTAGAGGGTTGAATAACCAGAGGGGGGTTCGGAGATACATGTCGGGGTTTGTGTACTTTTCCGATATGTATCTTCAAACCTCGCTCACTCTTAAAAATACGGGCTTGGGAGCAGTGAGGGCATCGTATCACATTCAATAGCGAAGCAGTAGGTTGACTTACCTCCGCATCACTATCGTGCAACATAAAAATGCTATGAAAATGGAGATTTCATTTATTCAGTTTTGGCACATAAAGAGCACATATGAACTTCAAAATTTTACAATTATGTATGTCAAGAAATAATATAAAAATATTAAATAATGTAAAAATAAACCATTGGAAAATGATTTTTTCGCTGGTTTGGTAGATTAGTTCTACTGAGAAGATACCAGCAAGAAACGCAGCGAACTACATTAGAACTAGATTATTTTTCTTTTTTAAATTTGTTTTGGTTTACAATTTATTTTGTGCGAGCAAGCAAGAGACTTATGTTGACCACGCATTAACATCATTAAGGTGCGCATCCACTTTATAGTAACCTTTACTCATTAAAGTTTTTTTCACTTCTATTTTAAATTTATTTATTTATTCCTCAGGACTTGATTAATATAATCAAGTCCTGAGGAATTTTATTAAATATTTTTATGCAGCTGCCTACAAATGAATCACCAACCTTGTGAAGCCTAAGTTTTGGTACAACTAGTTTATTTTTATTTCTCGTATTAAAATTGATGATTGATGCCCGTAGCTACATTCTATCGCACCTCTCGCCATAGGCAGGGAATTCATCCTCACACATTGCGACTCGAGACGGTGCGCACTGTGCGGTATGAAAGAAAGGATATTTGATTGGTTGCATGTACAGTGGTCAAAGGGACAAAATGAGACAGAATAATGTAATTTTTTGTGATAGAATAATCACAATAATCACGCATAAATACGTTGTAATTTTGTTATTGATGCCAATCTGACATTACATTTGTCACGCAATCTAAGTACCCGGTTAATGGCAATAGGCTCGCCACCTATTACATTGGGACCTAAACATAAACTGGCGAAATGTGGGGCTAGCACCTCTGCCTACCCCTTCGAGGATATAGGCGTGAATTTATGTTATGTTATGTTATTCCAGCTTATTGATTTTTCAACTGTATCTTAATAAATGTAATATACCTTTATAGATATATTCACTTACATAACATAGTACTCAGATAAATATTCAAAATATAAATATAATAACAATTAATGTAATATAACCTTATAAAAGCTAATAAAACAGCAGCTAATAAAGCAGCCGTGTTGTTCTCGACAGAGTCCACGACCACTCCATCTCTTCCCATGCGGTGTCGTACAAGACGACTAAGGGATAGGACTGTTTAACATCAGATAGGTATACAACAGCCCAGACTCAACAATAGAGAGTCAACAATAGTGCCCAGAATACGACGATAGGCTCACCCCCTATTACGTGGGACCGAATAAAATTTTTGGTGAAATGTGGGTGTTAATTCACCTCTACCTTTTTTTTTTCGTGCGCAAAATCCCTACGGATACCTCCCCACCGGAGCCGGTGGAGAAGGTTATGTCGGACTCGAACCGACTAAAACGCACGCCGCCTGTGGGTCGCTTTGGTTGCCGAAAGTGAGGTTGACAGGCATATCCCTCGCACCCCGGCCGACCCAGGGCCATCTCTCACGATCTGGTCCTCTTCTCGGGTGTGGGGACTACAGAGTCCCCAACTCGTCCCCGGAAACGGGGAGGCGCGCCACGCGCGCCACCGCCGCGGCAATTCACCTCTGCCTAACCCTCCGAGATATGTATGTAAATAAAAGCTAATAAAACCTTATAAATATAGATAATATTTCAAGCGAATCAAAAGTACAATTCATAGATAACACGGTACATAGGTACGTACGAGTATCATTATTTAGACAATCAATTTGTATAGTAGCATAATTCGTACATAAGTAGCACATAACACATACATATGCTTATTCAATTAACAACATTTATACGCGGATACTTCTAAACTAAATGTTTGAAACTAGGTAAAAGAACAAGCTTCTCACCTACCCGGATATAATATCCACAGGCTTAATCACTCACCATCCTATCCTAGACATAACATAAACTCACGCCTATATCCCCGAAGGGGTAGGCAGAGGTGCTAGCACCCACATTTCGCCAGTTTATGTTTAGGTGTCCCAATAGGTAGCGAGCCTATTGCCATTAACCAGGCACTTGTAAACTTGCGCTAAATACACATATAACTTTGAAAAGCATCGAAAAGTTATTGGTGGGTGTCATGGTGAAACCTGGGATGGAACCCAAGACCTCGTCTCAGCAGTTTATTACCCATACCACTAGGCTATGCTACCGCGGTTAAATTATATTATAAATCCTATCCTAGAATTGGGTATTATCCTCTTTTTTTTTTTTTTTTTTTTTACGTGCGCAAAATCCCCACGGATACCTCCCCACCGGAGCCGGTGGAGGAGGTTATGTCGGACTCGAACCGACTAAAATGCACGCCGCCTGTGGGTCGTTTTGGTTGCCGAAGGTGAGGTTGACAGGCATATCCCTCGCACCCCGGCCGACCCAGGGCCATCTCTCACGATCTAGTTAACATAAATTATTTAACTAAGCTTATTAAATTAAGAATGGTTAAAAGAGCGTTAAAAGTGGGGGGCTCTAATTTTATCGTTTTTATTTATTTTCAACCATCCTCCCAACCTTTTTTTTTCTTTTTCTTTTACGTGCGCATAATCCTTATGGATACCCCTCCACCGGAGCCGATGGAAGAGGTTATGTCGGACTCGAACCGACTAAAACGCACGCCGCCTGTAGGTCGCTTTGGTTGCCCAAGGTGAGGTTGACAGGCATATCCCTCGCACCCAGGCCGACCCAGAGCCATCTCTCCACGATCTGGCCATCTTCTCGGGTGTGGGGACTACAGAGTCCCCAACTCGTCCTCGGAAACGGGGAGGCGCGCGAGGTGCGCCGCCGCGGCGTGCTTCTGCTAGGGTGACAGTCACCCCCAGGCCTGCGCTCATGGGGGGCGGAGGTCGTTACCAACGTACGCGGGCAGCTTGGCTTTCGATATCCACCCAACCTAAGATAAATAGTAAATGATTTGAATATTAAATATTATGACGTCACAATAAATTATTTCGTTTTGTAGAATAAGTAATTTGACTGTCGTACACAGGACGCACACGGACAGGTCTCCAAAACTTCCATTATGGGGCTCGGCACGTTGCTACATCTTCGAAATATTTTTTATGACCGATTTACTGTTTTCTGAAAGGTAGACCGGCAGGCCAGTGAGTTTGACTCGGGTCCGGATGATCTGGGTATCGGGTACGCGATCTCCATACAACCGTATCGTTTATATCAACGAACAAAATAACGTAGCCGCGTGGTTCCCGGCAGAGTAGAATTTGGGCCACCCCATCTCTTCCCATGCGGTGTCTTACAAGGCGACTAAGGGATAGAGATGTTTAGTATCAGACAGATATATATAACCCAGACTCACTGTCAGATGCATGGGTCGATTCAACAGCAGTGCCTGAAATACGGCAATAGGTTACGTGGGACCAAATACAATGATTGGATTCATATTGGTGTTAATTTACCTTTGCCTAATCCTCCGGGGATAAAGGGGTGAACAAATGTATGTATGTTTGTAAAATAACGTAACGAATATTGAGTGTTTTCAATGAAGGCCCGTCAGTTTGAGAACTTGCTTGACAGTAAACTAAAGAGGAAATTTCAGAAATGAGGGTCACCTCTGTATATACGAATAATGCTTCAAGGGTGGCCCTAACGTTTGTGCCGCTCATTTTAATTCAGAAACACGTGGCCCTATAATAGGTGCATTATAAATTAATAAACTAATAAACTAATAAAAGTGCGTTTTCAACAACGAGCTACATTTTGCTTCCATTCCGTATGTAAGTAAGTTGCTGATTACACGTGTTAACAGAACTTCTTTGTGTTCAATACGGTCACATTCAGATAAACTTCCAACGAGGTCAGACAGACAGATCGTTAGGAATGAGCTGCAGTCTTCTTCGGTGTAGATCTACTCTTAACAATACAATGATAAAAAAATATTCTGGATAGTAACTAGTAGATTTTTTTTTATACCACTTAGTTGTCAGACAAGCACACGGCCCACCTGATGGAAAGTGGTTACCGTGGCCTATGGACGTCTGTAACACCAGAGGAGTCACAGTTGCGCTGCCAACCCTGTAAGTACAGAGTTTCTGTGCCGTCAGTAGAAGACAAAGCAGGACAAGCCTATAGTCTTCCACTGACAGTACAAATTCTCCAGTGAGCTCTGGCTACCCTACTCACCGCTGGGAACACAACACGAAGTTATTATAGCCGCGGTATTCTGTAGGGCGGAGGTACTTCCCCAGTCCGACTGCTCAATTGGGCGGAAATACCGCCGTGTCCTACCTCTTTCCTCTTTCCTACCTACCTCTTTCCTCGTAATACGTACGTCTACAGGTATGATACCGAAGGCAACCGTGAAATAGATTCTACTTGAACAAAAATCTAAAAATTTGAAGAAGATGAGAAGAACGCAGTTCATTTGCGCCAGGAAAACCTTGAATCATTCAGTGGTCGTGAAGTTCATTCTCCAGATATTTACTGTTTAGATTGCAAATCCCTTTTCATTTGAGTTTTATGTCGTTATCACCTTGCATAATTGTGTTATAGCTGAGAGAAACTTGTGTTTCACAGTTTTTAATTCATTTATCGATTGGTTACGCAAAATACGCAATGCATTTGTTGGTTGTACGAAATTGGAACACGCTTTGCATGTGACGTGTACCATAATAAAACTCTATAGTTTAAATGTCAAGAGCTGCATAATAACTATTTATTATGCAGCTCTTGATATTTTCGTAGAGTATTTGCTTTGAGTAATTGAAACGCAGTATAATACCTACGTCAAAATCAATTATAACAAAATCCGAATAAAATACAGAACAATCCATGAAAGAAGTTTATACTGTATAGTGATGCACGGTTACGCGCTTACTGCTCGACTCCTGCCGATAGTAGCGAGATGTTAAATAGCCTACAACATTCCCCAAGAATTCGGCTGTGGGTTACAATAAGATTTTGTCAAATCGAATAAGTAGTTTCAGAGATGATAACACGCAAAAAATCGGCAATAATTTTTTAAGTACCGTACTACACAATATTGATCGCGTCAGTAAGCACAATATTTTTAAAAACAAACAATCAAATTGTAAGATTTCACCACAACTTAAAACAATGCCATTATCTGCGTAAAGTAAACAGGGTCAATAGGAGTCACTGAAGCGACGAAATAATTCGCGGCAGTTGGGAAATTTTGCGCAACTGTGACCAAACCGCCGAAGGCTGTTGATGGGAAACTCGACCCGGTGCCGATGGAGCAAGGTGTAGAAAGAAACGATATAGAAAGTTTTCAGTAAAACCATTTTTAACTGGCACATACTGACATCGCACGTGAAAAAATAGTAAAGAAGTCGCTTAAGCCGATCGTAGCGCCACCTAACCATCGTGGATTCAACCTTGTCTTGACTTGAATAATAAATACAAAAAAATAAAAATAATATCAAAGAATCAAGAATCAAAGAATCAATTTCATTTATTCAGTTTAGGCACATAAAGAGCACATATGAACGTCAAAATTTTACAATTATGTATGTCAAGAAATAATATAAAAATATTAAATAATGTAAAAATAAACCATTGGAAAATGATTCTTTCGCTGGTTCGGTAGATTAGTTCTACTGAGAAGATACCAGCAAGAAACTCAGCGAACTACATTAGAACTAGATTATTTTTCTTTTTTAAATTTGTTTTGGTTTACAATTTATTTTGTGCGAGCAAGCAAGAGACTTATGTTGACCACGCATTAACATCATTAAGGTACTCAACCACTTTATAGTAACTTTTACTCATAAAAGTTTTTTTCACTTCTATTTTAAATTTATTTATTGGCATATTAATCAAGTCCTGAGAAATTTTATATTATATTTTTATGCAGCTGTCTACAAATGAATCACCAACCTTGTGAAGCCTAAGTTTTGGTACAACTAGTTTATTTTTATTTCTCCTATTAAAATTGTGTACATCAGATAGTTTTTCTAAAATATTTAGGTTTTTTCGTACATATAAGATATTTTCATAAATGTATTGAGAAGCAACTGTTAAAATATTAATTTCTTTGAAAAGTTCTTTCAGCGAGTCACGGGGTCTGAGGCTATAGATCGCTCGTATCGCTCGTTTCTGTAGTACAAATATAGTTTCAATATCGGCAGCTGAGCCCCACAGCAGCAAACCGTATGACATAACGCTCTGAAAGTAGCTAAAATAAACTAGTCGTGCAGTTTCCTCATCAGTCAGTGACCTTATCTTTCTAACCGCATAGGCAGCTGAGCTAAGTCTTCCTGCCAAGGCTGTGATATGAGAACCCCATTGCAGTTTACTATCTAGAGTTATTCCAAGAAAAACTGTGGTATTGACTATTTGGACAGATTCGTTATTCATTTTAATATTAATATCTGCCTGTCTTACATTTGGCATAGTAAACTTTACACATTTAGTTTTCCTCGCATTGAGCAGCAAGTTGTTACTTGTAAACCAATGTAATATATCAGAAAGGGTATTATTCACTTCGTCAAGTACTACTTCATGTCTATCAGCCTTAAAAATTAATGATGTGTCATCAGCAAATAATACAATTTCACAAAGATTTGTCGCGAAGTAAGGAAGATCATTAACATATATCAAGAATAGAAGGCGTCCTAATATCGAGCCCTGGGGTACTCCCATAACTAATGGTTCACCAGAAGAGTCAGTGCCATTAACGTTAACTTTTTGAATTCTGTCCGTAAGGTAAGACGTAAGTAATCTAAGTGAGCTGCTTGAAACACCATAATATTCTAATTTTAGTAACAACGTCTCATGATCAACACAATCAAAAGCTTTTGATAGATCACAAAAAATACCAATGGCATCCTGCTTCTTCTCCCATGCATCAAATATATGTTTCACAATTGCAACTCCTGCATCTGTCGTGTTTCTACCTTTAGTGAAACCAAACTGTTTATCATGAAGTAAATTATTTTCTGTAAAATGTGAAAGCAGTTGATTAAATATTATTTTTTCAAAAATTTTACTTAGAGCTGGAAGTATGGAGATGGGTCTTAAATTTGAAGGATCACTTTTGTCCCCTGCTTTGAATAACGGTATGATTTTACTGTACTTCATAAGGTTAGGAAATTGGTTTTCATCTATGCATTTATTGAAAATGAATACCAGGTAAGGCGCGATAGCGGGCATTATTGATTGTATTATATTGATTGAAATGCCCCAAAGATCCTCAGTCTTTTATACATTTAGTTGCTTAAAAGTTTTAAGTATAGTTGTAAAATCAATATACTGAAAATCAAAGTTGGTACTACATTTTATCAACACTAGATTTAGGAAGAGAAGCAGCTATATTTTTTGAAGAATTTAATGAATTTGTAGTGGTAATTGGAATATTTGTGAAAAATGATTCAAATGCATTAGCCACTGCAGCATCAGTATTAATGTGTTTACCATCTATTTCTAACTCGAAGGAACGATCACGTGACCTTGTCTTATATGTTTCTTTGTTAATAACATTCCATGTTGCCTTAATTTTATTATCGGATTTTTTATTTTAGCCTGAATATAATTAGATTTGGCTATTGAACAGACTTTCTTAAACAGTTTCGAGTATTTTTTAATATGTTCGATTACTTATGACTCATTTGTACATGCCTTTGTCTCATATAATTCATACAATTTTTTTCTACTTTTAAAGATTCCAGCTGTAGCCCAATCACTAAATTTAATTTTGAATTGATTAGTAAACATTGATTAATAAACGTCTTTATGGTACACCAATAACATATTTATTACATTACAATATGAGATACAAGTTTTGTGGTACGTACTGATGGCGTCCTTATCGCTCTGCGGCAGCTTAAAATGATACATACATACATACATATAATTACGCCTCTGTACCCGGAGGGTTACACCCACATTTTACCAATCATTGGATTCGGTCCCACGTAATAGGGAGTGAGCCTATTGCCGTATTCCGGGCACTATTGTTGACTCAAGCCATGCAGCTGAGGCTGAGTTTGGACTGCATATATCTGTCTGATGTTAAACAACCCTATCCCTTAGTCGCCTTGTACGACACCGCATGGTAAGAGATGTTGTGGTCCAAATTCTACTCTGCCGGAAACCACACGGCTTAAAATGATGCGTGGTAAAATATGTGGCAATTCAATTTTATTCATATAGATTTTTTGTCACTACTAAAGATATTCTGGTGTCCTAGTACTTGTATTTCTATCAGTAAACTTGTCATTAAAAAACGTAATTATGTACATATTAACTTTAAGGTACATTTTTTATTTGACGACATATGCGTCGTAGCGGTAGAGCGCTCAACTAGGTAGAGATAGCACTGTGTCCTTAAATATTAATTACTTGCCTAATATATTCTATTGTCCTAGTACCTAATTAATACTATCTTTAAACGTGTCATAGCAATTTAAAAAATAACCTCCATTTTTTTACACTTTGCGAAAATAATGTTTCGATAACGAGTTCTACTTTCGAGCGTTCCGAATTCAAATATCGTGTCAGTCAAGTGTACTTCTAGCACGAGTAACTATCATAATCGTAACGTAAGCGTATCGAGAGAGAACGGGGCATTCCGATTGGCCGACTTCGCACACACAAGGGTTCACAGTAGGCAGACGGCCAATCACAATGCTCCATTCTCTCGATACGATTACGGTAGTTATTATTAGAAAATTTTAATAGGTGCACACGAATAATACATAATGACGACCTTTGTGGCGTAGCGGTAGAGCATTCGACTGTTATGCAGGGGGCGCGGGTTCGATTCCCGCTCAGTGCAAATATTTATATGCATGAATATGTATAATTGCATTGGTCTGGGTGTTTCTATGTATAATATGTATGTATTTACAAAAAAAAGTATCTAAGTATGTTTATCCGCATTCTAGATCCCATAACACAAGCTAGTTAAGCTATGCTTATCATGGGTCTAGATAGCGTTGTGTAGAATGTCGTGGAATATTTATTTATTTATTTATAATATTATAATACGGCCTATCTTCTTGTCATCAGGACGAACATACAACGATTTGAACCAGTACCCAGTGTTCCCGTGGATCCTGACGAACTATGAGAGTGAGGAGCTGGACCTTAGCCAGCCGAGCAACTACAGGGATCTATCTAAGGTAAACTGACGTTTTTCAACATACAAAGTAATTTAAGATAATCACCATGAAATTGTCTTATGGCCACCGTGGAAAATAACTTCACGCTCACACGAAATACGAAAGAATATACGTAGGTAAGTACCATGAATTTCCTTGGGAATTCTTGCGCCAGTGACTCTTCGGTTGTTTAATGGATGAATTGAAAAAAAAGAAAAAAAATGGTTTGGACTTGTTGTAAGAGTGGAAAATGAATTATAATGTTTTTAAAATGCATGGATAGATACACAAAAGTTCACAAAAAATCTGCATAAACGATATATTTTCTACAACTGTATTATATTGTCTTCAGCCCATCGGAGCACTAAACCCGAGCAGACGCGCTTACTTCGAGGAAAGGTACAACACCTGGGAACACGAGTCGACGCCTCCCTTCCACTATGGCACCCACTACTCCACCGCTGCCTTCGTCCTTAACTGGCTCGTGCGAATCGTGAGTAGACCATCATTAGTTTTTTTTTTTTAAAGTCCCACCAATCTCTGTGTAGGTAATTTATGAACCTAGCTACAGTAAGACTACAAGCACGGTAATAGGAACCCTTACCTAATGCTGCTGTGAATTTTGGGAATCCAATATTAGATAAATAGATTATTACGTCTAAGTCTAACCCGGGAATCAAACCTATAACCTCATGTACAGCGACTACATTCGCTGCCTCTGGCGAAACTTCCTAATTTATAATTTTAAAATACCGTGGTAAACTTATTTAAAGCTTGTAACATTGATTGCACCTAAATATAGACTGGACTAATTCGGATGCAAATTAAATACAAATGGAGGGTAACACTGAAATGACACTTGCCTCAATATGATTCATATGGCAACACTCTTGCCATTTCATCCAACATTTGACACCTAAATTGGATTTCAGCGAACTATAAATGGTTGTTTTGATGTTGTAATTATTTCTAAATCTGACTCAGAAAATTATACATTTTTTATTTACGCCGATATATTCGGGAGGATGGTGTGAAAGAGAGAACTGATGAGACTATCCCTTTCGTTCACTACTTTCCTCTATTTCTTATTCTCCTACTCTTCTTTTCCGTTACCTTTCACGGCATATTGGGGGTATTTTTGGTGGTAGACAAGCACACGTCGTACCTGATGGAAAGTGGTTACAGTGGCCTATAGATGTGTGCAATACCAGGGGAGTCACACTCGTGCTGCCGACTCCGTAACAACAGAGAGTTTCTGTGCCGTCAGTGCAGAAAACAAAGCTGGACAAGCCTTTAGTCTTCCCACTGACAGCACAAAAGCTCTCCAGTGATGTCTAGCTACCCTGCTCGAAGCCGGGAATACAATACGAGGTTATTACAGCCGCGGTATTCGGTAAGGCATAGGTACTTCCCCAGTCAGACTGTTCAATTAGGACGTGAATACCTTCGTGTCCTACCTCTGACAATACAATAGGTCTCAAACATTCATAGGCCACAGAATTCTTTTGATATCTAGCGGGCCTTGTGCTTAATAGTACCGACTTACATATATTCCCCATAATAGGGCTAACGGATCACTTTTTCATAACGTGATGCTACAGAAAATTTACTAAAAACAAAAGCTTTTACCGAACCGAGCCGGAATCGCATCCAAGACCTCACGCACAACAGTTGCTGCCTTCATTATTGCTGCAAAAATCCGCCAGAGTTAGATCATTTTAAATCAATTACAAATATTTTCAAGGTTGATTTGCCATGCTAAGCCAAGGTTCAATATCCAATTGGGTTACGCTATTGTAAAAGTGTTGAAAGTAGACCAAATATTGGCGTATTGCAATGTTCGAGTTTGATTCCCCTTCACGTAACTTTTACTATTCTTAGTTTATCCATACCCCACATATTACGACCTCTGTGGGGTAGCGGTAGAGCATTCGACTGCTATGCAGGGGGCGCGGGTTCGATTCCCGCTCAGTGCAAATATTTTTATACATGAATATGTATTTGCATTGGTCTGGGTGTTTCTATGAATAATATGTATGTATTTACAAAAAAAGCGCATTCTAGATCCCATAACACAAGCGAGTTAAGCTATGCTTACCATGGGTCTAGATAGTGTTGTGTAGAATGTCGTGGAATATATTTTTATTATTTATTATTATTATATAATCACGCTTTTATCCCCGGAGGGTTTTAACCCCGGGTTAGAGTAACCGATATTTCGACGGCAGTGCACCGTGATTATGGCGCTTGGTACAGGGCCGAAATATCGGTTACTCAGTGAAAGCAATGAACATGGTAAATATCCCGGCGAGTTTCACGCTATTAATGTAAATAAACATGTGAATCTCAAATTATACATTTAACACCCACATTTCGGTCCCACGTAATAGGGGGTTAGCCAATTGCCGTTTTCCGGGCACTATTGTTGCCTCGAGTCATACAACCTTTGCATGTAATTCCTGTAAGGTGAAACCGGTCAGGTCCAGTAATAAATATAGTGGAAATAATACAAAAGTGTGTTCTCAATATGTGTAACAATAAATTCCACCAAGTACCATCAATCAATCAACAGTACAAATAGTCTATTTATCGTTTTCACTAAGAAACTTGTTAAGTTGTATACTTGTTTGATACAAAACTTGTTGAAGACTAGTCAAATGTATGTTTTATACATGTATTGAGACTGTCTCAGACACTTTTTCATTCACAAAGTATGTATAGCCAACAAGTTGTAAACACTATTGCGTTCACACTGAAGCCTGTGACATATTGCAACTTGTCAAATACATGTTTCATACTTAGGTGAAAACGAGAGGTTATATGCGCTGGTACGGCTTATGCAGTAAGCTTTGTGGGCAAACTTGCTTATTTGGCTGGCTCGTATTCCAGAACAACGCTCAGTTGTGAATCGACTGTCACAAAGACATTAGAACTGTCATATAGAATACAATCTGTCCTCATATCTAGTTATAGTAATTTTGCCTTCCATTTATGTATTTAACCGCTTGTATATAAGTACATACATACATACAATCACGCCTTTATCCCCGGAGGGTTAGGCCGAGATGAATTAACACCCACATTTCACCAATCATTGAATTCGTTCCCACGTAATAGGAGATGAGCCTATTGCCATCTTCCAGGCGCTACTGTTGACTCAAGTCCAACATCTGAGGCTGAGTCTGGGTTGTATATATCTGTCTGATATTAAACAGCCCTATCCCTTAGTCGCCTTGTACGACACCGCATGGGAAGAGATCGGGTGGTCCAAATTCTACTCTGCCGGGAACCACGCGGTAAATATAAGTAAACAGCTTCATATATAAATCAATAAACTACGATCTATAGATCCAGAAACGACTCACTAACAATAACGCTCCATTGAACCGTTAATGTATCACGAGCGCATGCGCAATCGTTGAGCATCGCCGTCCAAACTGATTACCGGTGTCTTATTTGTATAACATGACGTTATAGTCTCTCAATTAATGCTTCACTGATCTTATGAATAATCCTTGCTATTTTCCCTGACGGCTCAGCTATGTTAGCATCTTGTACCGAGTCCTGTTCTTTGATTGAAGGTGTCAAAAGCAGTCTTACTGGACAATGCTCAATGCTGCCAGGGTTACCAAAGATCGTACAAAGTGGAGGCTATTCCTCACTATCTGGAAAGCGGGGAGTAGGATAGCCAGAGCTCAATGGAGAGTTTTTGTACTGTCAGTAGGGAGACCAAAAGCAAAACTCTTGTGCTTACAGGGTTGGCAGCGCTAGTGTAACTCCCTTGGTGTTGCACACGTCCATAGACCACGGTAACCACTGGTGGTCCTAGTGCTTGTTTGCCAACTACGTGGTATAAAAAAAAACCGGGCCCCCGCCGGACTCCGATGTAAGAGCCCCTGTTACGACCGGCACTCAATGCTGAGATGATGATGATGACAGGGAAAAGTAGTCACCAAGATGTCCTAAGCGAGCCATTAAAACTAGTTGCAACTGTTCCCTGGAAAGGCACACTCCTTTCTCACATACAAAAATAGCATAACCATAAAGTTTTCCACTTCAAAGGGTCCCCTAATGGGTCGTTATTCTTCTTTTAATGGTATGAACAAATTTACAACAAGTAGACTAGTTATTTCAAGTAGAAGTCACCAACTCTGAACAATGGTGGCGCGCTATAAGGGGCATCAAAGACGAGCTATCATTGTAAATTAGTGTTCACATTAAGATGTCGCCGCTAAAAGTGTTGGTGTCAAAACAATCGCACGCGCAGCGCGACATACGGCGACAGATGCGCGCGCGCAACTAATCACTTGTGACACCCAACGTAAAAGGTAAAAAAATGCATCACACGCGTCCTTTAATAGATTTTTTTTTTTAAATATACACACCTGTATATTTTAAAAGCGTTAGCTAAAAATGTTTTATCCTACTACTAATGGCAACATTCCCGATTTTGTGTGGAAAAAAAATCCGATTGCAACGCTATCTACTAACGCGAAAGATACCCTATTATTATTATTATAGCTAACCCTTTTCTAATGGATGATTTACAATTCTGATCATACAGATAATCGTCAAAATTCGTTAACTCATTTTCCGAAACTGTCACATTATTTTTTATACCACTTAGGTGGCAGACAAGCACACAGGTGGGCCCACCTGATGGGAAGTGGTTACCGTGTCCTATGGACGTTTGTATTGTTTGTGTTTTCTTAACAATTTGTATCCATAAAATATACAGGTGTTCTATAAGAGTTCTGGTAAGCATCCAATGACTACCGACCTCAATTTGGTGCCAGTAGAAAAGTTTTCACCTCGGAGTCTGGTGTCCGCTTTACCAGTCTAACTGTAGATTTGGTTGAACTTCGATATTTTCCGTGAAGTGACTACCATCTTACCTCCACGAGTCAAAGGCGATATCGAAGTATTGCAGTTAGACCAGCTGTTAGATTTTTTAGGGCTCTAGCTACCCGTAATGACTACCATAGTTGTTCCTATGGCTTAAGGTGCTCTCCGAGCCAAGAATGAACAAACTATTTATGGGTTTGTGGCATACCTAAGTAGGTACTAAAATTAATATTGTAGGTAGGTACAATTAAACCATCACCAGCAGCAATTATTGTGTTAGTTTCCTTAGAAATCTTCGAGTTGTGTTCCCAGAGTAGGGTAGCCAGAGCTCACTGGAGAATTTATGCTGTCAGTAGGATGACTAAAGGCTTGTCCTGCTTTGTCCTCAACACTGACGGCACAGATACTGTGCTTACAGGGTCGGCAGCGCGAGGGTCGCTCCTCTGGTGTTACACACGTCCATAGGCCACGGTAACCACTTTCCATCAGGTGGGCCGTGCGCTTGTCTGCCACCTAAGTGGTATAAAAAAGGTGTAAAGAGCGCTCCGAATAAACACTTTCTTTCTTTCAATAAGTTAGAATCTAACCTGATGTCTTATTGCCCACAGGAGCCGATGACGACAATGTTTTTAGCGCTTCAAGGTGGCAAATTCGATCACCCGAACAGGCTGTTCTCATCTATAGCCATGTCGTGGAAGAACTGCCAGCGAGACACCTCCGACGTCAAGGTAAGGACATTTAAGAAAACACCTTTCACCCGGACTTCTGCTTCTGTCCTCACACACCTCAGTTTCCTCTATTACGACCTCTGTGGCGTAGCGGTAGAACGTTCCACTGCTACGCAGGAGGTGCGGGTTCGATTCCCGCTCAGTGCAAATATTTGTATGCATGAATATGTATATTTGCATTGGTCTCGGTGTTTCTATTTATAATGTGTATGTATTTACAAAAAAAAAGTATCTTAGTATGTTTATCCGCATTCTAGATTCCATAACACAAGCTAGTTAAGCTATGCTTACTATGGGTCTAGATAGCGTTGTTCAGAATGTTGTAATATATTTATTTATTTATTACTAACGTCTAAAAACATTTAATGCAAGCATGCCGACTTCCAAGAGCTTCTAACTTGCCATTTTTGCAATAGGTATATTTGATTATTTGTAGGTATGTTCTGCAAGGTCCGTCCCAGCTCGTCTATCCACTTACTTTGTTTTTATTCAAATACTGGCTATTTCACTATTGACGGTAACGAATACCTAATAAGACTCAAGGCTCAAGCCGCTCCTTATTATTAGCGGTTAGATAACCGCCAAAAGCCAGGAACACAGCCACTGAGAACTGTCGAGAATGGTTTACATTAGTTTTATGTAATACACATTCTTTGTCAAACTCTTAGATTTGTTCTGCATTTACATACAAAAATGATTTCAAACCAATAATTCATCCATAAACTGGTAAATAAATGGGACCGGTTCCAAACAATTCCAAACCAGTAGCCATTACAACCTGTACTGGTTAATTATAGTACTTATGTAACATTGTTTGGAATATTTATTGAACATCTCATAATATACCTACGACATATCTACATTGTAAGAACATTAGTTGTGACCAATAACGTGGGTATTATCAATCTATACTAATATTATAAAGCTGCAGAGTTTGTTTGTTTGTTTGAACGCGCTAATCTCTGGAACTACCTGTCCGATTTGAATGATTCTTTCAGTGTTGGGTAGTCCATTTATCGAGGAAGGTTTTAGGTTTTACATATCATCACGCTACTACTTAAGAGAGCGGAGCATTGATAATAAATGTTAACAAATCCGGCAATTTTTCATACATATTTTGAAGACTAAAACATACGGGCTCAAAGGGATATGAAGCTTCAAAATATACCCCGGGCGAAGCTGAGGTGGGTCAGCTAGTAGTTTATAATGCGTTACCACCTATGTTTGAACGAAAAGAAATTGCCAAATTATCACTTCCCAAAAAAAATCTGCATAATTTCATTTGCCAAATTATTATTTAGCAAACAATCTCGTCATAAATAATTGTAACGCAAATGTTATGTTTGGTTAGTGAACGTTTAAACAATAACTTGTTTACCAAGTAGTACTTTTACCAATTTTTATTTAGTCAAATGTTTCAGTCGGAATAACACATTTTAGGCAAAATAAAATATATAATACCCTATGGTTATAAAAAAAATAACCACGGAGGGCTCTGCTCTGCTACTTCGAATTACCTTCTAACCTAACCTATCTAAGTCTGGGTGCGCAGTATTTGACTTGGAACCGTTTCGGAATTACACCACCGAAATTGGTAATTAAATTGGAGCCTTAAATAAATGATTATATTCAAATAAAATTGCATTATTTAATAATATAATTCCCAAAAAATCTTACTTTTATGTTCATATCGTTTGACCAAACTTTTACTGACTAAAATTGTTTGTCTAAATCATTTGAATAAATTAATCTTTATGCCATAATGTCATATAATGATATTATCCTTGGTAATATTCTGCCAAAGAAAAAAATTAAGAAATGAAAAAGTACGTCCAAAAACCGTTTTTACACCAATGGCAATGATTGGTGTAAAAACAGTGTCCAGAATTTGTTTGGGTAGTGAAATTTTGGCAAAACGACATGCTCCCAGTTTATAATACATCGTTGGTTGTGCCCGCGGTTTCACCCACGGCGATGAATGTTTTTAAAATTTTGAGAATATGAATTGTCAGTAAACCCCTACAAGAGGGAGATAGGAGCTGTATTGATTTCTTCCATAATGGTGGACATGTCTGTTACTTACCGTAACATCAGCGATACTACGAACTCCTCAATTACTTATTGTTAGGAAATCAATTGATACTTATATCAATGTTTTATGTTTCAGGAACTAATACCAGAACTGTTCTTCCTGCCTGAGATGCTCGTGAACAGCTCAGGGTACAGACTCGGAATCCCAGAGTCTCCCTCGGGAGACGTGATCCTTCCCCCATGGGCCTCCTCAGCTGAGGAGTTCGTGAGGATAAACCGCATGGCGTTGGAGTCGGAGTTCGTGAGCTGTCAACTGCATCAGTGGATCGATCTAATTTTTGGTTATAAACAGAGAGGTAAGAATGCCATTAAAAGGACCCTTGTAGTATCGTTGAGCACTTAGGAGTAAAGTGAATAAATGTCAATTTTAATTTCTACACGTGCAGCTATACCACAGTATTAGTTGTAGTTCGACTTCTTTACGCACAGAAACTCAACCAAGGGTCATGGTTGTCACAACGAAGGCTACTTTAATTGTGGAGTGCATATTGTCTCCTTCTTACTCCATCATCAGAACAGCTCCATACCACATTAATGCATTGCCATCCAAATGGAAAGTGTTTGCAAAATTTCATCCGAATCGGTTGACGATATCTGCCTCAAAATCGAGTCGCAAAATTTGATCCAAATCAAATTTACATACATAGGCAAGTTAATAAAAAGTGTGTAAAAAAATATTCCGATGTATTGAGAACCTTCCTCATTTTTGGAGTCAGTTAAAAAGGTTTTGGTCGGCAACACCCCTCTTCAGATTAGAAAGTAACCTTACAAGTAACTTACCCTTACAGGTCCTGAAGCGGTTCGCGCAACCAACGTCTTCTACTACCTAACCTACGAAGGTGGTGTCCGACTCGACCAGATCACAGAACCCGTTACTCGAACAGCCATAGAAGACCAAATCCGCAGTTTCGGACAAACGCCCGCCCAACTGCTAAGTGAACCACACCCCCCAAGAGCCTCGACGATGCACCTGGCTCCGCTGATGTTTGCTGCAGCACCAGATGACGTCTGCTTGAGACTGAAGCTGCCTTCGAATGCTGCAGTGGTCCATGTGTCCGCTAATACGTATCCTCAGTTAGCAATGCCTGCAGTGGTCACGGTGAGTTTCCCTTCCACACAGCTCGTAGCAGACCGGACTTGACTGGTGATCGAATAGATACTTATTTGATTACATGATGAAATAGCGTGAATCTTTATGAACTGCTGTCCTCGGGTAACGTGACTGTATAATGCTCGTGTCGATTATTGCATCGTATACTCTGTGTATTTAGTAGGATTATCTCTTCCGGCCAATTGGATCCTATGAAAATAGCAGACAGAGCGTCTGCTTACTGCTGATGTTATGAATTTTGAGGTTTATCTGTATACCACCAAACATAATTTTATTCTTTCTTACAAGATAATCTCCCTCCGGCCACTTGGATCCTATGCCTATGGGATCCTAGTATAATTTTTTGGCCGTTTTGTTCCTAAGATCCTCCAAAATATCGATAAGAGCGAAGTTACCATAAACACTCTAGAAAATCATCAGTATTATATACTAGTCCTAGTCATATGAATATATGAACAAAAATCCAATAAATTATACTAGGTCCCCAGGGATTGTAGGCATAGGATCCAAGTGACTGGAGGGAGATTATCTTGTAAGAAAGAATAAAATTATGTTTGGTGGTATACAGATAAACCTCAAAATTCATAACATAACATAAACTCAAGCCTATATCCCCGAAGGGGTAGACAGAGGTGCTAGCACCCACATTTCGCCAGTTTATGTGTAGGTCCAAATGTAATAGGTACTCAAAATTCATTAACTTATTATCCAGAAATATGTGAAATTTTTTGGTAAACAATTTGTTTAGAATTGTCCATTGATGATATAGGTGTTCCATAAGAGTTCTGGTAAGCATCCAATGACTACCAAACTCAATTTGGCGCCAATAGAATAAGGCCTACGTTACACTCGACTGAAATGCCATCGCGGATCTTTCGCATCCAAACGCTAACATAAAAGTTACTGTGGGCAAGTACATGACTTCAAACGGTCACACAGCAGACAGTTCGTAGTCCCGTCGTGCTGTCTGGAGGATCCGCGAGGGTTCCCTTGAAGTGTCAATCAATGAATTAGCCCACCGCAGTCCACTGCTGGACATAGACCTCTCCCAATGTGCGCCATTTTCTCCGATCCTCCGCCTTCCGCATCCAGTTTGTCCCAGCCTTTTTTTCGTCGTCCGTCCATCTGGCTAGGGGGCGTCCTACCTTTCGTTTACCTTCTCGCGGTCTCCACTCTAGGACTCGTTTGCTCCAACGGCTATCGGTCCTTCGACAAACGTGGCCAGCCCACTACCACTTCAACTTGCTTATTCTGTGACTTATATCGGTAACTTTAGTTCTCTGTCGGAAAACCTCGATCCGAATTCTATCCTTCAGAGAACCTCCAAGCATAGCTCGCTCCATAGCCCGCTGCGCGACTTTTGAGCTATGGACCAGCCCCACTGTAGTGAAGTGTAGCCTAGGCGTCATTCGTATAGTGACGTGCTGGTTGTGTCGGCAGGTGTCGGCGGCGCGCGCGTTCGCGGCGCACCGCTGGGGCGGCGGCGGCTGCGCGCACGCGCCGCACGCGCCGCACGCGCCGCGCCACGCGCCCGACCAGCACCACCCGCACCACCCGCTGCTCATGGACCCCGTGTGGGGTGAGTACCACTGCCTTTGCCATTGAGTATATATACTTATAGCTTTACCTTGAACATGTTCATTGTAAAGTGAAACGCAATTTACCACTTAGGTACTCTCCTTTAAAAAAGTTACCATATAACCTGTAATATAAGTATTTTTAAGTAGGTATGTGTATATTTATTCAACTATGTAGGTACTTATATGAGTATGTGAAGAATAATATATAACTTAATTAAACGCCAACAACGCTCAAATACTCCAACCTACATACATTACGTTCCAAAGGTTGCCTGGAAGAAATTGCGTAAAGCGATAAGACTGTTTTGTCTTCGCAATTTCTGTATCATGAATATTGTAACTGGAATTCGAAATTACAGACTTCAACCAATAACTTACTTAAGAGATTTAAACTGTTGACAATCCCTGTATCGTGTGCGTGTGTGCGTGACGCAGCGGCGGGCGGCGCGGCGGCGCTGTCGCGGCGGCAGCTGGGCGACAACTTCTCTCAGCGCGTGCGCGCGCGCAGCAACTGCTTCGTGACGACGGTCGACTCGCGCTTCCTCATCGCCGCCGGCTTCTGGGACAACAGCTTCCGCGTCTTCTCCACGGAGACCGGTGAGGATATACTAACATACTTCTCGGAATTTGACCACAAATGGAATCGATGATAAATTTACGTTTAAAGCATAAACTTTCTTTTTCTTTTGGAATCTAGTGATAGTATTACCTAGCGAAGTGCTTCAGGTGTGAGCGACGCAATTCAAAGATTTTTTTTATCTCATTTTTATGCAAAATATCTTAGCTCTAAACTTTGATCAATGTTATGTGGTTATAACTGCATAAATATTATAGCATCACTCTACAGTGGAACAGTTTCTTGTTCGACGTGGCACCTGCTGTCGCTATTCCACTGTTGTAGCTAGTTATAGGCGCTACACTTCACGAAAATCCGCTACGGCGAATGTAACAAAGGCCTTATAACGGGCACACTATGTGAAAGATCGATCACTTTGATAGTGCGCCCTTCAAGTGTGGCACAAGCCTTATAGTGGTATAAGATAGTGTCTATTCCTGCATACATATCCTGGTTTAAACGATGTCTTTCTTTGTGAACAGCTAAGATAGTTCAAATAATCTTCGGCCACTACGGCGTGGTGACGTGCGTGTGCCGCTCGGAGTGCAACATCACGTCGGACTGTTACATCGCGTCGGGTTCTGAGGACTGCACCGTACTGCTGTGGCACTGGTAATATTATATTTATATCATATTATTACGATTTAATTAGTGTTGTTTTATTATCTCCCCTTGTCATCCAAGTACAATTCCGATAATATTAAATTGATTACAATAAATTCCAAAATTTTACTTCAAGCGCCACGTGAGAGGCGCAAGCGTAACAGCGAAATAAGGAAATAAATATCAGTATAATTAGAACCTAATTTGAACATGATTTTCGCTTTCAATCAGCAAGTATTAAAAATTTTGCTGACATAAAAAATGGGGTTACCATTTATGTAATTCAGAGTCTACTAAAACGTAAACGGAAGGTAATAAACAAAGATTGCTGACATAGGCAAATAGGGTTGCAAAATGTGAAAATCAGAATCTACCATTTTTAGTCAAATAAATATTGCTGACATATTCTTCTGCATGTCGGCAAAGACTAAAGACAAATTTGCTTGATTATATCTTGTGTTTTAACACACTTTATTTAGCGATATTATTTATATTAGATTTTAGTGATAGTTCTCAGGCCCCTCTTCCCCACTGGGCACTATGGGCACGTGCCCAGGGCCCCGCGATCGAATGGGGCCCCCTAGTTCCTGCCAGATTACCAAATGATAACCGATATTTAGGTATTACCGAAAAACATTAATTTTGAAAAATCTGATGATAATGACTTACTACAATACCTACGCTTATTATATTAGCTTTAGTTTGCCGCATGCGGATAGCTATACCTTGTACAACATAGCTTGAACTTTTTGACAGATGGGTCAGTGATGGGAAACAGAAAATATCTATTGGTGTAAAAAATGTGTTGGCTAAATATGTGGCTGTATGTATGTTTTAAACTATTCAAAATAAATAAATTCATTCATTGACGAATTTTATTGCACTAGACATAAAAACATTGGGTAGGTACCATTGTTTTCAGTTTTTCTATTTAAATTTTACTTCGAAGCAATAAAAACCACTTAAGACTTTCGGAAAATGCTTGAGTCCTTAACAGGTACTCTTATGTTGTGTGTCTATTCTTATGATTATTATCAATTTTTAATATTATTAAAATAAGAAAATATTGTTCGTCGTTGCAAAGTTATATCGATTTCAGATTTGACATCCGTCAAAAAGAAAGATCAAACTAATAAATAAACAGGGTATAAGTACTCCACTCTCTCTCAAAAATGAGTTTTTCCGATATTAGTATATTTAGGTTAATTTAAATACCTATATGTAAGTATAAGAATACAATTAAGAGAAAAATTATTAAATTAAAAAAAGAAGAATTATTTGATGCGGTGTGGTTTATGTCTTTAAGAAACCTATTCGAACGTCATTCGTAATACCAAAGACAAAAAAGGGGAATTCCCGACTCCCGATCGTCGTTTGACTTGACGAACGGGAATTCCCTTCAAGTATTTGTCTGCGATGTTGTGGCGTTTGTTTTGTTTGTAGTTGTTAGTTTGTTACTGACTGTGCTTGAGCTCTGACAAAAAAATAGTATTGTTTGATTAAATCGTCGTTTGTCTGTTTTGTGTTAGCGAATATTTTCGTTATAAAATTAATTAAATACTGAATTATAATATAAAATGTCGAAACGGTCATATCCTAGTGGATCTGAAAAAAGGAAAAAAGCTCTACATCAGAAAGAAGTAATTGAAAAGTTACCAAAATTAACATCATATTTTACTACTACTACTGGCGAAACTTCTGTAAGTAGCAATCAACTCATAAATGTTCCACATGATGACTCAGCTCAATTACAAATTGCGGGAATTTCTAAACCTTCATGTTCCAATTTTGAAAAAGAGATTGAATCAGAAAGCGACTATTCCTACGACGAAAGTGCAACGACTTCAGTAACTTCACTAAAACCGACAACTCCAACTGTGTCAATTGAACAGCAGTTTTCCAACACAGAAGAATTAATATCGCACGATCCCGCCGATTATTTTCACGAAAAGTTTGTTGAAATAAATCGCGAAATTTTAATTCGTAAGGGACCAGTATATTTTCAAAATAAAGATTCTGACTTTTCCGAGGCATCCAGAACCTACAAAGATGGTAATAAATTAGTGACGAGATATTTCAACAAAGCATTATTTATTCGCAAATTAAAGAACAATGAAAGCGTCGAAAGAAAATGTTTGCTGTATTCGCCTTCCAAATGCTCTGTATTTTGTTTTTCATGCTGCTTATTTAACCCAACTGATGTTAATCTTTGCTCTCGGAATGGATGTAATGATTGGAAGCATATTAATCACATAATTTTAACACATGAAAATAGCCCAGCGCATAAGCAATCTATGATGACTTATCTGGCACGAAGTAAAGCGGTTGGTAGAGTAGATATAGAGTTATTATCTCAACATCAAAAGGAAGTGGATTACTGGAGAAACGTACTTAAACGGATTGTAGCTGTTGTAAAATTTTTGGCATCGAGAGGGCTTCCATTTCGCGGCGACAATGAAATCCTAGGATCTCCAAACAATGGAAATTATTTGGGTTGTGTGGAATTATTGAGTGAATTAGATCCATTTCTTGCAGATCACTTAAAAAATTTTGGGAATCCTGGAAAGGGTAACATTTCTTATTTATCAGCAAATATCTGTAATGAGTTTATTGAAGTAATGGGAAAACAGGTTCTAAAAAAAATTATAAATGAAGTTAAATCAGCAAAATATTTTTCCATAAGCGTTGACAGTACGCCCGATCTGTCTCATATTGACCAGCTAACTTTCATCATTCGATACGTAAAAGACTGTGTTCCTGTTGAAAGGTTTTTGAAATTTATACCTATTAAAGAGCATAAATCTGTATTTAGCGGAGACCATCTTAAATTTTTTAGAGATACATGATGTTCCCATAAAAGATTGCAGAGGACAAAGCTACGACAATGCTTCAAATATGTCGGGAAAGTATAGTGGTCTACAAACAAGAATCAAGGAAAAATGTGAATTTGCCACCTTTATACCATGTGCAGGACATTCACTAAACTTGGTAGGTGTCCTTGCTGCTGGGTGTGTACCGGAGGCATCACAGTTTTTTGAAATAGTTCATAAAGTGTACAACTTTTTTTCGGGCTCTACCCACAGATGGAATATATTAACAGAACATTTAGGTTCAAAAAAAGTTGTTAAGAGTCTTTCACAAACCAGATGGTCAGCCCGAGCTGATGCAGTAAGTGCTTTGCATGGGGGTTATAAAAGAATATTAGAAGCTTTAATCACCATCGCAAACGATACTGAAAAGGCACGAGAAACAAGAGACGAAGCCCTTAGTCTGTCTAGAAAAATGGGAAATCTAGAATTTATTATACTGACGGAAATCTGGAGCACCATATTGGAAAGAATAGACAAAACAAGTAATTATCTTCAGAAAGAAACAATAACACTGGACGTTGCAACCAATTTGTTGACTTCACTTTATGATTTTATTACTAACCTCAGGGATAAATTTGATAACTTCGAATCATCTGCCAAAGAAAATAACCCAGAATCTGACTACAAAGATCTATCTCAAAGAACAAGACGTAGAAGCTCACGGCTGATTTTTTTTTATGGCTCTGCGCCATCAGTCCAATTGAATGGAAAAGAGCGATTCAACGTAGAAACCTTTCTCCCAATAATCGATACCTTGAGTGCTCATCTAAAACAGCGACAAAGTTCATATGAGACCGTCAGTCAACGTTTTAGTTTATTTTTTCACTTAAAAACTCTGAATTCCGAAGAGATACGACAAGGATGCAAAGAATTTTCTCAAATCTATCACGAAGATGTAAATGAAAAAGAGTTAGAAATAGAATGTCAAAATTTAAAAGAATACTTAAAAAATGTTCAGAGTGAAAATGAAGCATCTAACAGTGTACAGGAAGTATATAATCTATTAAAGCAAAACAAAATTGAAGACACATTTCCTAACGTAGAAATTGCATTGAGAATATTTTTAAGTATGATGGTAACTAACTGCAGCGGAGAACGCTCCTTCTCCAAATTGAAACGAATAAAAAATGAATTAAGAAGTACAATGCTTCAAGAGAGATTAACTAGTTTGTCGCTGATGTCCATAGAATGTGATATTCTCAATACCATAGATTTTGAAGATGTGACAACGATTTTGCTCATCTTAAATCTAGAAGGGTACCTTTGCAATCAACATAGAATTAATCTAAGGATTTTATGTTAAGCGAGTTACTTTTGTAGATTATTTTTTATATTTCCTATTTTTTTATAGTTAGTAACTAAATAAAAATAAATTTAGAACCTTGTTTGTCTTTCTTTATCTATTGTAACTAAATAGTGTTTTCTCAAGGTCCTAGGGGCCCCATGATCCTAATGTGCCCAGGGCCTCAAATAGTTTAAAGACGGCCCTGATAGTTCTTGTACTACAATATTCCTTCCACACTACACTCACAGGTCAGCTCGACACGGCGGTATCGTGGGTGAGGGAGACACTCCTGCCCCGAGGGTCACGCTTACGGGACACGACGCGCCCATCAACGGAGTACTGGTTTCGGCTGAACTGGGATTGGTCATATCTTCTTCTGTTAGTGAGTATCGACCGCCTTTTTATAGAATCTTTTTTTCGAATGCATAAACACATAGACAGACACTTAAACATGCAAACACACACCAGCTAACAATGTTGTTGCTTGTCCAATTGTGGCAACTTCAACTATAAAAAATGTCTTTTTACTGTCGAAATGGTATTGTAGATGAGATTACCTCATAATGATGACCGGGCAATGAGACCGTCAAAAGTAATCGTCACTATATCCACAGCTCGCCTAGTGCGGGTCCAACGAAACGCACCCAAAATTAAGTCAGTTTAACTCAATGAAAGCTCTTACCATCGCACCCGCTCGCTGGTGCTCTCGTCAATCCTCCCCAATCAAATACACGGAGTGCAATGTACTGACGCGTGGCGTGTCGCCCACAGACGGGCCGGTGCTGATCCACACGACGTTCGGCGAGGTGCTCCGCGCGCTGTCGCCGGGCGCGGGCGGGGATGCCCCGCTGCAGCTGGCGCTGTCGCGCGAGGGCGTGGTGGTGGTGGCGTACGCGCGCGGCCAGCTGGCGGCCTTCACGCTGAACGGGCGGCGCCTGCGCCACGAGACGCACAGCGACAACTTCACGTGCCTGGCGCTGTCGCGCTGCGGCGAGTACCTGGTGTGCGGCGGCGCGGCGGGCGTCGTGGAGGTGTGGCGCGCCGCCACGCTGGCGCCGCTCTACGCCTTCCCGCCCGCCGGCGCGCCCGTCTGCTCACTCGCGCTCTCGCACGACCAGAAGTGAGTCTGCCTCCTGCCCTCATTCCCCCTCTCCCCCTCTCCTTCGCTCTATTATACCACTTCTCTCATTTCTTCACGTGCATAATTGTATTTCTTGGCTTGATGCGTCGATTAGGGTCCAAGGAAGGAGAGATTCAAACTCTATCAGACATCTCCTTACCTGCAAGTGCATAGAAAATATTATGTCCTTCGCTACTTGCGACCGAGTATTTCATAAAAGATATTGGACGGTGAAAAATTAATCACACAATCATTTTTATCACTATATTATTTTCCACCATTATTTCCCTATGTGTATAATAGTAATAGAAAAAGTTATACGTTCATCTTAACATTTTTCAGATTCCTGTTAGCAGGTCTCGAGAACGGTTCCCTGGTCGTGTTCCACATAGACTTCAACAGATGGCATCACGAGTACCAGCAAAGATATTAGACCACTCGTGCATTAAGACGTAAATCGACGAAACCTCTGCGGATGAACGACGATTGATGTAAACAGTAAAGGTTGTTCTTTACTATTCCGTGCCGTCTTAAAACTGTTCTGATTTTTTTGTACAGCGCCATATTTCGTGCTCAATGAGAAATGTGAATTTATATTGAGATTATGTAACGACCTTTAGGAGCATATAAATGATTAAGCCAGTTGAATAGTAAAGAATATGGTGATTATTATTAATAAAATTCAGGACGGTATGTTTAACTTGTAAACCGAATTAAAAATATCATTCTGAATACATAATAGTTTTAATAACAAATTGTTTGGTTGTAAAAGTTTGTCACATTAATGCTATATTGGTTAGTAAAAAGTATTAACGTCAGACTACCGAGTACTTAAATAGTTTTAAATTAAATTGACATTCCAATATTTTTAATGTACTTAATTTTGTAACGATTAATTTTATTCAATATTGATACTTATTTTTATCTGCCGATGGTACATTTTCATAAATATATGAATTTTAGTATTATAAACATTTACAATGTATTTTTGGTATTGATTGATTTGTTTAGTATGTTAATAAATTGGTATCATTTAATTATGTGAAAAGTTTACTAAAACACTACTACAAACTATTAATCACTAAAAATTACAAACAAGTGTTACTAGTGAACTATATAAAAATCTACCTTTTTTTTTAAAAATCTACCATTTTACCACAGATACTATAATTGATGGATTTAGTTTGATGTAGGAAATAACTTGTACAATACTGTAGACATTGCTTGAAGGTAAGTTAAGCGCTACTTTCGTTTTTGATCATACTTGTATTGTAATTTATTCTTCATAGTCCACTTATACTTGACTGTCTCGTTCTTTCCTTCAAGCGATCTCTCTATTTGTAATTGTTTATTTAAATACATGAATCAGTTATACAATATGTTTATGTATGTAGTGCCATAAAGAAAATATATTAATTTAATGCAATATAGTATATTTATTATTCTTTTATTTTTGATAGCAAAAATTTTTAATATAATTTTGAGATTTCCTGTCCATGTTGTTATAAGTTATGGACTTTCTCCTGAAGTGCAATATTTCCTATTTCTATTGTCTGTCGAATTATGCTTGTCTTGTAACGTATGTTAAGTATTATACTATTTTCATTTTTCTTCTTGTTCATACATTCCAGTAAATGAGATATTTTATTAAACATTCCTATTTTTCTCCTTAGTGCTATTTAGAGGTGGTGGGTAAAGTACTTAATTTTGATTATTATTATTATAATTAATAATTATTGATGTTGTTGTAATTAATTTTTGGTTTTTATTAAATGGTTATAGCGAATATTTCTGTTTTTTTTATTATTTTACCTTGTTCCATTAATGTAGCTTTACTTTATTGTAGTTTAATAAAATTTGTTTTAGTCATATTATTATCTTTTGAAGATCTATATCATTTTACATTAAAAATTGCCATGCTCGTGTTAGTGCAAACTTATTATAGAAATCATTATAGCATTATTGTATGCTTGGGTTTCAGACAACAGCACGAAAGTGCCAACAATTTAGTCATTTTCGCTAATTAACTAAGTCAATATAAAGTTAGGACAAGTTTAGACTATATTTATAATGATAAATACTAAATAAAGTTGTTTTACGGCTAAGTGGCGTTACATAAATACGTCACAAAAAACATAGTTTTTTACGCATAATGTCGTATGATATTGTATTTAATGTACAAGCAATTATAAACTATATTTTTGCATCACAACGCCGGCACCGCTCCTTCCGTTCTGTGATTTAGGCTTAAATGCACACCTAGACATACGAAAGTTAATCTTCTCTTTTCCTATCTCTGTGCCAAAAATAACATTAACGTTTATGAGAGACAAGTCAGTGATTATATACTATGAAATATCGATAATTCATTAATGACTATGCTTCGATTTTATGCAGCATTCCTCCTTACCAATCATAAATGATATTCAATCTACAGTCGCATTGTTGTTTAAAGAAGCCGGTAAAGAGGATTCTTCTAGTCTTAACTAATATAAACAATCTAGAAAAGTCTATAGTTGAATTATTGACGTAGCTATTAGATAATTGTACAAATGACTCTTGGAACCCTTGAACTCACGTCCCTCTGTAGTTGTAGTGTACTTAGTGACACTTAGAATGTATCTTCTATTTATTATTAATCTAATCCCTAACTATATATAGCCCGAGATATAAAGACATGATTTCTACGTTTAGAAGACCATCTAATCATTAAATTTAAATTTTGATGTGAATTTCTTCTTTTGTTGGTGGTTTTTCAAAATTTAGTAACAAAAATGAACTTTTGAATCCACATTGATTACATCCATACCTAGCATTGTCGAAATTTGAACTCAACAGAACGACTACAAAATTGACAGAATTGATATAAAAATATATATAAAATATATGAACATAGAACTCATGTCTTGGGTACATCTCAGACTATTAGGTATGCTTTTAGGAAAGTACTTTATTTTATCTAGATGCAATTTACACTGGCCTTTTATTTTTTCCTTACTTCTTAATCCTGTAGTAATCCTCATATATCGACAGCAGTGCATTTTCACTACCTTTATTAAATAAATGACGTACTACTAAGTACTCCATAGAGTAAAGTAATACACTGGAAAAAGTACTCATATAAAATATTTTGAGACCACCTGTACAGAAAACTACCAAATCTCAGTATGACCAATAAAAAAATTCAAAGTGTACTATTTCCTGGCATTTTCACTGTCCAAAATTTTCCAGCCTTTACTATTCACGCAACACCCTAAAGTATAATTTATTTATCAAAACACGCTACACGCAATTCTGTCCATTATTAATAAGATAAATAGTTATAGGTCGATGTTCGGTTAGAGTAATAATAATGTTTTTATTTAGTAGTCTAAGGTACACCTTGTATTATATCACTGTCCATTTAAATATAAGCTACATCAATTATAAGCATTGTAATAATATACCTACTGTAAAATTCGCAAAATAGTTGATTTTTTTACCCTATCCATAGTGTGTACCCACTATTTTTAGTATTGCATAGTTATAAACACGCTTAACACGCGTTCTACTAAAAAATTATTTCATAGTACACATTAGTAAATTATTCTGTATTTCTATTTGCATCAAAACGTAAGTATTGGTAGTATTTTTTTAACCTACAGAGCTTCTTTTATAAAATGGCCCTTAAATAAAATTGAAGCTGACTACTGCCTTCGTCCTAGTAAAATATTTCTTAGTTAAATGAGATGTCTCACTACATTTTAATGATAAAAAGTTGTTGAGCGTATTATAGGTAAATTTTAGACTTAGTATATATTTGTAGAGTTGTAGTTTCATAGTAGGCATAGTTCGGTGAACGCAGTCAGCAATTCTTATAAGTATTTTAAAGAACTAGCGTAGTTTTCTTTTTTGTGGATTAATAAAATTCAAGTGCTACTGATCACGTGTATTCCGCTTTGGCTTGCTTGATAGCCTTGATAATCCCAGTAGCATTTGCAATTTAATAGAAAATATGATCTGTTATAACATTTACCTACTTACTCAGATTCAAATTAAATTATAAACTTTATTGTTGGTTGTTACGTGTATATTTGAGGTCGTTGTTTTTATTCAATATTTGTTTGTATTTTGTGCTACCTATGTAGCAGGTACGTGAAGGATGTAGTCGCAATGGTTTCGCGCGCTAGACCATTAGGCGGTATGATAAAAATGCCTAGATAATAAATAGGTTCGTTAAACATGTTCAATATTGTTACTAATTGATTACATTAGTTAATATTTCACATTCCTTCAATTGTAATTATATGTGCACACGCTTTTAAACTAAATACTGATTAAAATTAATACCTAAATGTCCACTGTTTCTTACCTACTTTGTTGTGTAGCATTATTAATTTGCATGACATGTCTACTTTCAATATTAAACACATATGACAAATATGTCCTTAAATAAATTATTGTTGTGCTAAGTATATGGTGCGTTTGTATGTAATGAAAGGATCTTGAGTAACGAATAAATTGCATTGATAAAAGCCGTGTTCTTCATTTTATATTGGTTCCTACTTCCTATCATGCCCCATAGTCTTGAAACCAAATATACCTTTTTTTTATACCACCTTGGTGGCAGACAAGCACACGGCCCACCTGATGAAAAGTGTTTACGGACGTGGCCTATGGACGTTTGTAACACCAGAGGAGCTACACTCGCTCCGCCGCCGACCCTGCAAACACAGACTCTCTGTGCCGTCAGTTCAGAAGACAAAGCAGGACAAGCCCTTAGTCCTCCCACTGACAGCACGAATTCTCCAGTGAGCTCTGGCTACCCTACTCACTGCTGGGAACACAACACGAAGTTATTATGGCGGCGGTACTCTGTAGGGCGGAGGTACTTTCCCAGTCGGACTGCTCAATTGGGCGGAAATACCGCCGTGTCCTACCTACTATTGTCAGTGTAGTAAACATATAATTTGTTCAATTCTTTTCACAATTTTTTCCTACCGTTTTATAAGTACCGTAATAATAAAAATAATATTCTTATTCTATACTTTTAATTTCAACAGCACTCATTTGGGTAATTGGAACACGCCGAAGAGTTCTAAACCTACGTGTTCAGACCATAACCCAAGATGCGAGAGAAGTGTGCGGATTTTTTAGATTTAATCTATGATTCGTGGATTTGATCTCGTCTAACGCGGTAACACCCCATGCTATCATCAAAAGAGAGCACAAAAACGCGTACCGCGCACATAGAGCACATTTTGGGTTTAAGATTTAAGACAGTAACTGCACCGTATCAATATTCTTATTAAAAAGCGAACGCATCCAGTCCATCAAAATGTAACCTGTTGTCCAAACGTCCAAACCTTATTAATGGTTTGGACGTTTGCCACTGGACGCTTTGCCGAAAGAAAAAAGACTGTTAAGTGTTATAAGCACAGAACAGAAAAATCTAAACTAAATTAAAACTGTTTTCTTTATTCCGTGGTCATATTGTAAGATGCTTTAAAATTTAAGCATAAGTTAACAAATTCCAAGATCGCCAGTGTTGAAAATAAACTGTATTAGTAGACTTTAGTAGAAAGAGCTTATCATCTTTCCTTTTCCTCTTTGAACTAAACGTGAATTAAACTGTTCATTCGCGTATGTACACATCTACAAATATTACAGTCATTACATTTTTACAATTATTGCAATGACTAAATCAGTATAGGATCAATACGACATTATTATTCATATTACCGGTTTCATTCTTCTATATTTACGGTTTTCAAGTTTCTGAACGTAACACAAAATTGACATTGACGTTTGCCTAACCTTGTTCCGATCTTTTCTTAGCTCCCGTTGCAACCATGGCGGTGAACAACATTTCTAAAAAGCGAAAAGTACGTTGAAATTAGTGTTAAATAACTTAAAATACACGTAATAATCCGATTAATTACAAATGAAGATTCTTTAATGATAAATAATAGGTTCAATAAGTTTGTGAAACCTGTGATGATAGTGGATAAGATCGTACTTGTCACCTGAGCGGGATTGTTATTCTACTTGTGTTTTTTGTTTTATGGGCTCATATTCGTTTATATAATTAAATCAGTGCTTTGCTCTAAGTACTAGAACAAACTGTGTTCAACAACAACTTCTATATTCGTTGATCATAACATAACCTGTTCGTGAATTTGCAGTTCGTCGGTGACGGAGTTTTCAAGGCAGAACTCAATGAGTTCTTGACTAGGGAGCTCGCTGAAGATGGCTACTCTGGCGTGGAGGTGCGTGTCACTCCGACTAGGTCTGAAATCATCATTATGGCCACCAGAACACAGAGCGTGCTTGGTGAGAAAGGGAGGCGCATTCGTGAACTGACATCTGTAGTACAGAAGAGATTCAACATCCCTGAGCAGTCGGTGGAGCTGTATGCCGAGAAGGTGGCTACCCGCGGTCTGTGCGCAATCGCACAGGCCGAGTCGCTCAGATACAAACTTATCGGAGGTGAGTACTAAATTCGTCACCTTTGCGTTAGTCCCTGTGGCATTCGAAGTTCACCTCGTGTTGGTATTAAATGGATCACTTTAGAACTCTTTATTATTCACTCCTCCTAGTGGTTTTAATTCATATTACACAAATATAATGTAATAAAGCCCAGACTCAGCCTCAGATTCATGGCTCGACTCATCAATATTGCCCGGATGACGGCAATAGGCTCAGTCCCTATTATGTGCGACCGAATTTGATGATTGGTGAAATGTGGGTGTTAATTAACCTCTGCCTAACCCTTCGGGCATAAAGGCGTGATTACATGTATATTTGTATAATGTCATAATACTGCTTGATACAACTGCCCGTTATATAGTATAATAGTATTGAAATACTTTGTCTGTTCATCTTGCATTCTATCATAACAAATAAAGTAAATCTTTTCATTTAGGTTCTTTGTATGTCTTATTTCAAAGACCTATTAATGTGCCATCTAATGTGTTATAGTCCATAAATAAATGCAATAATTGTTAATCTCTTAGCAAGACTGGCTGTAGACAAATGTTGACAGACAGTATTAAACTTTAATAACCTCAATATGATTGCAATGATAAGTTTTGCACAATCAAGATGTTTATATATTCAATCAAGTTAAGTTTTTTAGTTTGAAGGTTTAATTCTAGCCATTACTGATGTGCAACCACCCCAAACACAAGCAATTTAGCTGTCATCCCATGCTGAAATACTTGTGTAATATCTGGATTTTTAGACTTATCATCTTATTGTTATATTTGTCTAAAAATCCTTGCCGCGTTTTTTCCGGCAAAGTAGAATTAGGGCCACTCCATCTCTTTCCATGTGGTGTTGTACAAGATGACTAAGGGATAAGGCTGTTTAACATCAGACAGAGCCCAGACTCAGCCTCAGATGCATGGCTCGAGTCAACAATAGTGCGCAGAATATGGCAATAGGCTCACCCCCTATTACGTGGGACCGAATACAATTATTGGTGAAATGTGGTTATTAATTCATCTCTACCTAACCCTCCAGGGATAAAGGCGTAATTATATGTATTTATATGTCTTAAAATCCACCCTTTGTGTTGATGCTAAAAAAACACAATACATTCAAAAATGATCTGGGTGCTGTTAGTAATAAGAACATTGATTTAGAAGTGCATAATTATTACAATAAGTAGTTGCAATCCTTCTACTACTCTCAATTGTGACAATGCGGTTTGCAATTAATATCAGTAAAGTTCTGCAAATATATTTTTCCACGATTTCAGGGATCCCTTATCTATTAGTGGTTTGGGTTCTAATAATTGTGGCATATTGACTCAGCTTGTTTATTGGAGGGCCTGTCCGTATGGGCTCTGGTACGGTGCAGGCTGGACACCTATCTTTATTGTTCAGAATTACTTATATTATCTCTTCCTGTTTTGCACAGAAATATATAAGTAGCCTCAGTTATGTGTATATAAGTGAAAGTCCCATCAAAATCAGTCCCGTTCATTCAGAGAATAGCCACCCGCCATGCAAACAGATGACAAAAAAGATTTTAAAAATTGCACTAAAGAATTTTATTAATATTACACACATTATTTAATTCATTTATGTATTTGCATTGAAAAACTGATTTAGGTAGGTTGAATTTCATGACTGCAAATTAACAGAACATATTTGCAGTAGTAGCAAATAAAAAAAAAATAAACACATTTTGCTTGAGTAAACTCGTTCATAAAAATTTTGCAATGCAGTTTACTTTACAAATAGTACCTACTTGATGGCAATATTGGCCCTATTACATGGGCCTGAAAATCATAGTTGCCGAAATGTGGCTAATAGGGTGGGTGATGGTTAGGCAGAAGTGTATTAAACACTGCCTACACCCTCAGGGAAATACAGGTGTGAATGAATATATTTACAATGAATACATGTATTTTAATCTTAGTTAATTTCTTAAGTAATAATTTTTTGCATATCTTTTTTCATTATGTAAACTACATTAATATTGTCTGTACAGGCTTGGCTGTCCGTCGTGCGTGCTATGGCGTCCTCCGTTTCATCATGGAGTCCGGAGCTCGTGGTTGCGAGGTGGTGGTCTCTGGCAAGCTGAGAGGTCAGCGTGCCAAGTCCATGAAGTTCGTAGATGGTCTCATGATCCACTCTGGTGACCCCTGCAATGACTACGTCAACACAGCCACACGACATGTACTGCTTCGGCAAGGAGTACTTGGAATTAAGGTGAGAATCTGGCCGCATTTGCTTTCTTGGTGGTGTGGTATAAGCCATCTGTGATTTATATGATAAAAGAAATTTTAAGTAGAAAAAGTACAGCATGGGTCTTGAACCTGTGACAAAACTCATGCCTGGATGATATAGGGCAAATCAATTGTGTAATTTCAAAAGCTGAATTTTCTAGCTAACTGGATGAAAATGTATTGATTTTAAGAATTATGCAATGACTTGCTGTAATTATAAAATGAAATAGTTACGTTTTAAAAAAGCACAACCAATTATGTGCAAGCTGTACAATAATGTCCTCCATTACTTCCTCTCTGCGTTAATCCCAGTTGCATCCAAAGCTTTCACTGTCTTACAAGAGATTCTGTTTGATACCCCCTCGCCTATTCCTATTCTTTCCACAATTTCAGGGATCCCAAATCTAGTGGTCTGGGTTCTAATAATTGTGGTATATTAACTCAACCTGTTTATTGGAGGGCTTGTCTCATACAGGCTCTGGTACGGTGCAGGTTGAACATCATTAATCATGTAGAATAGAGCCCTGCCCTGCTATATAGTTACTTCTAAAGTTAAACAATCTTGTAGCGACTTCATAGAAACACATATTAAACAAATAAACTAGGTTAACTGACTTCTAGTGGTTCCATTTAGGTTTTTAGTCTTTTTAATAAGTTTAAACAGGAATATAAGGGTATACCGCGGTAGCCTAGTGGTATGGGCAATGGACTGCTGAGACGAGGTCTCGGGGTCGATCCCAGGTTTTTTACCATGACACACACCAATGACTTTTCGAAGTTGTGTGTGTATTTATCGCAGGATTATAAGTGCCCGGTTAATGGCAATAGGCTCGGCACCTATTACATTGGGACCTAAACATAAACTGACGAATTGTGGGTGCCAGCACCTATGCCTACCCCTTCGGGGATATAGGCGTGAATTAATGTTATGATGATGTTAAACAGGAAAATATTGATATGTGTTTTTAAATACAACACATCGAAATTGTTTAGGTTTAGCTAAGTATTAACCAAATGTAGTATAAATTTGTCTTGGAATCCATGATAATAATATCATTGATCTGTTGTCGCAGGTAAAGATCATGTTGCCGTGGGACCAGGCGGGCAAGAACGGCCCGAAGAAACCGCAGCCGGACCACATCCTGGTGACGGAGCCCAAGGACGAGCCGGCGCCGCTGGAGCCCTCCAGTGACGTCAGGAGCCTGCAGCCCGCGCCGCTGGCTCCGCCGCCCGTGCCCGCCCAGGCCTAGTCTCTAAGGTTATCGTAAAAAAAAGTGAAAACTGACTCTGGTGTTTTTATTTCTATCATCTCCCAAACCTAATTTTTTTTTTTTAAAGTTCTCCACAGTGCTATCTAGACCCAGAGTGAGTATAGCTTAACTAGCTACCTTGTGTTATTGACTCGAGAATGCAGATAAATACCTATACTTAATTGTATTCTTTTTATAAATACATACATAATATATATATATAACATATATGCATACGTGGAAAACTTCTAACATGGATAGAAACCTTTCTGCGTGGAAAGAACACTACAAGTGAGAATTGGTGATGAAAATTCAGATCATATGGAAGTGTATAGTGGCGTGCCACAGGGATCAGTTTTGGGCCCAGTTCTATACATCATATATACCTTTGACCTCCAACACTGTCTAGACTGCGATGTCAGTATGTTTGCTGATGATACTAAAATATTCGCCAACCCATTAACTGACTATGACGAGCTCCAAAACGATTTAAACCTAATAGCCAACTGGTCCAAGGAGTGGCTCATAAACCTCAACACCTCCAAATGTACAGTACTACACATAGGTAATCAAAATCCTTGCCTAAACTATAAATTGAATGACGTGCCGCTAACAGAAGTTAAGGTACAAACGGACCTGGGAGTCAAAATTACAGAAAATTTAAAGTGGGATGAACACATTTCATCAATCGTCAAGAAAGCAAGAAGTTTAATTTATTTAATTAGAAAATCCTTTAATGTTCTAACGCCAGATATGATGCTTAGGAAGCACAAAACTTTTGTCAGACCAATCCTAGAATACGCATTTCAAATCTGGAATCCTTACTTTAATAAAGATATTGAACTCCTGGAGAAGGTACAACGTAGCTTCACAAAAATACCACGTTCATTGAAACAGAGACCCTATGAGGAGCGCCTTGCAGTTTTAAAAATTACAACTCTAAAAGAACGCAGAGACGGAGGTGACATGATAGAGACTTTCAAGATCTTAAGTGGACATTACGACATTGAGGACTTTGACAAATTGTTCACACGCAACAATAATAACCACCTCAGAGGCCACCACCTAAGACTATCCACCAGCTTCTCGAATAACAATCCACACAAAAACTTTATAAGTAATAGGGTGGTGAGAGAGTGGAATAAGCTACCACATGATGTTGTGACAGCCCAGAACGTGAACCAATTAAAAAAATAGACTAGACCAACACCTTAACCAAAAAAATAAACACTAGTGGGCATAAGCAGGATGCGGGCATTATCAGTTGCTTCGACTGCCTGTCTGTTAAAATAATAATAATAAACAATCAGACCAAAGCAAATATATTTTATGTGCGAAAAATCTACGCGGATACCCACCGCCGGAGCCGGTGGGAGAGGTTATGTCCGACTCGAACCGACTAAAACACACGGCGCCTGTGAGTCGTCTTTGATTGCCTAAGGTTAGGTTGACAGGCATATCCCTCGAGTATATTTAGATATTTATGTATCTGTATACATAAATATCTAAATGCGTATTAATAAGTGCGAATCCAACCCGCGCCCTTTCCGTAGCTGTTAGCAGTTTTACTACTACGTCATAGAGACCATCTATCTTAATCAGGACAGCCATCACAGATCTGTACGGCTAATTTTAAGGCCCATTTGTAAATGAGGTTCAAACTTTGAGGCCGTACTTACAGGTACCTAGCCGTCAAAATTGCATTAGTCTAAGAAATTGCTGACGGATCAGGAAAACTCCGCGTTTGTCTGACACCTTGTAACCTACCGTATAGTGAAATTAGTATGACTTATCACTTAAATATTTTTATGTAGTAATGAGGTAGCAATTATTTAACGAATACTAACAGGTTAAAATCTATCGACACTGGCAACTGAAGCGTTCAGCCAGTATTGTCAGGTGTAATTGCAGTGACGAGAAATAGGAATTTTATATTTCGTGAACATTTCAAATAGCCGTGACGTAGAAAATGAGCTATGCACCATTGTGTTATCACCTACCTACGTGAGGATGGCCATTTTGCAGTCAGAGCTTAAATCATCACTGTACTGAAGACAACATTCTTGGCAATACAGATTCACGTTATCTCATCGGGAATATTAAAAAAAAACAATGCAATACCATTTTTACCAACATTTTATTTATAAACCTGACTACATTCACCCCAAACCAAGTGCGTTTTAAATAATGCTAAATACAATTTATGTCGACACAGGGGACCAGAAAGATTATACATTGCTTTAACTTAACGTAATACTTATAATCACAATCACACTTCTTAACAAATAGATGTGCCAACTCTCGATGAAAAACACTCTGAAAACAGCTCGCAAATCGTTGGTCCAGAAATGCATATTGTATAAATTACATTGGGTTTTGTTTAGCTAATTCATATGATGAATATATAGCGATATTTACAGATTTTATAATATAATTCACAATGATCAAAATAATAACAACAATTCAGGAATGGTAGAATGAGCAAGTAGCGAGTATAAATAAGGTGACTAAAGATTTATTTTATGTATAACTTGTGCGCAAAGATGGCACCCGGCTTCCTAAACGTAGCAATAACATCTCAAATAAAATCTGCTAACCAATAACTACGAGACTCCAACTAAGGCACACGTGTAACGGTCACTGTTGTGGATGCTATTGGTCTCGGAGTACAAGAGCCAAGGCCTCATTCGGAGATGCGAGGGTTGTTTTCGAGCCAGATGCCATGTTAATTCGCACGAGTTGTATATGTACGCAGATTTCTATCTTCAGCTGTTATCTAGCTAACTTTCACTGCACATAATAAATAATTCAGCAGTGTAGACTCGTCCTAGATGTCAACATTTGTGATATCATTGACCGAGCACGGTACAAAAACCTTATATTCAACACTTATCACACTAACTTAAACAACTTTCCTTCCTAAAATAAATTGGACCGATATTAAGTTATAGGTCTCGTATCCACTGAGATTATTTATTGTCAAGAAATATCTTTCTCAAGATAAAAATGAAAATATCGGTATGTTGTACGAATCTCCGTCTCTAAGCTACCGCCTACGACCGATTCTAGCCGAGGTGGGAGCGGCCCTATAGAAGGATGCTACGAGGCTTTCCACGTGTCCTTCAGACTTGCAGAGGCAAAGGGCGATGTTAATATTGTAGATGGCCCAAGTTCCGAACGAAACGAAAACGAAAAAAAAAGTTTATAAGTAATTACTGCCACTCGTTCACTATTATATAAGAACCCAGTTTGTAAAGAAGGCTAAAAAAATTGTTATATTAAACAACTCATTTTCTCAGTAGATATAAGACTGTATTTAAATAGAAATTAAACTAAATGCAATAAGTATATAAAATAGTTCCCGTTAAGTAATACATTATTATTCCGTCGTTACAACCTAAAGATTATGCTACGGATTGCATTGAAGGAGTGCGCGCGACATTTTGTACTGCAATGGTTTGGTTAAGTTTGTTCTTACAAATAAAAGAGATGTCCGGCGAAACCGGACTTTGTTCGCAAAAATGTTAACCTTCACATTAATCCAACATTTCTTAGGTATAGAATAACTCTGAAATGGAAAATACAACTAGCCAGAATCGTATTTCGCAGTTCTCACAGTGATCCACATTTATAAAAAAATATATTATAGTCATATGTCAGTACGTAGTGATGTGTGTGAAAACCGTAACTTATGGAAATTATCTAAAACCGGGGACACCTCTAGCGAGTTAGTAGTCTTTACATCCCCATACACGTTATGTAGTTTTGATACAAAAGAACACGATGATGTAGAAAGTCTTCTATTCGCAATGTCGCCATGGACTTGGACGTTATCTGTAATTATTAAAATAATATCGTTATTAATTTTATAATCGGACAAAACAGAAATCATAATTATATTACAACACTCGTTGACATACTAAACTCCTCAACTCACTGTTATGTAACGAACAATGGTAAAATATTAGCTGACGAAATATGCTATTTTCGTATAAAGACTCTTCAAGTAATTGAAATCACTAATATTAACGTTAACCCCTACAGTTCAATTTATTGCTTGTGCTAAGAGTGGGTTCACGTGAGTGTGAGTGTGATAGTGATACGTACTGCGAGTGCGGCTGCGCCTCCATGGGCGGCGCCATGCGGCACACGAGCTGCACGGAGCTGGTGATGGTGGAGCGTGGCGGGGCTCGGCCACCACGCGCAGTGCAGTGTGAGTGTGATAGTGATACGTACTGCGAGTGCGGCTGCGCCTCCATGGGCGGCGCCATGCGGCACACGAGCTGCACGGAGCTGGTGATGGCGGGGCTCGGCCACCACGCGCAGTGCAGTGTGAGTGTGAGTGTGATAGTGATACGTACTGCGAGTGCGGCTGCGCCTCCATGGGCGGCGCCATGCGGCACACGAGCTGCACGGAGCTGGTGATGGCGGGGCTCGGCCACCACGCGCAGTGCAGTGTGAGTGTGAGTGTGATAGTGATACGTACTGCGAGTGCGGCTGCGCCTCCATGGGCGGCGCCATGCGGCACACGAGCTGCACGGAGCTGGTGATGGCGGAGCGCAGCGGCGCGGGCGTGGCGGGGCGCGCGGCGGCGCGCTCGGCCACCACGCGCAGCTCGCGGAACGTGTTGCGCGTGTAGGGGTTGCGGCGCGACGCGTAGCGCCACGTCACGAAGTAGTAGTACACGAACGGCGTCAGCAGCCCGCAGTAGCCGCTGTTAACCGGCGCATAAGCATATAATCATGGGTTCCATATTCTACAACCCAAGGCTAGCTAACATATGCTCACTCTGATTATGGGCGGTAAGAAGTATGTCGTATATACTCTCGTATGACAGCTGTCAGAATAGGGATGTCCATAAAAAACCGTAACTTATCGAGTCGATTTTATTTATTCCGATACTTTTAGTAGTAATCGATTACAGTTTTGTGTGAGACAATTAATTAAGTTCAGACAAATTAAATTATATTAATAATAAAGAACATAACAAATAAGGTGCAAAACTGAAGGGATTATGCTGACAAAGAATTGTCAAAAAGATACAAAGAGACATCACTCTCTGAGCCTTTTCCCGCCTCAATTAGGGTAGACCTTCTAGTATAACTTTGATGCGGCTGAACTTCGATATATTCTGTGAAGCGACTACCATGACTGATCTCCACAACCAGCGATATCGTACTTCTGTAGTTAGACTGTCCTACTTGTATTTATTGCGCCCAAATCATTGAGACAAGGGCAGACAGATGATGGTAACGCTATTCCTGTGCCCTGGAGAACACAGAAGCATAAATATATGTATGTATACTTACAAGAATGCCATGAACACGACCAGCGGGAACAGCACGATCTCGGCGAGCGCGGCGGCGCGCAAAATGTTGCGCGACTGGAACTCCACCAGCGAAATGAGCAGCCGCGCCACCCACATCGAGTTCTGGCCCAGGGTCTGTGGGCACACGCCATTATTAGTATTAAATGCTGCATTATTTCTGCAAGCACAATGGCCCAAAAAGGGAGGCTAGATGCGGACAAAGGATGCCCAATCCATTCCAATCTAATTGCTGCATTATTAAAGCCAATAGTTAGTAAGTAAACTTGCAGCTAGGTAAACTAAAATGCTGTGTACAGATGTAAGTGGACTTCGGGTTTAAAATGTTACATGCTTTGTAGAATCACAATGTGCTCACTCATCTGATGTCTGTTTCTGTACCGTTTGTATAAAATAAAATAAATTAAAATAAATACTTTGTGTGTGAAACGCAATACAAATAATTTACATAGGTTATTTGAAGGTGTTGGGGGAACACTAGCCGATTCGGTTACTCTAATATTCTTTATTTCTCTCTCTCTCTCTCTCCCTCTCTCGGATGTCATACATAGCTATACATGCACGAAAAACCCTGTATGTAACAGTAAATACTGAATACATGTAAAATAGTTGGTTGACGGCAACCAACTGCCCTACTAATTCGTGAGCACCTGAAACATATTTGCAGACTCTACATACTCCCTTTTTATATGATACCTCATAATCCTAGCAATAAAGAAAGTTGTTATCATCGCGTTATTCCCTGTCGCAGCCGAGGCTCTCTCCTCGGTGTCCAGGAATAAAGAAATCTGTGTAGGTATCACTGAATGACATTGAAAACGGCGGGTTATGTAAAGAATTGTTCCAGCAGTCATCGACCCCGCGGTACTGTCTACTGACCATTATATAAACCGCTACATGAATATCCCCGCATACAATAATTTATGTAAGACTTCCTCGGACTCTGCTTTTAAATTACAAGCAAAAATGCAGATTAAAATTAATTTTGGTGCAACTGTTAACGTGAAATTAAAATATAAAAAGCAGCAGCAACCACGTCCATAATGTTGTGAAGGCACCACATTGTATTCTTTATTTTAGGAGCGTCAATACATACACACCTCAACAAAATCTAGGGATATCATAATCTCATATTATTGAAGACTTTATAGTTGAAACTTTTTTCAGTTTCCATAAAAAGTTTATACACCAAATGAAACCTCTTTTATTCTATTTTCAAAATTTAAAAATATAAAAAACTAACAATGCTAAAAACAAAAATACGGCGGCAAAATTGTTGGTAATTCATTACGACAAGGAAAATTAAAATTGTTTTTTTTTGTTTTATGCTGTTATTGAATGAAAATTGATCAGATTGTTTTTTTTTAATTGAACTTGCTGTGCTAGCTTCAAAAGTCATGTCACGTCGCCATTTGAGTCGAAATGAAATGTTACGAGCTGTGGGCATGTTAGAAAATGGTGCTATTCAACGCGTCGTTGCTGAGACCCTGCACACCAGTCAAAACGTGATATCAAGATTGTGGTCACGTTATCGCAGTACTGGGGATGTGGCTGAACGGCATAGTGGTAGACATCGGGTTACTACGCAACGACAGGATCGATTCCTCCAAACGAAAGCCAAAAGACAACCCAGTATCACAGCGAGGCAACTCGTGCAAAGGCTCCATGAGGACCACCAGCTGCTGGTAAGCGACCAAACCGTGCGAAGGAGGTTGCATGAAGTCAACCTTCATGCTCGAAGACCGCTACGTGCTCCAGCACTGCGACGTGGCAATCGCGGTCGGCGGCTTTTGTGGGCTCGGGAGCATTTGCCTTGGAGTGATGAACAATGGTCATCGGTGCTCTTCACTGATGAGTCCCGTGGATTTCATTCAGTGGATTTCATCCGGATTCAAGAAGAGTTCGTGTTTGGAGAACTCCAGGCAGAATTAGCCGTTTACGGCACCCTCAGCAGGTCCATTCTTACGGAGGCGGGACAATCATGGTGTGGGCAGGAATTCGTCTTGGCGGGCGAACCCAGCTCGTTTGGATTCAAGGCAGCATGACTGCGCGAAAATACCTTGAAGAGGTAGTAGAGCCTGTAATTATCCCACACAGAATCCAAATGGGCCTGGCATTTCTATTCATGCATGATTCTATTAATGCTCCTCCTCATACGGCGCGGCTGGTATCGACAGCTCTTCAAGATCATGACATACAAGTTTTGGATTGGCCTGCACAGTCGCCCGATTGAAATCCCATCGAGCATATCTGGGACATGTTACAACGAAAAGCGTTGCGAGATTTCCCGCCAAATTTGACGACAGAACCAGAACTTTACAGACACTTGCAAAGAACTTGGGACCTCATACCGCAACAGGACATTGACAATTTAATTTTAAGTATGAGTAACCGCTGTAGATGTGTAATTAATGTAAGAGGTGGCAAAACTGATTATTAATAATTAGTTTTTATTATATTTATATTTTTTTTATTAAAATTAATAATTTACCAATTTTCTGCAATGATTAAAAAAGTTAACATTTTGATTTAAAACTAAAATATCACGAAATGTTTTCTTTTTTTATTAAAGCTACTAAAATAAGCTACTTTTCTTCCATTCGCTATCTATGAAAATACTTCCTAGATTTATTGAAATTTGATAAAATATAAAATATCCCTAGACTTTGTTGATGTGTGTACATACATATAATCAAGCCTTTATCCCTGGAGGGTTAGGCAGAGGTGAATTAACACCCACATTTCACCAATAATTGTATTCAATCCCACGTAATAGGGGGTGAGCCTATTGCCGTATTCCGGGCACTATTGTTGACTCGAGCCATGCATTTGAGGCTGAGTCTGGGCTGTATATATCTGTCTGATGTTAAAGAGCCTTATCCCTTGGTCGACTTGTACTACACCGCATGGGAAGAGATGGGGTAGCCCTAATTCTACTCTGCCGGGAACCACGCGGCAATACAATGACGTCTACATAAGAGATTATTTTAAGACCTCACTACAGAAATGAAAATATTAAGCAATCAATTAGCACATTATGCCGTCAATATGTCTATGGATTGCAAATGCTGGATGCGGAGGGCGGACGATTGGGCAGTGGCGTATTTTAAGATTCAGCATCCAGGGCCCATGTACCTTACTCCCCTCTAAACTATTTTTTTTACAGGACACGTCAATTAGACTTTGCCTTGCCTAATGGCAAGCTGAAGGCAAAGACTCAGAAAATAAGGCCACCATTACTTACACATACATTTTACGTATGTGAACCCCTCAAAATTTGTTCCGCCCCTAGCAAACCTGATATCACCCTTGGCCCTATATGGGAAATACGCCAATGGGCTAAAGTTGTATGGAGGCAAAACAAAATATAATTAGCTAAAGTGCAATTCACTTGAGCAATAAAATCTATAATTATACATATTGTGTATAATTATGAATTCACACCGCGAAAGTTTAAAAATAACATTAAAATCTAATTCTTACATTGCACTATACTTGATAAATGTAATCAAAAAGATTGATGAAAATTCATTCTTCGTTCCCATTCTTCCATAGAGTGATAAGAGTGAGTTCGTGATAAGATCTTAACTATAATGTTCTTCGCGTTACCTAATCATCATCTTATTCACGCAACGAAACTGTAAGTGAAAGTAACTAGCGCGTACTGTGGCTTTCTACGAAATGTAGAAGTTTTTCGGATTGTACGGAAGGTACTTTTTTTTTTTTTTTCGTGCGGAAAATCCCCACGGAATCCCTCCCGCCGTAGACAAAGGGAAAGGTTATGTCGGATTTAAACCGACTAAAACGCACGATGCCTGTGGGACTTTTTTTTTTCTCCTTTTTGGCAAGTAATTGATATATGCCAATGTCAAGTAATATAGTAGTAGTAATATAAGTTAGAATTATTAATGGCGAGACGCCAAAGTCGAGTTTTTCAAGATACGGTCCTCAGTAAAGCTGTGGGGACTTTACTAGAGGCTCACTAGGGAGGTTTGGAACCAACACGAAAAGTTACAATTCACTGCAATTTGCCACTTTCCACACTTGTGTGCGTTGTCAAAGTTATTATATCTAAAAATCCACCATTTTTATACATAAAATCTCGAATTCACACCAATTTTGGAAAATAAAAAAATACCGCGATGCGCCATTCTTCATGTTGGCGCCAAAACTCCTGTGGGACGTTGTTGGTTGTCGAGGGTGACGTTGACAGGTATATTATTATCTCTTGATCTGGCCCTCCTCGGGATTACGGAAGATACTATTGTATTGTTTGGTGAGAAAGTTCCCTGCACTTCAATGAAGGTTAAGGTTATACATTATGAATTAATAAATGGCGAGTAATTAAACGTTAAATTTATGACTTATTCTCTATATTAGTTAAGACATGATAATACAAAATGTTTATAAACCAATACCGCGGTAGCCTAGTGGTATGGGTAATAGACTGCTGAGACGAGGTCTCGGGTTCGATCCCAGGTTTTACCATGGCACACACCAATGACTTTTCGGATGCTTTTCGAAGTTATGTGTGTATTTATCGCAGGTTTATAAGTGCCCAGTTAATTGCAATAGGCTGGCCACCTTACATTGGGACCTTAACATAAACTGGCGAAATATGGGTGCTAGCACCTCTGCCTACCCCTTCGTGAGTATATGTTATGTTATAAACCAATATTATTCTATATTATCGATAAGTCGATAACGCTAGTGGAGACGTTCACTAATCTAAGTATAAGATTGACAAAGTCATTAATGTGTCTATAAAAAATTAATGACATTCAAATGACTCATTATAACTCGAAATAAAATGATTTATTATACATATGACTTTTAAATTAAGTATATAATCATAGGTTAAGATGGTTCGGTCATGTTGAGAGAATGAATGAAAGAAGACTAACGAAACAGGTGTATGAGGCGAGTGTGGATGGTACCGTCAGAAAGGGAAGACCTAAGCGCACAATACTGGACCAAATCGGGGAAGTTATAGAAAAGGGACAGGTCAGGAATATCCTAAACCGATGAGCAAGAATGCTTGAAGAATGTAATGAGAGTGTATGAAGCGAGAGTAGTATGTCAGGATCGTAGCAAATGGAGATCCGTGATCTCTGCCTACCCCTATGGGAGACAGGCGTGATTTTATATATGTATATATCGAAATCATCGAAGTGTGATCCATTAATAATGAATTGAAACTAATTCGCGTCGAAGCAATTCTTCTAATAAAATGTAATGTATTATGTAAAAGGCGAAATGCGAATGTAATAATAAAAAATCCGTGGAAAAGTACAAGTATATTTCATTCAATATGCGAAATAAAATGTCACTTTGTTGGCGCTTCGGGTCTCGTGCCCCAATACCTCCAGCACAGCAGTAGCATTTGCTGTCATTGCACCTCCAAGACAATTAAATAATAATAAAATTTCAAAATCTACAAGATTCGTACCGTTTAATAAATGAAAATATTTAGGTAGGTACTCCTCTCAACATAGTAACGTGATTAAAGTCGCAAAAAGGTACAATGAAATAGAATAAATAAGACGCAAGGACGTAAAATCTCATCACTAGACAATAAATATGTCTTCATAATACTTAAATAACTGGTGGCACGTACCCACGCGAGGCTAGCAATTAAAATATTCAAGGCGGCGGAACAAAGTTCAATTACAGTATAAAGTGACTTTGTATGACCACAGATAAAATGTTATACCGTTGCTGTACTCTCTGTAAGTACACCGGTACACGTATGGCTAACGTAAACTTAGATCTATCTCTAAAAAATCAGAATTATAATGTATGTTTGAATTACTCTAAAAAGATATTGCGTACGTAAAATCCCCACGGATACCCCAACCACCGGAGTCGGACTCCAACCGACTAAAATGCACGACGCATATGGGTCGTTTTTGGTTGCCGAAGGTGAGGTTAACGGGCATATCCTTCGCACCCCGGTCAACGCCGAGCCATGGCTCTAGATCTGCGCCTCTCCTCGAGTGTGGGGACCACAGAGTCCCCTACTCGTCCCCGGAAATGGACAGGCTTCTGCCAGGGTGTCAGGCGGCTCCACCTGTCACCCCCAGACCTGCGCTCATGGGGGGCGGAGTTCATTCATCGACCTACTCTAAAAAGATATTAAGCTGTAGTGATAAAAAGTGCATTTTACAAAACCGAAGTAGATATTAGGAAGACTCAATGAAAAATCCGTGCCAACTTAAATGCCGGACCGTTACTTGTACCTATCTAATCAACCCTATGCTACGAGTGCAAAAATGACCTAACCAACATTTTATCGTATAGAATAAAGACACGAGGAACATAGCCATCCAAGACACTTTTGGGCGTGATATGATTGTATAAAAAGCTCAATGTTAGGCCAATTCGCTACTACAACAAACCAATTGTAACTATTAAATGTTGAACGTAAATAAGTTGTCGTTATATTGCGTTCGCGGGCATCAATGTCCATTGAATCGTTTATTTTCAAAGCTGGCCGCGTTACGTTGGTCCGACATGTACAGAATACAGACTCAGTGCTAATGATATGATTTCCGCGTGTAGCTAAACACTTATTACACGATTAGGTATCAACTTTTTCATTACAATTTATGCTATGAACAACAGTTCAGTAATTAGCCACACTATTAATACTGTTTTTACTCGAACACAGCAAAATAAAAACGGTATCTGAGATTTTAGTTAATGGTGGCTTGGGTGTTAAATCAGTCAAAGTGCAATAATGAATGTGTAAAGTGATGATGAATGAGAAAGTTTTTTTTTATACAACTTAGGTGGCAGACAAGCACACGGCCCACCTGAAGTGGTTACCGTGACCTATGAACGTGTGTAACACCAGTGGAGTCACATCCTTGTTGCCGACTCTGTAAGAACAGAGATTTTAAGTGCCTTCAGTGCAGAACACAAAATCAGGACAAGCCTTTGGTCTTCCCACTGATAGCACAAAAACTCTCCAGTGAGCTCTGGTTACCCTAGTCACCACCGGGAACACAACACGAGGTTATTATAGCTGTGGTATTCTGTAGGGTGGAGGTACTTTCCCAGTCGGACTGCTCAATTCGTCCTGCCCTAGATCTCCCATGTGTATCAATCAATAAACCTATTGCAATCCACCGCTAGGTTCTCAATGTGCACCAAAATAGTCCGTCTTACGAATTTCTCATCCAGTCTATATTATAATTCTGAGATATAAAAAATATTAAGTAGGTATATCATCTTCGAGAACTAGAAAATCCAAAACTTCTGTGGGACAGCCATTATGAGTTGTGGATTATAAAACTGTGATCCATATTAGCAGATGCCTCAATGTGACTTGCGTTAGTGTAGTACAAAAGATCAATTTTCTTTCCTCTAACTATCTTCCTACTATGAAACGTTCATTGATTTATTTAATTCGATCACAGAGAGGTTATGGGTCCTATTGCCGTTAGTAATGTAGCCTAGGATAGCCTGTAGTGTAGTGATCTTGACGTAAACAATTACGCTATGCAAAAACTGGTTCTGAAATAATAACTCTTTGACGTTTTAATGTTCCGTTGTTCATAATTCCATTGTGTGTAGATTATTTTAAATTACATATCATTAAATCATTTTTTTTTCAACGAGGTGTAAAGTAACAATAAAAATGGCTCAACTTGGCGCACTTAATGATCTGTTGAAGTCAAGGCATGCATTTTCCTTTATTAAAAAAAAAGTATCTACATGACAACCCCGGCAATAACCTCACACTATATACAGTTAGCGGCAAACATATTGAACAATAGTAGAGTTAATGGGGGCAAGTCCGTGTATGTGCACAATGTACTTTGTACACTACCAAGCAAAAATAAGGACCAACCTAAAAAGCGACAGCTTTGAGTCGTGTTTGGTTTATTCCGAACAACCACCAAAGTAACAAAAAAAAGGCTTTCTACACAACTATAATAAGTGACTATAAGTCTCCTGTCATGATGTTTGCCTGTCGCTATACATGATATACAAAAAAAACTCACAACAGGCAGCAACGGGCAGTTTGGAAAAAAAAAACAAGTATTAAAAATGTCTCCTCAATTTGTTGTGTCAATCGATAACAGAGAATTTTATTTAACAAAGCTGTACAATATTGATATTGGAAGAACGACCATAAACTAAATTAATAACTTCGTTGATGGACGTTTCGAATCAGTAAGTGGGTGAAAGTTTATTTGAAATAAGGTCACACACAATACAAACTTATCGATTTTTCAGTCAATACTGAGAAATGATGTTGTAAAATTCAAACTATGTGCATTTAATATTCATAAACAAGGCGTCACACGGTAATGCAACATGGAGGGAACGTACCTTAATTATTGTAGATGGGACATTTTACTGAAGGAAGACTTTATTTTAATTTTGTAAACCATTTGAACTGCATTCATACATTTCTAATAATTGCCTCGTTGAATCGGGTATAGAACCCGGTACACGAGAAAAAAATCGGTCTCTAGTTTTATGATACCGATCGGAAGGCATTATCGTAAGGGTTACTTTTTACTAAATAAATTAGTATCAGAAATAAAGGTAAGTTTGATCGCCATAAACGACATCCCCGCGGATAGAGTCTATGGCAACGAGGAGTTTCTGAACCTGAATACTTTGAAAAAAAAAAACGTTATTCTATCCTACGTCAGACGTCTCGTATCATGTTATTTGTTTACTGTCGGATGAAGGTCCTAGGCTGTACATAAAATGACATTCTTTTAGTAGAATCGCTTCCAAGCTTAGATGAATTAAAAAATTTTCTTCCCTTTTTTAATTCATCTAAGCTTCCAAGCGAATCGTTTTCTATTCGTTATCAATGAGTCACGTGACACTTAGATGATTTGGTATCATTTATTTAGAGTTAATACGGCAATATGCTCACACCCTATTACGTGGGACCGAATATAATTATTGGCGAAATGTGGGTGTTAATTCACCTCTGCCTAACCCTCCACGGACAAAGGCGTGATTATATATATGTTGTTTTGAGTTACAAAGACTTTGTTTCAATTACATTAACTTTAATATGGAAAGTTTAGATTAGACTTAGATTTAACTTTAAACTGACACCAGGAGGGGAGGGCCTCCCCCCACCCCCCTGATGTATAAAAACGAAAATTGCATTCTCTGCCAAATGCACGCGATACCCAAAAAATGTTAACTTTTCAATGGACTATGGAGGCAACGGCCGATATCACCCCGCTTATGATTGTACTTGTAGATAATAATTATGTACTGCACTGTATCAAGTATCAACATGCGATATACTTGCTGTGATACTTGTCTGTAATGTAGTGTGTATCTAATCCCTCGTTTTCACCATAAAACCAGTTGTAAATTCGTTTGATACTTACATAAAATCACGCCTGTTTCCCATAGGGATAGGCAGAGATCACGGATCTCCATTTGCTACGTTCCTGACATACTACTCTCGCTTCATTCACTCTCATTACCTTCTTCATGCATGCTCGTCGGTTTAGGGTACTCCTGACCTGCCCCTTTTCTAAAACTTCCCCGATTTGGTCACTAAAAAAACTTGTTGTTTGATACAAAACTTGTTAAAGACTTGTAGAAGTATTTCTCAAATACTTTTTCGTTCACATAGTATGTATAGCCAACAAGTTGTAAACAAGTTTAAAACACTCGCGTTCATACTGTGACATATTATTATTGCAACTTGTCAAATACATGTTTTATACTTAAGTGAAAACGAGGTCCACGACGAGAACCACAGTTCTGACGATACAAGAACTCTTGTCGATATGACATTATTTATTGAAATTTATATTTTCTAGTCCGGATATTTTCGCAGTGTTGAAAATTGGTACACCAGGTAGGGTACACCATCTATCTTCTATATATACTTTTATCCTATATACTACTGAACGAGTTTCGATGTGGTTTTTATGAGAAAGGTCTTGGTTACACTAAAATATTACGTTTACTGCAATCAATTGAGTAGTACCGAATATAGAGATCCACGTCAGTGGACTCGGGGGTAGAAGGCTATTTATAAATAAAATACTCAAAGTCCCCGTTGATCTCATGTGTGATAAAAAAGTTATTTAAGGTCAAAAGAAACGAATATGTAACTGTTTTTACTTTTTACTCATGAACGTTTGTTTCGGTACATGGCGAAACGAAAATATTAAAAATATCGAGAATCTGCGGGTAGATGAACAAGTGAAGAACCTACTACCTCACGGACTCGAAGAAGGCGGGCGTGCACCACTGAGCCAGTCAGTCGGTGTAATCTGGTCAAAACGTAATGTATCTATACCAAGATTAATTCCCGTAAATATTATTGTATAACGTTAAGTTTTAATGTCAGTCAAAATGAGTAACATAAAGTTAAGGATCGTGCAGTTATTTTTAAAATTGTTCTCTTATTTTTTTCCTACCAGTCAACATTCTTCAGATAAAGTGATTCTAAAAGTCAACAAAGGCAAGGGAACAATTACTGGGAAAAGGACGGTCTACCTGACTGTCCGTCTGCCCCTTTTGTCAGTTACGTACGCATTGGAAGTAAATTTGAATGTATTCCAAACACTTTAGTTTGCAATCCCTAATTCCCTGTTGATACTAAGTTAACTACCAGTTATCGCAACTCATAGGGATTAGTCCGATGAAAAGTAGCATAGATTGTAAGTAGCATAGATTACCTGTGTGCCACATTTCATTCAGACCGATATAATAGTTTTGGCGTGATATCCACTCTACAGCCGGGGTACGAGGGATATTGTATCAGATAATCTTACCTCCGGCAACCTGCGGCCCACACAGTCGGCGTGCGTTTTAGTCGCGGTTCAAGTCCGACATAACTTCCCCCACCGGCTTCGGTGGTGGGGGTATGTGCGGGGATTTTGCGCGCACATTAAAAAAGAATCCACTCCTCTATACGTCTTACGCGATAATAGTAGACAGTGACGTGTGACGTCATCTACAAAAGAGCACAAATGTGGCATCATCTGTTTGACATTGGTAATGCCAACAATGAAAGTTTTGTTACATTTGATGTTTGTAATACATAAAATATGTAAAGGTATTACACTATTACTTATACTTATATAACTTTTACATTACATAGTAAGATATTTATATATATACATACATACATACATACATATAATCACGCCTTTATCCCCGGAGGGTTAGGCAGAGGTGAATTCACACCTACATTTCACCAATCATTAAATTCGGTCCCACGTAATATGGGGCGAGGCTATTGCCGTCTTCCGGGCACTATGTTGACTCGAACCATGCATCTGAGGCTGAGTCTCGGCTGTAAATATCTGTCTGATGTTAAACAGACCTATCACTTAATCGTCTTGTACGACACCACATGGGAAGAGATGGGCTGGCCCAAATTCTACTCTACCGGGAACCACGCGTCTGTTGCATTTCCCGCAGGCCCGCGGCGATGCTACGTTGAACTTTGTCGACAGATAATAAACATAAAAACGTCTAACCGAATGATGCGTTGCAATTGAATGAATACTATTTACGGCAATTATCACAAGTGGCTCGCGTGACATCATCCGAATAGGCAAAAAATGACACGCTCGGTTTTCATAATATTTAACGCTATTACACAATAATAACAACAATACTATTTTAATCTTCTTTATCTGAGTTGCACTGTGCAGCCCTGTGTCTAATGTCCTATTATTTTTTCCTTATGGCCTGTCTATCTGAACTTTCACGGGAGGAGAGCCTGTGCTAGAGCCTCAATCAGGAGGTGTACCAGTTAGGTCCTAAAGTTCTTGATGGGGCCCATACACTCAGATGTTCACGTGAAATCAAGCCTAATCTAAATCTGTGGTTTTCATAAATTTACATAGATATTTACAGACAAAGCCAACTACTAGACCCGAAAATTTTGAATTTCGAATTTGGAGCGGAACACAGCCTAGGTTGCAGGAAGCAGGCAGGTCGGGGGCGAGTTAGGCACTCTGTAGTCCCCAACTCGTCCCCGGAAAAAAAAACAAAAAACGACCCACAGGCGGCGTGCGTTTTAGTCGGTTTGAGTCCGAAATAACCTCTTCCACCAGCTCCGGTGGGAGGATTTTGCGGACGTAAAAAAAAAGCCTAGGTTGAGTAATTGAATTTTGAACATAACACGCGATTTGTAATGTTACCACTCGTTTTTACTTGTGTATAAAACATGTATTTGACAAGTTACAATATGTCACAGGCTACAGTGCGAACGCAAATGTCTTTTAAACTTGTTTACAACTTGTTGGCTATACATACTATGTGAATGAAAACGTATCTGAGATACATGTATAAAACAAGTAAGTATTGTGTTTTGACTAGTCTTCTACAAGTCTTCAACAAGTTTTTTATCAAACAAGTTTACAAATTGTTTTTTTTTTGTGAAAACGACGGGTTATCTCCACAAAAAATGACCATACTTTCGTTAGCGGTCTTTCGCGATAGTTTCTTTTTTTTGAGTTTTACAGCTAGTTCAGTAGGTACTTAAATTTGCAGCATGCTATGATGGTCGTTTTGTCACGACTGGGTTAACTCGTTTTCTCTTTTTTGGTGTGTGAAGTTTATTTTCTTCTGTGCCAGTCTCGCCATATTTTTCTTTAGTTATAAGTCTAACACTAAAAAAGAGAAAACGAGCAAAACCAGTCGTGTCAAAACGGCCATTATAGCGTGCCGCAACTATAGTACACATTAGGTCGTTGGATAAGGTCAATAAAGAGTACTTACGTCAAGAATAGTCAGCGAGTATGAGGCGGCGTGCAGCACGGCGAACAAGAAGATTGGCGTCAAGATCACTGGCACTTAGTTAAGGATACTGCTGGAAATGTCTATCAATGTATCTCAATGTATGATATTTTCTCATATAATACTTTTATAAGCGTGATTTTTCAGTAGTTGGGTTTAAGTTTTAAACCTATTTTTTTATTTATATTATTTGGAGCAAGCAACAACTATAATTTATGTATATTTGAAATGTGCTATTAAGTCCTTTCATTTGATACCAAACACGACATATTTATCTCAAATTTATTTTTTAATGCTGTTTTTTATGACCGCTAGAGGGCGCTTCATTAGATACAAGGACAATTCATGTAGCCTATAACCAGCGGATTGCCAAGACTTCTAAAAGTACCTTATTTGTCCAGTTCTAATAAGTAGTTAAGGAGCTATGAGGAACAGATGAACCTACATACATAGCCTGTCAAAATCATAACCCTCCTTTGACTTCGCCGTAGTCGGGTAAGAAACAGTTTTAATTCGATACTGTTATCTCTACTTCCTTTAACGATATCTATGATAACGTTGTGGTGCGTCACATAATGGGATTAAGCATTTTTCTAAATCTATAGTCTAATCTATCTTTCATCGTGAGATCTAAAATCATAGTTGGCGAAATGTCAGTGTTAACACACCTCTGTAACACCCCCTTCGGGGATTTACAGGCGTGAATGTTACATATACTTTTTTTTTTATACCACTTAGTTTGCAGACAAGCACACGGCCCACCTGATGGAAAGTAGTTACCGTGGCCTATGGACGTCTGTAACACCAGAGGAGTCACAGTCGCGCTGCTAACCCTGTAAGTACAGAGTTTCTGTGCCGTCAGTAAAAGTCAAATCAGGACAAGCCTTTAGTCTTCCCACTGACAGCACAAATTCTCCAGTGAGCTCTGGCTACCCTACTCACCGCTGGGAACACAACACGAAGTTATTATAACCGCGGTATTCTGTAGGGCGGAGGTACTTCCCCAGTCGGACTGCTCAATCGGGCGAAAATACCGCCGTGTCCTACTTCCTTGCCTACTTAGTCGTGTCTGTACCTTGAAGATATTGAAAGAAAAAATGTTTTTTATACCACTTGGTGGCAGACAAGCACACGGTCCACTGGATAAGAAATGGTTTCCGTGGCCTATGGACGTGTGGAACACCAGGAGCGTTACACTCGCGCTGCCGACCCTGAAGAAATATTGTAGGCGCTTGGGAAAACCGCAACAAGGAGTTCATTCCACAGCTTAAGTGTGTGTGAGTGTGGGTTATGTTAACTACATTCAACATTAAATATTCTGAACTTATTTCTTTGTAATTCTAGTTTGTTTTTGATAGAAAAAAATACCGAACGTATTGTTTGTTTGACAGTTTGTCTTTCTGACACATGACATTGGCGATGTTGTGGTGGACTTCCACAAAAGCCACTCAAATAAAAGTAGAAGTTATTAGAACCTCCTATTACATTCTGCCACCTATTACATTGGGACCTAAACATAAACTGGCGAAATGTGGGTGCTAGCACCTCTGCCTACTCCTTCGAGGATATTAGGCGCGAATTTATGTCATGTCATGTCATGTTATGTTATTAGAAAAGTCTAGATCAAACCTCAAATCTGCCAAATGTTTAGGTTAGTTGTGTAAAACCGGAGATATGACCGAAAGTCACGATAACCGACACGACGCGGACAGAACCGCGAGTATTAGTAGGTAAATAAATAAATAAAACACTAATCACCGTGAATAACGGTCCCGGCTACTGTAGGTCAACTTAGATATCATCAACTCAGAATCATACTCGTGCAAAAGTGAAAGTGATTCCACGCACAATGAACAAAAAAATGTGTAGATTTATCTTCATTTTTTTTGTCGAACCAGTTTTTTTGTCATATTAAGGGTCAATTCAGAACAACGGAAAAATTTTCGTGCATTTTTCGGCGGTTTTTTCCAAGTTAATTAATTTTTTAATCCTGTAGTCATTGATGGGTGTTATTATAAAATTTTGTGTCTAGTTAGATGGCAAACCCAGTAGCAATCCCTCAAATTTGTATCATCAATGTCCATCATTAGCCTGGCGTTAGTTCCGTTGCATCCGAAGCCTTCGCCTCGGAGCCTTTTCCACCTTTAACTTCGCTCGGTCTAATTCATAATCAGTTTTTCGTATTACTTCAAAATTGAAGCATATTCACGTCAATTCATCTAATATATAAAATTCTCGTATCATAGTGTTTGTCTTAGAGTTTACAGACAAACACTATGACACGGTTTTTAAATCCAAAACGTTTGATTTTTTTTTTATTTGCCTATTTATCATTCGGCATTGAAAGATGCATACAACCTCTATTTTTCAGTAGCGGCAAAACGAAGTTTGACGGATCAGCTCTCATATAGATTTTAAAAGGATACACAAATTAGGTGCAACGTTCATAAAGATGAGTGAGTAGAAGAGGTAATGTGCGCTGTCCTCGAGGAAGAACCGCGCGAGGAACTCCCGCGACACGCTGATCTCGCGTGCCGGGATCCGCTGGTGCAGCCGCAGGGCTGACGTGGCCGCGTTCGCCAGGAGAGCCTTGTAGAACGCTGATACTGGACTGCAGGGGAACAAATGTTAGAGTACAGTAGACTCACTAGGAAACATGCACGGTGGGCAATCAATTCCATGGAACACATTTATTCTGAAATAAAGTCTTCGTGACAATACACTTCCCCATTTTTTTACGTGCGAGATTACCCCACGGATAGTGAGGTTATGTCGGACTCGAACCAACTAAAACGCACGGTGCCTGTGGGTCGTTGTTGGTTGCCGAAGGTGAGGTTAACAGGCATATCCCTCGCATCCTGGCCGACACAGAGCCATCTCTCTCGATCTGGCCTTCCATGATCCATGATCCAGGATGTGGGGACCACCGAGTCCCCAACTCGTTCCCCGAAACGGATCACTTGACCATGTCTGGTGATTGAAGAATGAACTGCTCTTCACACGCTCGAATACGGGTGGGAGCGTACCGAATTCGGTGGTACGGTCCGTACCAAATCTGGTCGTCTATTAGAATATTAAACCCAACTGGAAGAAAATCGAAGTGACTACATAATATGATACATGGTTAAGTACAATGTGACTTGTTTGTGTTGCTCGGAAACTTCAGATGTTTCTTAGTAGCCCCCCAGATACCGGCAAACATCTTGACCAGAAGTTGGAAAGATCTCGCATATGTAACTATACGGAGCAACCAATAAAATGACTACCCAACTAATGACGTCCGTGATTTGTTTAATATGATTTATCGTTAGTTAATTGACGTGACGCGCCTCAGCCGTCACGCCCGCATCACCATCAAAGAGACATTAAAACTATTTCTGCGCAGCTAAAATACTTTGTCAAGGTATTCGTCATTTAGTATTAGAAAGTGCGTATGGCGATTTTCAGAGTCTAAACCAAGTTAGCCTGTAAGCCGGTACCTATATCAGCTGTTTTACGGACGAGGCTCTAGTGCAGGTTTTCTTCTAGGGGTATGGAGATCAGACGGCAACTCTCACCGTAATGGCTTCTACACAAAGCCGCCTGGCGGTTTTACCCGCCGGCTTGTGCTCGTCAAAATAGCAAAATACTTCTATATCTATGTAGTCACGAGTTTATTTTTATTCCGAAACAATAACTTGTTTGTGACGCGATATAAAGTAAAATAACAATACAATTAAATAATAAAAAAAATATTAAATGGCATTTGAGATGTGACTCTTGACAAAATTTTATGTAAAAAAAATTTGCGACGCCAGCTTTGTCATAAATGTTGCCAAGAGTATCTTATACTTCCACCAAATTATATAATTTAAACAAACTAGAATTTCAGATCCCGTTCTCAGTTCCTGTTCCTACGTGTTACCTATTTCAGATTATAATTTATACCTGTACCTAATTTTAGCCAGATAACAGATCTGGCTAGCCGTATAAACGTGATCCGAGTTACAAACATTTTGGAAAAAATAGAAAAATAGGAAACTAAAGCGAGCCTACGCCCAAGATAGAATGTACGCAGGCAAAATGTGAAAAAGCCTTAGTAGCTTAGTGTCAATTAACATTGAACCTTACTACCCAAACGTGAAAATAACATATCTCAAATAAAATCCGATAACAAATAACTAAGAAACTCAAACTAAGGCAAACGTGCAACGGCCATTGTTGCGGATGCTGTTGGTCTCGAAGGAAGAGACCGGGGCCATGTGCGGAGATGCGAGAGGAGGGTTGCTTTCGAGCCAGGTGCAATGTTAATTCGCACGAGTTGTACTAGTACACTTTAAAAGAATCACCCAGACAGGTTCAAGTAGCTCAGACAGTAGTACATGCCTAAGTTAGGAACTACAGCAAGTACAGTGTTCGACTCTTTCAATTCAAATGAATGGTATCACTATTGAACCTTGTAATGACCACTCAAACGAAGTTCAATGAAACAATTGTCTCGTAATTGTTATAGCATAAACTATTATGCAACTATTATTGTTTCATTCTCGTTCATCGCGATGATCGAGAAACTGAAGGTCAGCCTAGTACTACTCCTCAGTCCACAATCAATCAATTAGCCTATTGCAGTTCACTGCTGGACATAACCCTCTTCCAAGTACACCATTGCAAGCGATCTTCTGCCTTCCACATCCAGTCTGTTCCAGACACCTTTTTTATGTCGTATGTCCACATGGCTAGGCCATCTTCCGTTTGTCCTCTCACGGGCTCCACTCTAGGTCGTTTGTACCAACGGCCTTCGGCCCTTCGATAGATAATATGGCCAGCCCATTGACACTTCAGCTTGCTTATTCTGCGAGCTATGTCGGTAACCTTAGTTCTTTGTAGGATGACCTCGTTCAGAATCGTAATTAAATCGGTTTGATTTATCGATTCATTGTATGAAGGAGACCGCGGTAGCCTAGTGGTATGGGTAATGGACTGCTAAGACGAGATCTCGGGTTCGATCCCAGGTTTTACCATGGCACACACCAATGACTTTTCGATGCTTTTCGAAGTTAATAAGTGCCCGGTTAATGGCAATAGGCTCGCCACCTATTACATTGGGACCTAAAGATAAACTGGCGAAATGTGGGTGCTAGCACCTCTGCCTACCCCTTCGGGGATATAGGCGTGAGTTTATGTTATGTATGAAGGACCTTAAACATCTTCATTATCTTTTTTTGTTCACCGTGTCCACTGTCGCCCTAAGACGATTGTATAAAAGAACTTTGAACATCCAAGACATGTCCATGCTGTTGACCAGAGCATTTACTCTGTGCGGGACTGGTCACAGATACAAGTACCATCTTGGATCTTCACTTGTTTAGATGTAGGTCAATCATAATAATCCTTATAATCTATTTTGTAGTTGCGTCCAAAATTTGTACTCTGCCAGAAGTCTGCTTATTGTTTTCAATTGGTAAGTATATCATGTCGGGTTGCCGTCTGATCTCTCAACACCGAGATGAAAGCCTGATAAAAAACTTCGAACGTCGGCGTCAACAAGGTCTTATGAGACATATCTTATCTTTAAACATTGTTAGGTGCCAGGATACACTGCATGAAGGTTCCGTGCCCTGCGCCCTAGGCCTTGTACACCATAACTGTCATAATATATGTTCCTTTTTTTAATATTTGTCATTGGTTGGACTAAAAATATATGATAAACAAACATTTTATGTCAATGACAATCAATATTTAGATGGAAAAAAAATGCTGTTGAACACAAGCTTCACACAAGGTTATGAGATTTTTTATTAAGATAACACAATCCACTCGAAGTTTAATATGATTTAAGGTTATTTGTAAATCAAAGGTTATTTTAACTAATATCTAGTGCTTACTCATACTACCTGTACTATGTAGGGTACAATATTTTTTTTATTCTGTAAGTCATACAGTTTAAAAAAAAGTAGTTATGAATAAAAGTTTATTATTTATGAAAAAATCTAATTATGCAGGTATTAAGCTTCTTATAAAGTCTATCAGGGCTATACAATAAGTCTTACTATTTAAAAAATCCTATTAAATGTTTGTGAAGATGTTTGAACGTTTGTTATTCAAATATATGCTTAATGGGCGTTAAAGTATTACATAAATACTAAAGGGGGAAAGGGGGGGATCTATGCATTGCTTATTTTTTATGACATGGGGGTGGTGGGTGCAGTAGTTATTTATTTTTTCACACATAATATAGCATGCATTAGCCATACATTAGCCTCAAAAACAAACATGAAAAACGTAACCATGGGAGAGAGGGGGGGATAAGTTTTTATTACTTTTACTAACAAGGGGGAGGGGGGGTTAAATAATTGTAATAAATCTGCTCATGTAATACTTGAATGATCCATGAACAGCTGAAATTTGGAACAGGGATAGATTAAAGTCTGGAATAACACATATCCTACTTTTTATCCTGGGAATATGTTCCCAAGGGTAATGGGAATGGGATGAAAAGTCCATGTGGGCTATGCTGCGGTCATCAGCTAGTTAATAATGTTCCTATTATACTCATAGAGCTGAATAATGTACACCTATGCTCCAAGGTATACCTAGTAGAAAGAGCTCTATTTTACACCTCTTGAACAATGTGTGTTGCATTGTACACGGGGCTTTCGTCTCTCTGGCAACACTATACCTAATTTTGTTTTTCATTAAACTCAATTAAAAAAACATTATCTTACTATTAATAAACACTTATTAATATAACACAAAGGAAAAGGTTGGATGAGGCCTTTATCAATTGTGGCACACGGATAGAATCATAGGTACATATTGTAAAGCAGAGAAAATGTTAAATGTTACACTGTCCGAAAATATAGGCTATTATTATTATAATATACCACTTACTTGTTGAATATAGGCAGGACATATCCTATAGTAAAGAGCACTGTAAGTACCCGAATAGCCCATAAGGCAACATCTATTTTATTTGCGGCGACATGGGCCTTCAGTGCAGGGATTCCCTTTGGTGGTCCTGTGTCTCCGGCTTGTGGGTTTGCTTGGTCGACCATCTTTTTCTGATGAAAGATTTATTTTATTAATATTCCACACATTCTACACAACCCTATCTAGACCCATGGTATGCATAGCAAAACTAGCTTGTGTTATAGAATCTAAGATGCGTCTAAACAAACTTGAGATACTTTTTTTAGATACAAACAGCCAGACCAATGCAAATATACATTTTCATGCATATAATTATTTTAAATTTTTTTTATCTGGTTTTTTTGGGGGTTTTTATCTACACAGATATGTCAACCCCATCATACCCTGTACCAGTAACACATTCTTTGTTGGTTCCAAATGTTTCCAGTTCACGTCTAGATTAAACCTAACCTAATCACTACTAAGGTACTCTAAACCTCACTGTTGGGAACTGTTGGCAGATGCAAACAAATATTTGCAAAGAGCGGGAATTGAACCCGCGCCTCCTGTATAGCAGTCGAACGTTTTGCCACTACGCCACAGAGGCCGTCAAACGCGACAGAGGCTTTCGTTGTTACTATGTTATTTTATTTCTTCATGAAGTTTCTATGACTCATTAAGATATAATTATGTCCGGCTACTAACTATATCAGTCACTTGTTGAAATAATTTATAGTAGGAAATATGAGACTATAAAATAACTATCACAATATACTCTAATAACGAATTTAAAGTTTCATTCCACCATAATCAGATAAGAGGAGATAAAAATTTAATAGTGGTGTACAATTTTTATATAACATTTTAAGTACAATGTAAAATCGAAATTACAATTAGTATTCATCCGAATGCGTTTACGTGACTTCAACCACACTTAGAAAGTGCCATTAGAAAAACTTTTTACAATCCATAAGTAGTTCAGTGGGCCATATCCAAAAAAATTAAAAGATATAGAAAACTGAAATTAATATTAAATAAGTGACATGAAACTCAAGCGACTGACACTAATATTAACATAACATGACTGCCAAGGACGCTATAACTAGGAAAACCAGTTTGAATGATCAATTATTAACAAAATTTAACATTTTTACAATGAGGCACAAACTTGTTTTTTATACTAACGTAAATAATTTTAAATTGAATCAACTTGCACTGTACTTACATTTTACTTTACTAAATTAAAAAAACACAAAATATATTTAAGTTTTGGAATAAATTGTAAGATTTATGCTCACAACGCAACAAATCGAACATGCATGATTTGCCGAATGACATTTGACAGAAGAAACTTGCCAGCTACGCAATCTCAACCTAGTGATGTAAACCGGTGAAAAGAATAACCGGTGTTCATCGATATTTTCTTTATAGTGTGCTGTACTTGGGCTGCAATCTACGAAACGAATTACTGGGATCGCCCCCTGCATTTTAATATGAACGGGATATAATGCTAAAATACTTGACTGGAAGGAATATGAGAGCACATCACAAAGTAAGAGTGCATTACACGTCGTAAAGAAAAAACTTATACTAGGAGATGCTTCCCATTTATACAATTTGGTTGCAAAATTCACTCCTGAATCTTGAAGGACTCGAGTGTCTGCATATTTTGTACCATTTACTGAAAGCGGTATAATAATTATAATACTTTAAAAACCGCCACGTGGTTCCCGGCTCCCGGCAGAGTAGAATTTGGGCCACCTCGTCACTTCCCACGCGGTGTTGTACAAGGCGACTAAGGGATAGGGCTGTTTAACACCAGACAGATATATACAGTCCGCTCAGCTTTAGATGCATTGCTCAAGTCAACAATAGTGCCCGGAAGACGGGAATAGGCTCACCCCCTAATTACGTGGGACTGAATTCAATGATTGGTTATATGTGGGTGTTAATTCACCTCTGCCTAACCCTCCGGGGATAAAGGCGTGATTATATGTACGTATTATTATTATTATTATTATTATTATTATTATTATAGTTTGATACACTTGCAGCTTAAAGCTGATGCGTGTATATCACTGCACTTGTGTTTAACATTCTAAATGCTTGTCCAGTCTATTTTTAAAAATGTTTATGCTAGGAGCACTTATTATTGTTTCTGGCAGGTAGTTCCACAATTGCACCACCCGGTTTGGCAAAAAGTGATATCTAGGGTTGCTGGCACACTGAGGTTTACAGATTTTCATTGTAATACTTTAATTAAAAAAAAATATTCGCAATAATAGCGCGTGCGAGTAACGCGCTAAACGTACTCCACGAACGCACTTTTTTTTATTACAAATAACGTAAATGACAGATAACAGCTGATTTAAGATGAAAATGTGATGAAAGTAGAAAAAAATAAAATATAACCTAACAAATACCAATAAGAACATTCCTTAAATTTAACAGAATGTTTAAAAGTACTTTCACAAACAAGCTTAAAAGTTTGTTACAATACAGCGAGGCTTATAAAAGATACAGCGTTATTGCTGCTGTATTACAAAAGCCTGCTGTCGGCCAAGTCACTGAAATAAAGGTTAATTTATTAGCTTGAACCCTAAAATGATGATAAATAAAGAAATATTTGAGTTTTTTATTATGTTCTAGGGCTGGGTGAAGAATTTACGAAAGCAGAAAGGCCTAATTTTTGCCGATGTTAGTGATGGATCCTGCGCACAAAAATTACAAATAGTTATACCAAGAAACGCTGCAACAGACAGTCTAACTTATGGATCCTCAGTCCATATTACTGGTAAACTATCTACTAGCCCCAGAGGACAACTAGAGCTAGTCGCAGACAATGTTAATGTTCTAGGTACTTGTGTTGTCTTAGATGGTTATCCATTTAACCCAAGAACTACACATCCCCCAGAATACACGCGTCAATATCTGCATCTGCGTCCTAGAACTAACTACACAGCAGCAGTTTTAAGAGTGAGAAGCGCAGTAACCAAACATATACACGATTATTTCGCTTTGAACAACTATACAAATATACATACTCCTATTTTAACTTCCAATGACTGTGAAGGTGCTGGTGAAGTGTTTAAAATACAACCAGATAACGAAGAGACTATCAAAGCTATGATGCAAGAGAAGAAAGACAGGGACTCCGTCTATTTTGGGTCTAAAACATTCTTAACTGTATCAGGTCAATTACAACTAGAAGCAACATGTAGGGGAATGGGTAATGTCTACACTTTGGGTCCGACGTTCCGAGCAGAAAATTCTAGATCCAGGCTACATCTATCAGAATTTTATATGTTAGAAGGAGAAATAGCATTCTGTGAATCAATAGAACAGTTACAGTTAGCTATTGAAGAGTTATTTAAATATATATTTGTCAAAACTTGGGAGTCAAATGAAGGAGACTTGTTTTTGATTGATAAGGAAACTAAAACTCCTACTTGGATTGATAAAAACTTCATTACATTAACTTATGATGAAGCTAGACAGATTTTACAGAAAACAGGTGTAACTTTAACTGATGAAGGTATAAATAAAGAACACGAATTGGCCCTTGTGGAGCACTGTGGTGGTGTACCAGTGTTTGTGGTCAAATGGCCCAAAGATATGAAGTCTTTTTACATGAGAGAGTGTGAAGAAGACAGCACTAAGGTAGTTTTTAATATTGACAATATATTTTACTTAATCTGATTTGGGTTAAATCATTTCCATCTTGCTGCTGGACACTCCTTGCACAAGTATTGACATGACATTCCAGAAGCCATGTCAAAAGTATGAAAGTAGAAGAAGTAAAAGATATATATCACAACCATAGCTGGTGGGAAAATGTGGTTTTGGCCTACCCCACTGGGAAGTGGTGTGAATATATGTTTGTATTCCAGAAGCTGTTCTGATCACAAACTAGAAAATACTTTCTTTAATTTTTTATTGTACACAAGAAAATAATACATCAACAGGCAATCACAAATACATTTTGGTGTATAAAGGCGAGCTTAACTCAATTTTGAGTTTTGCAAACCTGATGATTGAAAACTCGACTCAACTTTAAAAAATCTTAACATTGGACCTGGTTCCGTGAGTCTCTAACATCAGTCTAGTTCTCAGTCTCATCCTTTTGATTTGGCTTTTATAAAAGTGACTGTTCTTCCTCCCAAGCCTAAGAGGAATTGAATAGAAAACATGTTAAAGTAGTCCAAAATTTGTTTGTAAAGTGCTTTTACCTAAGAGGCCAGTTAAATGAAGTAACATAGAGCTTCAATAAGTCTTCTTTATCTTTGTCAATAAGGGTCTTTTAGGATTAATTATAACTCTTTTCTTCCATTTCAGGTGAATTGTTTAGACCTCTTGACACCAATCACAGGCGAAGTAGTCGGCGGGAGTTTGAGAGAAGATAATTACGAGAAACTAAAGTCAAAGTTACCATCAGAGAACCTGAACTGGTACTTGGAATTGAGGAAGTTTGGTAACATACCCACCGGAGGTTACGGGTTGGGGCTGGAACGGTTACTACAAGTTTTATGTAACATACAAAATATTAAGGACACATTACCTTTCCCGAGGTGGCCTCATAATTGTGAGATGTAGAGTTTTTGTTTTTCCGCAAAATTCCCATGGATACCCCCCTCCGCTGGAACTGGCAGAGATGGCTAGAGGCTGTCTATTAATCACATGATGTTTTTTAGCATTTTTTTAAACTAAACTAAATCTTTATACAACTTAGGTGGCAGACAAGCACACGGCCCACCTGATGGAAAGTTGTTACCGTGACTTTGAACGTGTGTAACACCAGGGGAGCCACACCCGTGCTGCCGACCCTGTAAGAACAGAGAGTTTCTGTCCAGTCAGTGCAGAACACAAAATCATGACAAGGCTTTGGTCTTCCCACTGACAGCACAAAAACTCTCCAGTGAGCTCTGGCTACCCTATTCGCCGCCAGGAACACAACACAAGGTTATTATAGCCGTGGTATTCTGTAGGGTGGATGTACTTCCCTAGTGCGACTGCTCAATTGGAACGGAATGCCGTCGTGTCCTACTTCCTACAAGATAACCTAATCCCGGTCACATTCGAAACTTGCACCTAAGTCTAGTTTCACCTCGGAGTCCGAGTAATAAGCTATGTTATTTTGTATAAAGTGGTAGTGATAGAATTGTATACGTACAATAGTTATTTGTTAAATAAAACGATTCAAGTACTTACTGTCATTTAAACATTATCTTTAGACTCTATACATCAGGTGGGGTGAAGCCATATTGACGTGACCGTCATAAAAATAATATAAGAAAGTACCTAAGTATCTATTATTAAGTATTAGGTAATTAAATTATTTATAAATGTGTGCATTTTTTTTATTTCATCCTTTCTCTTTGAAGAAAGAGAAGGAGAATGATTTGATTACTGATTAGTGCGAGTCATACATTGTTTGGTGGATTTAGATGGCAGATGCCCCCCTAGACAGGGCCATCTGCCTTGAAACGCCCATGTCAGCTAGTAAAATTAAATCACAAAAAGTCAAAACCCTAGGATGGGATTAGAACCCCTGACCGAGTCTCTTTCTAGATCATCAAAATCCTAGAACGGGACTCGAATCCGTTACCAAGTCTCTTCCTAGATCTACTAGTAAAGTTAAATCATAAAAAGTCAAAATCCCAGGACGGGACTCAAACCCGTGACCAAGTCTCTAGATCTGCTAGTAAAGTTAAATCATAAAAAGTCAAAATCCTAGGATGGGGCTCAAACCCGTGACCAAGTCTCTAGATCTGCTAGTAAAGTTAAATCATAAAAAGTCTAAATCCTAGGATGGGACTCGAACCCGTGACCAAGTCTCTAGATCTGCTAGTAAAATTAAATCATAAAAAGTCAAAATCTCAGGACGGAACTCGAACCCGTTACTAAATCTTTTTCTAGATCTGCTAGTAAAGTTAAATCATAAAAAGTCAAAATCCTACGACGGGACACGAAACCGTTACCAAATCTCTTACTACATCTGCTAGTAAAGTTAAATCATAAAGTCAAAATCTCGAGGACGGGACTCGAACCAGTTACCAAAGCTCTTTCTAGATCTGCTAGTAAAGTTAAATCATAAAGTCAAAATCTCAGGACGGGACTCGAACCCGTTACCAAAGCTCTTTCTAGATCTACCTACTAGTAAAGTTAAATCATAAAGTCAAAATCTCAGGACGGGACTCGAACCCGTTACCAAAGCTCTTTCTAGATCTGTTAGTAAAGTTAAATCATAAAGTCAAAATCTCAGGACGGGACTCGAACCCGTTACCAAAGCTCTTTCTAGATCTGCTAGTAAAGTTAAATCATAAAAAGTCAAAATCCTACGACGGGACACGAACCAGTTACCAAATCTCTTACTACATCTGCTAGTAAAGTTAAATCATAAAGTCAAAATCTCAGGACGGGACTCGAACCCGTTACCAAATCTCTTTCTAGATCTGCTAGTAAAGTTAAATCAAAAAGTCTAAATCCCAGGACGGTACTCGAACCCGTTACCATGTCTTTACTATTGCCGTCTTCCGGGCACTATTGTTGACTCGAGTCATGCATCTGAGGCTGAGTCTAAGCTGTATATATCTGTTTTTTTATTTTTTATACCACTTAGGTGAAAGACAAGCACACGGCCCACCTGATGGGAAGTGGTTACCGTGGCCTATGGACTCGTGCAACACCAGGTGCGTCACACTCGCGCTGCCGACCCTAAAGCAGCCCTATCCCTTATTGAGATTGTCCTGCAGTGGCAGTGGCGTGCTCTGAAGAGTGGGGAGGGGAAGGAAAGAAGATACTTTTCATGCCTGCGTCTTCTTGGCATTGAACTCAACCAGGTTCTCAGAGCCCCATTGAGAAATGTGATTCAGGATCCCGTCAAGCTCAGTGACAAGAAGCTGCCTTTTCTCTGCGATATCTGACTGCTTGGCCGCAGGATGTCCATGATAACTCCCATGTAAAGTGCTATCATCTGCATAACAATGAACATTGCCGGTAGACAGCATGTCGTTGATATGCAGAAGAAAGAGAGTGGGTGATAAGACGGACCCCTGGGGCACGCCAGCATTTACCTGCAGAAACTCCGAAGCTCGTCTGTCACAAAGGACGCGAATACGGCGCCCCTGCAGGAAGCTAGCAACCCAGTTGCACAGCCTAGAAGGCAGACCAAAGGCAGGTAGCTTGGAAAGAAGCTATTTGTGCCAGACTCTATCGAAAGCTTTGGCGATGTCAAGACTAATTGCCAGTGACTCGCCGTGCTTGTCCATAGCCTCACCCCAAAGATGGGTAACGTATGCTAGAAGATCACCCGTTGACCGTTTCGGCCTGAAGCCATATTGCTGGTCATTAATTAAGGAGTGATCCTCTAGGTGCCGCATGAGCTGTTTGTTAATTATGTGCTCGAACACTGAGGTGACGGCTATGGGTCGATAGTTGGCTGGCTCCGAGCGATCCCCCTTCTTGGGAATCGGCTGAACATTCGCCTCTTTCCAAGGCAAAGGCACTGTACCAGAACTGTAGGACAGCCGGTACAGGCGCGTAAGCATTGGAGACAACTCCGCTGCACATTTTTGCAAAACTACCGCTGGAATACCATCCGGACCACTGGCTTTCCGGACATCGAGTGATTACAGCACTGCACGGACATCGCGTTGCCTGATATGGATATCAGGCAACATAGATCTGACTCGTAGGGACATGGTCTACGTGTACCCAAAGGATAGAGAAGGATGGGTCCTCTAGGCAGCGCAAACAGCGACAGCAAACATCCGCCCTAACAAACACGCACACCCCGGCTTTTGCACGAAAACTTTCCTCAAGAACATAGCCAGGGTAGAGCAAGTAGGTCGTGTCGTCAGGGCGGTATATTTGCGTCTTCGTTAGAAAAAACATGGCAGGTTTCGCCGTCTCTAGGTGTTGGTGGACGGCGTTGAGGTTTGCATGGAGACCACAGATGTTAGTGGACTCCACCTCAAATAGCAAGCTTTTGGGAGTGTGACGAGCCGCTGTGTTGCCTAGTTCTCTAAATTGCGCTGCCATGAGTTTGGGTGGGAGAAGGCGTGAACAAAGAGGTGATTGCCGCCGCAGCACCGCGTGACAAAGCGCGGGATATTGGTTTTATCTATGAATGTGAGGCAAGGTGAGAGCCGACGCGCCGAACGGAAGGGTCCCCGTACCCCCCGAGTATGGTCGCCGGGCTCCCAAATCCGGTCACCAACCGGCACAACAGAATTATGCGCGGCCTGGTGAGGCAGCCTCCCAAGGTGGTTAACCCCAGTTGGGCCCCTGAACTATACCGCGGGCGGCCAGCGGCACCACCGTTTCTACAGGTCTCCCTGTTCAGCACATCGCCCCGCGCCATCCCCACTAGATTACGCCAAGACCCACTGGTCCCACTAGTGCTGCGACAACCACCACCTCTGCCCGGCTATGCACTTGCTGACCCCTGAACACAATCCAACCGAGATTGAATTGCTATGGAGGGTTTTTCGCAATAGTGCACGGTGGTACCCACCCGGTCGAAACTTGAGACAAATTTGTGCCACCAAGTTTCTACCACCAGTAAATTGCATAATTTAGATGGGCTTAAATTACGCAGTAATATAACTGGCACACCGACTTTTAATTGCATGGTGAGTGTGGGCAGTCCTAGAGCCGACAGAGAATTGTACCAAAAGTGCCAGCCCCCGCCCTATGGCGGGAGATATTACTGCCCCGCCAGCCGCACTAATATTGTGAAATTCATCCAGGGACCGTAATTTCTCCACTGACTTTGGCCGTTTCAATAGATAAAGAATTGAATCGCGAATAAAAAGGAAAGGCCTACCTACAAGAAACAATTAATCAGCTGTGCTCGCGACTCCGTCCGTTTGGACTTCAATTAACAGTTATAATACACTATATGTATATATTATACCTAATATACCTACAGACAACAAACAATATGCATAATGTGATTTTATGCTAATGTAAATGTACTTAACACTAGTTTTTTTTATTTTTTTTTTCCTTTTTTTTAAATTGTGTGGCGGTAACAATTAAAACACGATATAATGTTCATGTAAATATTTATTTACCAATCATAACTTAAACAAACAAACAAACCAAGAGATGTGATATTCCACTTTGTGATGAACAAAAGTTGATTGGTCAAACACTAAACGTGCTCGTGATTATTCAAATAAAAATTATCCTGACACCTTTTTAAAATTACAATTTTTTATTTTACTTTTTACAAACTAATTAAAAGGGGAAGCCATTGGCCGCTAAAGAAACACATATCAATAAAAAAAAACGCTTTATATTCAGAGATTCTCTGTAATTATTATATACACATACATATATCAGGCAAGTACATACAAACAGTGCTTTAACAATATTTTGAACCCTTAATAAAAATATACTACAAGTATTTACAATGTTCACTATAACTACACTAATACACTATGTACACAATTAGTCTTGTAACAAACAAACACATCGACACACATTCGCTAAGTCGTAACTTAAGTTTAATATCACATTTCGTTTTTAACAATTCTTAGCTCGCGCACAACAGTAGACTATACTAGTGCACCCCGGACCTGCTCGGTCACATTACATTGTAATAAATGCTTGGCAGTGAGAGAAGTAATGAGGAGAAATAGTATTAGGAAGGAAAGTAATATCGGCAGTAAGAAATCGGACTTAATAACACTGCCGTGGTAATCAAGATAGCAGTACCTAAGTGAATAAAATATGGCCTACACCTAAATTTATGGTGCTCAACTTAACCTGTAAGTCGGTATATCTGTTGACTGACGAACTCTGTGGATTTCCCTCTCGGAGTGCAAGGTCAGACAGCAGTCGCTTACAAGCCGATTACCACGACAGAATCCACACACGGCACTCGCGTTTTGGAATTATCAAAAGATTTTGACTACACAGAGGGAAGCCAAATCAATGTTTGTGACAAGTAATCAGCTTCTTGAGCCGATTTTTTAAATCGTTGCGTTTAAAAACTACTTATTACGAGACTTTCCCGTATATATTACACACAAACCCAGTTCTTTATACACATAAAAAAAATTACAATACCATAAGGTAACTTCAAACTAACTATTAAATTTAAAATATTCTATAGACTACTATACATTGTGATTTTTTTAAGTTAGGGGAAGAAATGTATAGTTTTGGTACAATTTCAGTACTTGCTAATCTCTAAAGCGATTTGAGTATGTTTTCTTAGCTTTAGGAGTAGATTATTAGGCCCTTGAAAACCCTATTATAAAAATAATTTATAAGTAAGCGTTCTGATATCAATAATTTAATTGATTTGAGAAATTCTGGAAAAAGAAATCAATATCATCTATCTGAATCGCGCTTGTAGAGTTTGAGCATTTAATACCTACTTATTAGTATGTATTTTGAAATGCCAATCTCATACTGATTTGTCTACCTATATAAGCAAACACCTCTTTAAAACATTTTGAGACAGAACTAAATACCCTAAAATAGATAAAAAGTCCTTGCATTCAAACACACATACAATAATTGTGCGTTTTTAACTCCTCCACTGTCTTATGCGTATAACGCATGCGCACTTCGTGCAAATCGTATGAATTTTAAACGATTTTATGCAAATTATCTGCAAGAAATTAGCTCACTATTTGCACGAAACGTATGTGTGTACACGCACGACACAGCGCAGGCCCTTAACACGAATATTATGAACTTAATTATGAAATATTTGCATTTCAAACAATATATCAAAAGATATAATAGACAAATCCGCACAAAAAAACACAGTCTTTTCACATAATCGAACACAACCCGGATAGTTCATTGCCCTTGTTCACAGGGGGCTGCCTGCTGAACTGAATTCCTTGTAGAGACGGTTTTAGAGTATACTCTAACTCCGGTTCCTCTCCTGGAGGTAGCGGCTCGTCATCCGCACTGATGTCTTCTAGCATATTCTTATCTTGATCTTCATTGGAGGATATGAAGCTTGGTAATGATTTGGAGATGTTGATGCGGATCCCGCCGAGGGGCAGCGTGTTCGCGGGCGCGTTGGCCGCGTCGAGCTGCATGTTCCCGTCGATAGAGGTCTCTACGGTGCTGTGAGTGATTTCCATTGGAGTGGAAACGGATGACTCTTCGGCGGTTATGATTGGTTCGTCGTCTGTGAGAAAAAAAATGCCTGGTTATATACAATGTTTTCATAAAAGTAACAAATTTTCTAGTAAATTATACAGCGCAATCTAAACCAAACTAGGTCATAAGCTAGCATAACGTGAGATGTCTATAGTGTATACAGAATTAATGTACAAGTGGGTGTGGCAACTTCCAGGAATCTTACTCAAAGGAGTCGCCCTTCCGATTTTGATGAAATTTTAAACTACATTGTTGGAGTAGCTATTATTCTATCTATCTATCGTATTAATTAAAAAAAAAAGTAAACACTATTTATTACACCATTTAATAGAGTAACTAAAAAGCAACAAACTTTAATCAAGGGACCTACATTTTTTCTGATCATTATTTACGATTTTATCATACATACATACCCAGACCAGTGCAAATATATATGCATACAAATAATTGCACTGAGCGGGAATCGAACCCTCTTGCGTAGCAGTCAAACCTTTTACCGCTACACTACAGAGGCCGCCCTAAAATATATCTGTGCTAACCATACAACCTTAAACATATGGAATGTAAAGAAACTCCTTTGTCCGCACTTAGCCCCCTTTTGGGTCATTGTGTGTGTAGAGTACTGGCTAGAGTAGCCAGCCTAGCTCCGCCCAGAAACTCAGAAGCTTACTGGGGGCTTCACAGGCTTCGCGGAGCGACCTCACTGTGCCGAGGTTTGGGATCGTTGATAGTCTACTGCCTCGCAATTACAGTATTACATGGGCGGCCGTTTCCTCTGCAAAGGGGACTGTCCGTAACACCGATGGTGTATAGGTGCTTGTGGAGGGGGCAGTGGTCCGTTATTCCTTAAACATATGTCAAAATATGAAAGCTATATTTACCGGGGTCGACAGGCTCCTGCTTGATCTTGACCTTGGTGAAGTCCAGGTCGGCCTGGCGGTCCCGCTCGGCGCGGCAGGCGGCGGTCTCGTCGTCGGTGTCGTTGTCGTCGTCCACCAGCACCTGCTCCACGGGCTCCGCCTTGAACACCACGTCGTCTTCATCGCCATCGTCTACTTCCTCTTCCACAATCTACGAACAAAGTGAGATGATATTAAAATTTGCACATTAATTCTGATGTCCTATTACAACTATACATACATAGATACATACATATATATAATCGCGTCTTTATCCCCGGAGGGTTAGGCAAAGGTTTTTTACGAATCATTGAATTCGGACCCACGTAATAGAGGGTGAGCCTACTGCTATATACCGTTTAAAGTAGTCGTGTCTGTATATTGGAGAGTGGAGACATTAAAAAAAAATACTTGGGATGGTTTTTTTTATAATTCTCGTTTTTCCGATTGTTTGCGGTGAATGCAAAAGCTACTGAATTGACTTTAATGCAAAAATGACCAAATAAATTTCTTTTGTTAGAAAGGTCTTGGTCAGACTTAATATTTTACTTATGTTTGTTCGCAATACGTTTGTTGAGTAGAGACTAAAAGTCGATCAACATCCACGCGATACTACTAGATACTAAACATAATATCTGAGAGAGATTATGGCGACCGTTCATTTCATATTGACCTGCTATAAGAGTTTATAATAGGCCTGTTAGAATAAAAAGCTAACCAAAAATACTCACTTCCACAGACTCCGACACATCCTTATCTTCAACGACCTCCACGACAGACTCGTTGTCCGACTGGTCGTCGATCGTGTCGTCCACGTCTTTGATTTCGATCGCTTCATCTTCTACTTTCTCGACGGCGGTGACGTCATCAGATGATTCTTCTTTTGGCGCTTCTTCCTTCGTTAGTGACGTCTGCACAATGGAATAATTATATTAAATATTACTGTTTAATTTTATTGAATTATATTAAAATACATATTCTGAGTACTTTTAGAATTATCAAAGATTCGAAATTGGAATTGAAACTGTTTGTATCAATATTATGCTACGAAATAAACATGGTCTGACTGACATCTATGGCTCCCAAGGGGTCTGGTTGAAAACCAGCGCTAGGGATAAGCCTTGCCCGTGTTGAGTCAGACCTCTTTCGGCCAAACCCCATTTGGCACTAGATAACTATCATTGTTTAGTTTATTTGTCTCGGCTGAATAATTGTTTTTTACCTTTATTTTTATTTACATTGATAAAAAAAATATTCGAAGTATTTGGTTTTAACTAGACCAACCTATTTTAATTAATAAGGTTACATTTCTATTCTTTTCGATGTTTTAAACAAATTCAAAATCGATTTCAAATATTCCATAACACACAAGCATACATATAAAGCTCATACGAGCGTATTATACATACATACGTATAATCAGGCCTTTATCTCCAGTGGGTTAGGCAGAGGTAAATTAACACCCACATTTTACCAATCATTAAATTTGGTCCCACGTGGCGTGAGCCTATTGTCGTCATCTGGGTACTATTGTTGATTCAAACCATTCATCTCTGGCCGAGTCTGGGCTGTATATATCTGTCTGATGTTAAAGAGCCCTATCCCTTAGTCGCCTTGTACATCAGAAGGTTTCTTCATGGGCAGCAGCGCGAGTGTGACACCCCTGGTGTTGCATACGTCCATAGGCCACGGTAACCGCTTCCCATCAGGTGGGCCGCGTGCTTGTCTGCCAACTAAGTTCATTTAATAAACTTACGCCTTTATCCCCGAAGGGGTAGGCAGAGGTGTTAGCACCCACATTTCGCCAGTTTATGTTTAGATCCCAATGTAATAGGAGGCGAGCCTATTGCCATTAACCGGGCACTTATAAACCTGCGATAAATACACAAACAACTTCGAAAAGCATCGAAGTCATTGGTCTCCTAGACCTAGTCTCAGCAGTTCATTACCCATACCACTAGGCTACCGCGGTGTATAAAAAAGTGGTATATAAAAAAAAACAAGAGATGGGGTGGTCCAAACTCTATTGTGCCGGGAAGTGGTTGTGTTCCCAGCGGTGAGTAGGGTAGCCAGAGCTCACTGGAGAATTTGTGCTGTCAGTGGGAAGACTAAAGGCTTGTCCTGCTTTGTCTTCTACTGACGGCACAGAAACTCTGTACTTACAGGGTTGGCAGCGCGACTGTGACTCCTCTGGTGTCACAGACGTCCATAGGTCACGGTAACCACTTTCCATCAGGTGGGCCGTGTGCTTGTCTGCCAAGTGGTATAAAAAAATAAAAAGTGGTTCGTCAGCGGCTTAGTAAGCAGTGCAAGGCGGACCTTATAGTCGTCGAAGCACAGCGGGTGGTAGTAGTCGTGATGGTGGCGCACGGCGTTCCGCAGGTGCCACTCCTCCTTGTCCTCGTTGTAGAACTGCGCGAACGGGTCGCCGCACAGCGCGCAGGCGTGCGCCGCGGGCGCGCCCGCCGCCGCCGCCGCCGAGGGCGCGTCGGCCGCGCCGCCCGCCTCGCCCGCGCCTCCCGCGCCGCTCGCGCCCTCCTCGCGCGCGTCGCCCGCGCCCGCGCCGCCCTCTCCGCCCGTCTCGAACCAACTCTTTTCTGTACAATGTTATGAGAGTTTAGTTTTGGTAGTCTAATCGCTGACAAATATATTACTTATCTAAATCTAATAAAATATAATACCTACATGCATAAATATCTGCGAAACATGTTGAACCCTATATATTGAATTGACACCATTGTAACTTCAGGCAATAAATGATTATTACTATAATAATATAATGGACATTTTCGAGAGATGGATTTCCACTTGGATTAGAAAAAAGCGAATGCTCAGACTATTAACCTATAAAAAACTACGGACGGACTATCACAGAATAAATATTCTACGACATTCTACACAACACTATCTAGACTCATGGTAAACAAAGATTAACTAGCTTGTGTTATGGGATCTAGAATGCGGATAAACATACTTAAATATTTCTCAGACCAATACAAATATACATATTCTTACATACAAATATTTGCAATGAGCGGGAATCGAACCTGCGCCTCCTGCGTAGCAGTCGCGTTCACTACCGCTACGCCACAGAGGCTGTCTTTATGTATTGAGATTGTAATAAGAGATTAGTTTTGGTGGTATAATCACTGACTAATAAAATGGGAATTTTCGAAAGATGGATTTCTACTTCGATTAGAAAAAATGAATGCTCAGATTATGGACCTATAAAAAATTCGGACGGACTATCACAGAACATCGACTGAAGGCCAAAAACTCCGGGAATTATCGGTGATTACGTTTGTAGTATTAAGCACTGGTTTAGTCTCCAACGGAACTTGACGCTACTGAGTCAAGCTTTGAGCATTCGAAATTTTGTTTTACAACCATCTTTTCTTTAATCTTTATTTACGGAGCTTAGCCACAACATGACTATGTCGCTTAACCATCTTAGAGCCATCTCCCGATAATCATACAAACGAATAAAAAAATGAATTATCACGTTTCGATCGAGGCCTTACAGGGACAAAATACAATTATGGTAAGAAACTCAAAGGTTGGAATCATAATTTATTTACTAATATGATAAGTTACTCGTAAACGAATAAAAACAATCTTTAGTAAAACTAATATGAGTGTGATGTCACCGAGGTTTTCAAGCAAACCTCAATTGCTACTGATTGATAAATAAGATTCCGACGCAGACGTAGGTACCTCTCGAGGTTACAGTTAGTCAGACGGAAATCATTCGGGGTCTCTCCTCACTACGTACCTCTCTCCTCCAGGTCCTCGACCTCCTCGTACTGCACCCAGTCGGACAGGTCGTAGTGCCAGTGGCGCGAGTGCGCGCGGCGGGCGGAGTCGCGGTCGCGGCGGTTCTGGCGGAAGTGCCAGTCCAGGTGCTGCGAGTAGCGCACCGTGTGCTCCGGCGGGAAGCGCGCGCCGCAGCCCGAGCACTGCATGCCGCCGTACAGCCGGCCCACCACGCCCGGCTGCTTCCTGCGGGAGGGGGGGTTGCGTCAGAACCTCTGCTAGGGGTCTAAAGAGACTGATATGACTGCGACCGGTGTACCGAGAGCGTTGGCGGCAGACCGACAAGATGTGACGGTTTATTGGTCGATATCCAAGGGTTTACTGTTGGTCTATAATATACTAGAGTGCTCGTCTCTTCACTTATTTATGGTAGAAGCATGAAAATTAAATTGTTTGTTGTGGAAATGACAAATTTAAGTAATACAACTAGCCTCTAGGGAGTTAGAGGATTTGTTTATAGGGTAAACAACAAAATCAAAATTACACTAACGGCACAGAAACTTTCAGGGTCGGCAGCGCGAATGTGGCTTCTCTGGTGTAACACACGTCCATAGGCCGCGGTAATCACTTTCCATCAAGTGGGCCGTGCGCTTGTCTACCACCTAAGTGGTATAAAAAAAGTCTGTCTGTTGGTTTGTGTGATTTAACGTTATAAACTCATAACTTAGGTAGTAAATAAAGTCGCAGTATAGAATCTAACGAAAAGTTATTTGATAAATAAGATAAACACTTACTGTCTGAACGTCTCAGGTCTCATAAAGTCCACGCGATGGATCGTACTCTTGTCATCGCGAGGTTTCTGCTTGACCTCATCCACCTTCGCCTCTTCTTTACTTTCAGTCTTTGGCTCAGTGGGCACTTGGACGATGCCCGTCGCCACTAACTTGGCGAAGAGATCATTCACGTTGATATTAGCAAGCACCGGCAATACAGGGATAGGAGGTTTTTCTTCTGAGGGCGTCTCTAGGCCGGGGATCTTGTCCGGCATTGAGAATAAGGGTTCTGCGAGGCTGTATTCTGAGCTTGAGGCTGGTACCATGCTTGATGGCATCACGCTGGCTAGTAAATCAAGGCCTGTAGACAATTAAATGAAGTATATAAGTTAACATATACTTAAAGAAAAGAAATAAACATCACCTAAACGATTAATTTAAAAAATTAAGATTTCCTAGATGCCTAATAGAGATATTCTAGCTCCATCATTAGATTCATTCATTGGCAAATCCAGTGTTCCTACACAAGCAAAGCTTCGAATAGATAAGACAATTAGAGTGGTGACAATAAGGTCTACTAATCTCAGATAGCAAAATGGAAATACACTTACCCATATTCTCAGGATTATTTTCCGGACTCGGCGTCTTCATTGGTCTGTGTATCGGATCTTGGTTAGTCTCCATAACATTGTTCTGTAAGACCTCCAACTTCTCTACAGGTGGCACCACAGGCAAACCAACACCTTCCATGTTGGCAATCTGGATATACCCAGGTTTAATATGTCTAGGCAGGGCTGAGAACCTAATGAAATATTTCTCATTACCAATAAAGATTGGTTTCGGTAGTTCTCCAAATTCCACTTTGAATGGCTGCTCGTTTATCAAAACAGTTCTCAGGGAGTCCACAAATCGGATAGTTATGAACTGACCATTGACCAGGATCTTCTGTACTTTAGCGTCTAAGTACACAGGGTACATCTGAGTAGCATTTACTATAAGATTGATTTTGCCCGCAACTAAATCTGTGCGTTTTATTTTACCTATATCAACTTGGGGCATAGGCCCTTCCACTTGCACCAGTCTTGGTTTTCCATCAATTATTACTCCAAACGGAGCTCCTCCAAAGAAACACTCGAACCAAGCTCCATTTATGTACAACTCTCTGGTAGGCGCACCAAATTTGATGTTGAATAATTGATCATCGATTTCAACTTGTTTGTAATTCTCGTTAAATGATAGCACAATTGAGTCTTTGTCGTCAAAAGTGACTCTCCGACAGCCAGGCAAAAACCTAATCTCTCTTGGGTCATCCCAGTCCAGCATTATGACAGCTGTATCACCATAAAACCTAATTTCTCTGGGAATACCATCAATTTGGATAGTTTTAACTGGATCTTGTTCTATGTATTCTAAAATCTTAAAATCTGTGGATGGAATCGGGAAACCCGGAGCTCCTAAAGGAGGTGGAGACTCAATTCTTTTGTAAGGTGCCAAAGGACATTCTGATTGGCACATCCCTATTTTAGGAGTAGGTAACGGAGGTATTGGTAACCGAGGAGGTTCGAGGAATGGTTGCCTGGGTAGTCTCTTATCGAATTTTCCTCTATAATAGGGAGGCATCTGTTGTCCTCTGAACCTCCTGTTATTAAAGTCATCACCTCTCGGTCTTTGTTGCCCTCGCCACATGGGTGGGAACTGTGGGTACATTGGCATTGGAGGCGGTAATGGCAATAGTACATTCCTTGGGAGGCCATCAACTGCATCAGAGTTAGGCACTACTCTCATATCGGAGTCTTGCAACCCTTGGCTATCTGGTGGTGTGTCCATGAACACAGATGGGGTTATTCTTTCATCGATGTCTCCAAATGTGTTTCTATCGCTTGGGGACGACTTAGGGCTTGATGTTTTATGATTTTCTTCATGGATTGCATTATTGAGTTTCCTCTTTGAGATTTCCAGTGATTCTCTCTGTTTTGCTTCATTTAATTTCAGTCTTTCGTTTAGTTGCAGTACTTGGTACATGAGCGTATTGTACTGGTTTTTGTCTAGTTGGCCGTCGTTTAAGTGCTCTTTTGCTTGCGACATGATGATCGAGATAGATTTCTTGTTCGTATTCATGTTGTAATTCTTGTCTTGATCCTCCTGATCATCAAGACGTAGATCAATGTCTTCGCTGCTAAGTGTACGGCGTCTTTCTCTTTCAATGCCTGGAATAGTTTACACGATTAGTACATACAAAATACTTTTCTGTCTATAAAGTTAAGCAAATTGAATGACAACCACACATACTTATACAATGCGAAAGTTATTATACGTATGTATGTATGTGGTTTCATGGAATGAAAAAAGAAAAAAATAAGTTAGGGCAGCGCTATACTTGACGTAAATTTCGTCGCGGTAGATAGGTGACAATATCCGCAACGGCATTTCCGTCGGGTGTGGCGCTAGTCTAATAGTATTTACAATAACTTACTTGGAGATTTACTAAACAACAACGGCCTGCCAAGCCTATCTTTTCCTTTTGTCGCTTCAGCGAGTTTTGCCCTCACTAAATCTAATTTTGATGGAGTTTTGACATCGTCACGTTTCTTGACTTCATTCCAATCTCTCTTCGGTGAACCTCGCGGTGATATTGGCACTTCTTGGTCTTCAGTGACATTGTCAGGCTTGGGTGATAGAGTGAGAGAGGGTGGAGGAGGTGGGTTGATTTCCTCGACTTGAGGAAGCTGGCGCAGGTCTACGTCTTCGTTGCCGAATAGACTGCAACAATAAGAGATATGCACGGTTGAGTATAGATTATTATCATGATTCTCAGTGGTGCAGAGGTAGAGAATACGACTGCTATACATGATGTTGCGAGTCCGATTCCTGGGTCGGGTAAAATATATTTATGAGGTATTTTTCTCAGTAAATTCTCAATAGCTACAGGAAAAGTGCCCGGTTAGCGACAATAGGGTCACCTCACACGGTGTTATATGTATACGTACAACTATTGTACAAACCACAAGGGACTGATTAACTGAAACCAAACCCAATAAGATCCCAACCAAATAATATTTACTTAATTTCAAGCAGATATTTGCACAGAATCGTGCAAAAAAAACTACGATTTACACAATGTGCACGCATGAGGCAGCGAAGATCGTTAGTAATATAATATGATTTTAACGAAAATACTTACACATCAAACTTATCTACTTTATTCTTCTTGGCTTTAACTTCCACCCCTTCGGTAGACGGTCTCTTCTGTGCGACAGGCGAAGCTTTGGTCTCAGCGATGACAGGGTGTAAAACCCTAAGATCAACATCCTTATTTTCGACGACGACCTCGGGCACACCTGAGAACACGAATTTGTCTATGAGGTTAAGGTCTACTTTACCTTGCCAGCATCCTCCTCGATTTACCTCATCGGCTTGGACTCGACATACTAACGTGTGAAGATGGGACTTGGGACCCAGTCGCATCGTTGACAATTCGCCAAAAACATACTGCATCATCTAGTTGTTACATACTTAGTTGAATTTCTGCGACTTCTTAATTTAATCCTTTTAAACCATGTGTTACATTACATATTACAGTGGATACTTATTTATACTTTATTTGGTTGATAAACAGCTATGTAAGTACCTACGTGTTGGTAACAATGCTTCGAGATACTAGCAACGACAATGTTTGAATAGATCACATGGTCTAGGAGAGTTATCGGCTAATCTAATCTTGAAGCATTGTTTTAGAATTGAGATAAAGGTTTTGCGTTTTATAACGTAGAACAAGTATACCAGTTCAGAACTATTCAAAAACCCTTTATATTACATTTTAAAGCATCTATTCGCCATTTCAAAAACCATTTTAGTCATAACGCAATATAACTACAAGAGCAAAAATTAAAATGTCTACAACTTTGAGTTCATTGCCCTAGATTTTTAAGGTCCAGCATTTTTGAGTTCGTTATTATAAACATTATAAAAATACATAATTGTGTGTAAATTTTTGTATTATATTTAGCGGCGAAGTCAGCTGAGTGTGTCGTTCTTATCATGTTTCGACCAGTATAATATCACAAACACTGCAAAAATGCCATTTGATTGTAGACTTTAATGCATTTCAGTTAAAGGCTAAAATGAAATGGTATCTTTTTCATTAAATTTTGGACTTAAGTCTATATTAATATAGTCTGTCAGTGTCAGTGGTTGAAAATTAGCAGAATCGGAATCAGGGCATAATGATTAATTAGATTTAGATTGGCAAAAGTCAGTATTCAAGACCAAGATAGTTCGTAAGAATAGCGGCAGATGGCTCTACCGTCACCACAAGATGATTGTTTAAGAGAATTTCGAATACCCATACGTGTCAAAGTAGATTAGCTATGAGCCCTGGATATTGAATTTTCCCGATCCAAATTAGTAGCAAAAGGATGTTTTAAAATTTCACCAAAAAAAAGATGGTTCTGAAGTAGTGACTGGCCAGCCACCCACCGACTCGAGGACTAGATCAATCCCCTGTGTTATGTTACGACTCCAGAGGCAATTGCTTATACAATTAGTAAATTCTTGTGCCACTAACTTTTTTGTACAAGTAAACAGCTTGCTTGATGGAAAGTAATTCTTAGTCTGACAATTGCAACACTAGGGTGTCACTCACGACTGTAAAAACTAACTTGGAATATCTCTTATTAACACGCCTTGCCTATTGTAAGCGGTTCTTGTGTTCGACAAACTCAAACACGTACTGCCTTACCAATAGGTAACACTTTACCAGTCCAGTCAAAAATGAAGGAATGTACCAATGTCAGCCCAAAAACACCCCAAGGACTTAGTAGTAGATGAAAGAGGAATTGATCACGCGACTAACTGCCTTGAGTAAGCATGGTTCACATCAGAGATGCTGATCGTGTTCTGCTGAGGAATGGTGGGTACTCCGATCTTCCGGCAAAGCTTCGGAGACACAGATTCTGTCAAGGCAATTCTAATATTACTTCTTTGTTACGGCCTTAGTGATAGCCCACCCTAATGGTCAGTTCCACCATACAAAAATAATATTTGTTACTAAATAACAAAATGGTTTAAGATCTAAAAAATAATATTCTTACAACAGAGATGATCATAAAAATATCCCTACAGCACTTAGCTTAATTCTACAATGCATCGTGGTGCTTAAAGGTGAATTTCGAAGTGGTAAGAGCACGAATGAGTCTAGTCTAATAATAAATCAAGAGTAGAAGGCAAATTTCAGCAGGTTAGAAAACGAAGACGTTACAACGTTTTGGAAATAAGGCAGGTCAAAACCAATCGGCGAGCTAGTGTACATTAGTGATGGTAGAGGAAGGTCGTGAGGCGTGCAAGAACAGAGGCTAATAGCTGTAGACTCTGCTCACCCCGAAAGGAGGAAGTGTGTGCGTATATTTAAAACCAAACTTACCAAATTATTAACCAACCAAATTAACACCAACGCCCAGATAGATATGGAATTGGTAGCGATGTATATCTACTGAATTTGGCACTTAATACTTAACTTACCTACGTATAAACTTCGACCCAGATTAATATTCAATTTGCTGTTTTTTCGTATGCCTTCTGTTGCTTTCACATACACAAAATTATCTAAAAGCCAGATTAAAAAAAGAAAAATTCTGAATACATTAAGAGTATTTTCGTCTTTCATACAAATTTGTCCATCTATCAATCAGTAATCACACACTGTACATGGTACGCACTTTCAAAAAATCCAATTTGTTTCAAATCCAGTATTTGTAGCAACCTAAGAGAAACAAAGGTCCTAATTAGCAGAAATGTGATAACCCGGTAGCCTTGGTTAAAGTATCTTGAGAAGAGTAGGTACCTTACTTCAAGAGCAATTGCATTCTAGACAATAAAAATATAGACATCGTTAGGTCAAGTATCTGAGCGTCAATTCCCATTGACAGGCGAAACGAGCAATTTTGAAAGTTTATAAGTATTTGAAAGAACGGCGCGCGACGCGAGACATTACGCGGTTATTCGAACCCTCTCGCAACTATTTCTAGTAAAAAATCCTTGTAATGAAGAATATCGTGGTTGCAAAACAACACTTCAACGGTGCTGTATCAAAAGTTTAAGTTGCCTGGATGATCGCCGATATTCATTGAGAAGATGGCAGCCCAAGAGAAAGAAGAACTTTCTTGTACATGAATTAGCAAATTTATTGGGGACTAAACTGGGCGTACGCCCCACCAAAATATGAGCCCTATAAAACTACACCTGCAAGCTTGTACAGTACAGAAGCAGATCGATGGACGAGGGTTCTGGTACAGGCTTTCCTCTCAAGGAAATTGTGATGACAGTGAGTGTGGTATGTGACGTTACATGACGAAAAGAAAATATCAAAAATGTGCGGGTAGGTGAAGAACCTTCTACATCACGAACTCGAAGACGGCGGGCGTGCACCACTGAGCTAGTCAACCTGTGACCATGGCCGGTGTAACCTGGTAGAAACGACTATACCATGCTCGCGTTCATTCCCGCTAACATTATTGTATTGCCTCTCTAGGTTAGGAAGTTAGACAATAAACTAAAAGTTAAAATAAAACCGGTCGAGAAGATAACAACCAGGATTGACGCTCGGATGAATAGCTGTTGACTGAAACTGTCAAAGCTATTGGCAAAAAATATAGCACAAACAAAGGAAACTAAAATACGAAACCATAAAATAGGTAAACATTGAAGACATAATAATAATTAAATGAAGTAATCGATTGCTATAAGCATAAATTGATGCACTTCTAGAATATTCAGTCGAATTCAGAAATTCATTCTTACTAGTCAGTTAAAAATGAACTCCGTATCCTAACACCGGCGTTAGCACCCACATTTCGTCAGTTTATGTTTAGGTCCCAATGTAATAGGTGGCGAGCCTATTGCCATTAACCGGGCACTTATAAACCTGCGATAAATACACACATAACTTCGAAAAGCATCGAAAAGTCATTTGTGTGTGCCATGGTAAACCTGGGATCGAACCAGAGACCTCGTCTCAGCAGTCCATTACCCACACCACTTGGCTTACCGCACTTCGTATCCAATCGAAGGAAAACCTGCCGAAAATTGAAGATTTCTCTAAAACTAGTGACAATCTGATCATAGTTATGCTAGAAAACAATAAGTCTCACATTAAACAAGACTTACGGATGGTCAGTATCTACTCCTCCTAGATATGACAGTAAGTATTTCCTTCCACACTTCCACAATGATTCAACCGATGTCTACGCAGTCTAAATCTTAGCTACACACTTCCAAAATAATCAAATGAGCGTCTACTCGTGTTTTTCTTAGCTACACACAATCAAAACAATCCAATCAGCATCTACCCCGTTTATATATTAACTACACACATACGTCTGAGTCACAACGTTCTAATCAGTGTCTACTTTGCCAGCGTTTATTAATAATACACTACAAACTTTCACAACGATCCAATATGTGTCTACTTCTTTCCATTGAAGATTTGTAGATGGACAAATCTGAGAAAGATAATCGAAAAATTAGTTCACATTAAGAACACACAAATCTTAGAAAAAAGCAAAATCTACAGTTCAAGCAACAGAAATTGGGACATTTTTATACTTACGTATTTTAGAAAACTATTCAGAAACTATCACCTCAATTCACAATTTATATTCGCAAATTCACTTTATAACTTACTGATAACCTGCGTACTCAATCCTGTTTTATAATTACACTTTTTCAAATATTACGAATAATTACAAGTTAGAACTCAAAAATGCAAAGACTTCGTATTTCGAAGCGACTTAAAATAGCTCTAAATATAAAAATCTAAGTACTTGTGGCCTCTCTTAACACTTCTTACATCTAAAGGTGGCAAACAAACGTCCCAACGGCCTGATAGAAAGCAGTCACCGAAGCGTATGTTGCCGATCCTTAAAAACCTTATTGCATTTTGAAAAACTCCGTTCTGTAGTGACTTGGTAAAACCATGAAATTATCATAAGTCATTTCACGACTGGCTCCATGTTGTCTAGCGAATGTTTGATGGTGTCCTGGTAGGTTTTACTGGAGTAACTTTCACACTGGATTCAATTTACTGAAGATACGTCGGTGAGAAGGTGGAAAACTGTAGTATTTACCAAGATCACTCGTCTTACAAATGGAGAAGAAAGTATCCAGTGATCAGATCCAAGAATAAAAGTACAACTCATAAGGTCAGTTCTCCTCAGTGAGACTGAATTGAAATTTAACTAGATAGTGAAGTAAAATTGTGACTTAGAACAAAAAATGATGCGTCTGTGGTGTCCAATAGAGGAGGGTACAAAGTGCCGGCGTAAAACACGTTAATATGAATACTCCAAGAGTTAAAAAACATTTTATTTCCATACAACAAGCGTCAAAATCGCTCGCGCTTAAGACTAGTATCACAGTCGGACGATTCGAGTCGGTGAGCGGCTCGCGCGCTACTAGAGATTCCTCAGTATTGGATAGCTTACTTGGGGGCGGTTCCTCAGAGGCTTCGGGGCTCTCGGACTTCTCGCGGTTGCGGCGCATGTAGCGCTCCTTGTGGTAGTTGCGGAGCTCCTTGAAGGCGACGGCGGCGGGCGGCGCGGCCGCGGGCTCGGGCGCGGGCGCGGGCTCGGCCGGCGGCGGCCGGGGCTCCTTGGCCTCCTTGCGCACTTTCTTTTCGGGCGAGCTGAGGGCGGAGGACGGCGCTTTGGCACGCTCGGGCTCTTTCGGTGCCTCCTCCTCGCGACGCTTACGTCTCTCCGTGCGACCGTTGTCCCTCTTCCTTTTGGGTGGCGGATTCGGGGGAACGGTCGGCTCCCGTTTCTCGGCCGAGCGATTGATTTTGGGAATCGGCGGCATTTTGCTTATTTTCTTAGGATCGGGGAGCTTATCGACGTAGGCGGGAGTGGGTCCCCGTTCGGGTTCAACTTTCTGCTCGACCTCGGTTCGCCGCAGAGCTTCCTCCCGGCGTCGCTCTCGCTGTGCCCGTCGAGGGTCACGCTTCTCAAGGCGGGGATCACGACGTCGAGGGTCGCGGACGGTTCTCGTGGCGTCATCGGGCCTGACGTCGATGGTGATGACGTTTTTACGTTTAGTGACGCGCTCGAGCGGCTTGATGTCAAATACGTTGGAGGCGATGGGCACCACGGGCAGCGTGGGGGCCGCGGGGGCCGCAGGGGTGGCGGGCGCCGCGGGGGCCACCACGGCCACGGGCGGCGCGGGCGGCGGGTGGCGCGCCAGGCGCGGGTCGCGGCGCGCGGCCGCCAGGGCCCCGCTGACGGGCGCGATGCGCCCCGCCGCTTTGTTCACCGGCTGTAAATGGACATCATTTTATTGCAATCCTTATTTTATTAACTATTATCTAAGTATATTATCAAAGAATCCTACACTCTGGATAAATGGTGCCTGTTTAACTGAAATTTACCATATGGTACAAGGAAATAAAAAGATACAAATTGATTATAGAAATACCAGCAATTACTTTGGCATATGACAATGGAAGCCGATTTCGGAATCTTCGAAGCCTCTTGAACATATCTAATCGCCTTGAATACAGGCCGCATGCATGCTACGTGTCTTTCTCAGTACGAATGGTTGGATTTTATCAAAAATTTCCCATACTAAGGTAGGAGTGGAAATAGTAGGCCAATGCCTCCCAACATTGGGAGAGGTCTAGTCCAGCAGTGGACTGCGATGGGTTAATTGATTGAGGGTAGGAGTAGAAAGGACTATTTATACTGTTGACTAATTTCACTTTATGGAATTTGCCACACAAATTAAATAAAAGACCGATCGACAGATGATCGGAAAAAGTGGCCTTCTATGACGGGACTCTAACAAGCGATCAGCCTCTTATAAGAAGTCCCATAGGATAAATTAGCATAATCTCTGGCTTTAAAATATCATTAAGTTACTGAGTGGTTGTCAGTTGAAAATACCCTGAGAACCAGACTGGTTTCTGTCCGGTTTAGTAACCGAATGTAAATACGGTGCAATAGTACAAGTGACTTCTCACAGCTAGTTCTTGGTTTTGGAAGGTCGAAGCAAAAGGAATAGTCTCTGCCTAACACCAATGAGAAAGAGGAGTCATTGTACTATGAAACCAACTTCTAATTATGCATAGTTTATGACTCGAGAAATAATCAGCTGAAAGTCGTTTTATGGCACCCGGAAATTATGGATTTAAGTACTACTCATTGTACGACTGATAAGTATATCCATAAACATACGATCCAAGAATGTTTATTACTTTTATAAAGCGCTATCTAACGTACAAAGTAATAGTTATGTAGAGCAAGAATCGAACCTGCAACCATTGACGTAGGTGTCTAATATTCAACCTAATTTTAAATAAATCTTTCGATTGTTTATAAATATAAGATCTGTCATCTTTTTTGATTGTTTATAAACGCGAAAAAGATTGGTAAAATAATCTTATAACTTGAATGCAGCGCCACCTGTAAGGTTCAATAATTCTACTATGCCTATAACCTTGATGTAGTATGCAATAAGCTGAAAGTTTTATCGCAACGCAACGCGCATGGAATACGGAAACAAAAACAGTTTTATACGATTAATTACATATTAAAAAATGTTTTAAAATTGCATCACCATCACAAAATTATATGAATTACTAGCTGACCCGGCAAACTTTGTTTTGCTATGTATATTTCTAGGAAAACATTTTTTAGCTCAATAAAAATAACTATCTACTGTAAGTGTGTGGGGATTTATTTATAATAAAAATCGTTGTAGACAATAAAAGTAAAAATCGCGATGGATAAATAGGGGTTAATTTTAGAGGGTGGAAAATTCAGGCTTGAATGTATTTTCTAATCTAAAAGTATTAAAAATGTTAGAGTGAACAACCCTTATCACTTAGGGGTATGAAAACTAGATAGTAGGCGATTCTCAGACCTACTGAATATGCATATAAAATTTCAAGCCGTTTCGGAGGAGTATGGTAACTAACACTGTGACACGAGAATTTTATATATAAGAAGATATTATCATTATTAATCAGTAGGTATAGATAATAGATCATAAATCCATTGATCAATGCAATTAAAAAAAGTACAGATCCTGTGCTCGAGAAATATTCTTCAGTGATCAAGAAATAATTCGTATCCAGTATTAGTATACTCACAGGACAGTTCTTTTTTATACACAAGGTTACGGAGAGAACCTAAGAAGCAATTTCCCAGGTTCCCCACCAAGCACTAGTTGCCTATCGTGAACAGGCAACCTCCCCCTGGAGTGCAGAGGGCCTGCTTCTGCTTAAGCGACGGTTAGCCTTTCCTACCGCCCTACAGCATTCGAAATTCGTAATATGAATCTACTTACCGGGCCCAAGCGCTGCCTGACGGGAAGGCTCCCAGGTGCTTCTGCCAGCACGGGCTGCACGGCCGCCAGTGTCGTTGGGGGGATGGTAGCCAGGTTATTCACCACAGTTATTGTGGGTACCTGCGCCAAACAAACATTACCAATTAATTATTTATTATTTAAGGCTCTTATTCTCCTCCTTATTCTCTTGATAATTTCTTTCTTGTTAGATAGTTTTAGGCTAAATTTTAGCAGTATTTAACCGTTTACAAAATCTAAAGCCCGCAGTCCTAAATCTTGATTTATCCAAGAACAAAAGTTAGTAAGATTTTACGTTTTTCTACAATGTTTTTAAAGTAAATAGTTGATGAAATGTGGGTGTTCAAAAAGCTATCTCTTCAAGGACATATTAGCGTGAATTCACCTATAATGATCTATATAAAACATCTAAGGTTTTGTAAGTATAATAGAAGAATAAACTTGATGTTTGTTTTAACTATGTACCGTCAAAATAAAAGTAATAAAAGGAGTTGTGTACAGTTTGCTAAGTAAAAATCACAGTAAATGGGTAAATCGTCCACTGTACTATTATGTAGTAAAAAATGTACCTATAACACTTGTACAATATTAGTTTTCAAGTCATGCGGTAGTCAACTCAACAAGGCTTCAGGGGATTTCCTCATGATTCGATACTTCCTGGCTAAGAGTATTGTTTTTTATCTGAATTCTGATCGTGTGACCTTCAAATTAATGATATACAATTTTTTCACAATACGTGTATTTAAATCATCATTGTAAATAATGATAACTTATCTCTGTTCGTATTTGTGCGGTTTTTTGATGCGCTGTTCACCTTGTGGGATGATATCAAATAACTATGTAGACTAGAATATGGTTACTATATTATACTAGAGCTATCTAGTTTCAATATTTGACGAGTGAAATAGTTATAAAATCGGTAAAACATATAACAAAATAAAGTATTCTAGTTTGTCCTAATATTGAGGTATCACCGAGATAGCTCGCAGAATAAGCAAAATGAAGTAGCAGTGGGCTGGCCAAGTTTGTCGAAGGACCGATAGCCCTTGGACCAAACGAGCCCTAGAGTGGAGACAGCGAGAAGGCAAAAGGAAGACACCCCCTGGCTAAAAGGTGGCTGAGACAGACTGCAAGCGGAAGGCAGATCGGATGAAATGGCGCATATTAGGAGAGGCCTATGTCCAGCAATGAACTGCGGTGGGCTAATTGATTGTTTGATTGAGGTATTAACGTGATGAAGAAGGCTACTAAGGGATTAGGACTGTTCTCCATCCGACAATAAACATGGAGCCCATGAAAAAGTGCCCTCCTCACGGCAATAGGTTTTCTTCCTATTACGTGGGACTAAAAATCACATTTGGCGAAATATGGGTTAACACCTCTGCCTAGCCCGAGATTTAAATGCATGGCATGAGTATAATGTATTTACATTGTATTTATATGCTATTAATTTATAATAATTTACGTGATCAATTGTAATTAAATCAACTTAGGACACGAACGATGGTATGCTATTAGAATGGCGTGATCAATGCGCGACCGCGCATAGCATGAGCATGGGCAGATATCGATTAGGCTGATTAATCAGGACAAGGTTTATAAGAAACTGAATTGATCACGAATGGTGACGCTGTCATTGAGAAGAACAAAAACGTTGATCTGCCGCCAAAATGGATGCCAAAATATAAATTTTACTGACAAAAATTATAATTTCTATGCGCTTTTGTGGCAGGGTAACATAGGGACACATATGGTCTCACTTGTTTTAAATAAGATACATTATTTATTGCACGATGCAGGGCTAAATTGTTACCTTAATGTAAACATTCGATTATAAATAACACCACGTGTTGTAAGTATAAAATAAATGTTTTCCCGGGCCCAGGTAAAGACAACGACTTCAAAAATAATACCATGATGAATTTCTCAAATACTTGCTTATAATAACAAAGTACAAGCAACTCTGTCCACAAAAGCAGTACAATGGGCGTTATCGCTCGCTGCGATTTCTAGCAAACCATACACAATTCCTTTGTTTTCAATAACGTCTGTTAAACAATGTTCAACCACTGTTCTTGATCTACTATTAAAGACACTGTTAAAACTAGATATTGTCAGGTGCTAATTTACACTTGTATCGCCACAAATGCTGTCGATTTTACACAATAAATCTTATTAATATGGATACACAAGTCCTTCACTGAAGTCCTAAACAGTTTACTGCTTAAATGATTTTGATTAAATTTTGTCTATAAGTTACTGACAATGCGTATAATCCGGTATTTATATAATGCCTAGGCAATTTATACAAATACCGAGTGTGTAGCCGGCAATGTACAGAATATTATCAAAAAATATCAAAAAACCAAATCATTATAACCATCAGAAATAGAATACCGCAAAGCCAAAGGTACAGCAATCATTCTATATAATTGTATACCTGAATCATTCAGATTGCCGAAAACATATTCGAATAGGATCCTAGTTATAGTAGGTAGTTAAAATTCCAAAAAGTATTAATTTATTTACTAATTTCTAGACTATTTATTTGGCGGCACCTTGTAATTGGACTGAGCAAAGTCTTAGGCAAGTATGAAGTTTTAGTATAGAAAACCACATAATAGTGTCTTTTCAACTGGGACAATATGGGGAGATTCAAAACCATAATAGGTAGGAGGGCTTGTGTTTGAGCAAACAAGTATGCTAAAATTACTTTTTATTACAAATAGTTTTTGAACAAAGATTTTTAAAATCCCACATGGATGAGAACAAAGGACCATACTTTTTAAAATTGATTTAACGTCAATGCTCAGGTGATTATTTTTGTTGCCCTTATCTATATCTATAACAAAGCAGGATTTTAAAAGTAATAGGCTTTAGAGAGAACAATGGGTTTTAAGTATTCCTTTAGGAATTACTAATGGATGGCCATTTACGGACCTCTTTTGTTATATTTATTTGTCTATTAAAAATGGTATACAAAACAATACTTCTATCAGCAGTACTAAGAAACGATAGATAAACAAACAAAAGAATTTAGGTTCGAAGCTTTATTTGGGTGTGTTATGCGGGCATTCTGTATTCCTCGATTTAAAACGGCCAAGAAATTTCAATAAAATTTTAAAAATTACCATGTGAGTTTAGCTGTTGCCAATATTTATGCTAGGGCGACCTATGTGTTATTTCGAGGCGCGCGATATCGTATTTTGAGGACAATATCAGATATATTTAACGACGGATCCATATTTAGCGGCGATCTACCATTTACCAACATTTAATGATAAAATAGAAACTTCGTTGTCAAAAAATGAAAAAGTAGCATATTTTTATCGTTTAGAAGTCTTGTAAAGCGGTTTTTTACTATTTAATGACTGACGATTTTGTACATAATATCTCTAAGCTGTTTGTAAATTCTAATTATTAACGTGACCTTCAAATAAGTAATTAAGTTTGAATTTTACTTAAAATATAATTTAGATCATCATTGTAAATTAGCTGATAAATTTATCGCAACGGGCAAAATTATGATTCTATAATTATCGTTAACCTTGTAGGATAAATGCTAAAGGATAATAACAACCGCGGTAGCCTAGTGGTATGGGTAATGGACTGCTGAGACGAGGTCTCGGGTTCGATCTTTGGTTTTACCATGGCACACACCAATGACTTTTCGATGCTTTTCGAAGTTATGTGTGTATTTATCGCAAGTTTATAAGTGCCCGGTTAATGGCAATAGGCTCGCCACCTATTACATTGGGACCTAAACATAAACTGGCGAAACGTGGGTGCTAGCACTGCCTACTCCTTCGGAGATATGGAGATACGGAGGCGTGAGTTTATGTTATGTTATGGATAATAATAAACTGACGTAAAAAATGACTGGAATATTATCAAATAAAACTCAAGTACTTATCAGAGAATTTAACCCCTATTATAAATCAATTAGGACACACAAAGGATTATAACAAATACATCAATAATAAGTAGGTGATTAGTTAACGATGTTTAGTGTCCCTTTTCACTATAACAAAAGTAAAACGTGTAGAAGTCATTAGCTAATTACAAAACGAGTTTTAAAAGCTTGTTTTGAACTTTTAGGGAAACATACATATTACATGCCTATAGCTATTTTCCTGAAAAGCGTTAGCAGAAGTATATTCGATCGATTAGCTCATCTCAATCCACAGCTGGACATAGGCCTCTCCCAATGTTGGGAGGCTTTGGCCTAATGTTTCCACGCTGGCCAGACAGGCTGGTACAGGGTTTTATTTCGAGTGTTTCCTCAGTCTAGAGGTATATTAACACATAATTCTAACCGTTTGTTTACCCGTGCCTTTTTAAAGCGCCCTGAGAGAGGGCTCGCTGGTTTAGTCAATTTTCATCTATGTTTACGGTCAATTTTATGATTTTACTATCTTGACTTCGAATTTCATTTGCGTCATAGACAACAATTAAAATCTATGAACGTGTGGGATGGGGGATGGCTGACGTCAGCATTGCTCAAAATAACCGCCGAATGTATTTTTTTTTTATTTATTTATTTTTTATTATATTCTTTATTGTACGCCAATTACAATATTCATATTACAGAAATTGAGAAGACAAGAGCAGTACAAAGGGCGGCCTTATCGCTTTACACAATTTCTTCCAGGCAACCTTAGGATGGAAATGTATGTTGGTTGAAGTATTTGGGAGTTGTTGGCGTTTAATAACAAAAAAATGTAATAATTTATACATACTTATATAAGTGCATATAATAATATATGTATACTTAAAATACTTAATAATTATATAAATACAATAAACTACCTACAATTTTCGTGTAATTATGTAATCATTAAATTAAATTTGTACGGAATTAAGAATTTATTAAATTTTTTAACTAACTTATCATAAATTATTCAATTTAATAGTACTTAATTGGTAGACTCACTATACGGCACGAGTTACTTACAACATTCTTGCACTAGAAACTAAAACGCTTGAATTTTTATTCAAACATCGAGTAATTTTCAATGATAGCCCAATAATAAATGACATTGTGCAACATACATTGATGGTTTAGAAGGCGCCTAAGGTTTGAAATAAACAGACAAGGCAAGAATAATCAAATTACGGACGTTTCAATGCGATTTTGCTTTGCGATCGAGTTTTACTTTGATTATGTCTCATGCCTAAAGCCCGACAAGTACTGTGTCCACGACCCTGGAGCTATGATGTAAGAGCAAGAAAAATGCCCGATATTTGTTAAAATGTTTGCCAACTTATACACCGTGAAGCCGGACGATGTAGAAACTGTATCTTGAGAATGTGGGTTACAAGACGTATGACATGTAGCATAAATTATCCGACACGCCGATATCGTGCATGTAGCATAATTTCTTAACACCGATATCGAGTGAAAGGGTGGCGCGCCGTTTAAATTCGCGATCGAAATTAAAGGACGACCCGATTTGAGCTTCCATTATGTAATGGGTATTTGCGTATTGTGCAATTAATTATGCTGCATATTATTAACGAAGCCGTTTTCGATTAGTACTCTACCTAGCCTCTTTTGTTCATTTTAGCGTTAATCTCAGTTGCATCCGATGCTTGCACCTCAGTTTCATAAAGTTTAAAATTGTATAATTTAAATAGTTAGATAAGAACAGTGAGAATTTTTTGTTGGTATTTGTTAGTTTATGCGAAATAAACAATTTAAAGCAATTATTTGATATCAAGTATTTTAACAATAAACAATATTTATCTTATCAACAAAAAAACAAGAACTCAAATGTTTCAGTTTTATATAAGCAATATGTAAAGTAGTATGCCATTTTTTTAAGTTTCAACTTAAATTGTAGTTTTGCTGTTTCACAATATCGTTTATTTTTATCTTACGTAATTGTCTCGTCAGAATCGTATCAAGATAACCAAAAGACATGGTCTATCTACAGTTAGACCAATATTTAGAAATCGAATATAATCACAATATAACAGATAAGTTAGATATACGTTAGTAGATAAACCATGTTTTTATCAACCGGAAAATGTCAACTGGATGTTGACATTTTGGACCTGAACCCGTGGAGAATGTTTTTCTAAGGGGAATACTCAGACTAAGCTAAGATTTGATTTGATTTAAGATGCTCTGGTGACTATTTTATAAAAATACAAACAAATAAACTAGTAGTTCGGTTTCGTTTTTAATATTTAAAATGGAAACTCATTTATATATAAACAGAAAAATCGGAATAAACTGGGTTTTTAAATTAAAAATATTAAAAGGACTCAACAAGATGGTTTACGTTTGGTTAAGTACCTAACCACTAAACTAAAGCACTTTAATCATAATTACAAAGAGTAATTTCTAAACGTAGGAGTCAAGATTTTGCTAATTGATTTCATGAAAATTAGTCACGCTTATTATCTCTAAAGGTGAAGATGTGTTTTATGAAAATAGTGTGTAGATGTAAAAATAGACAAAATTGGAGGCAGTATGCGTGTTACAAACTATCAGAAACATTTAGCAATTTCAAACTTTATCCAAGAGAACTAATAAGACACTAAAGACACATGCTCAATAAAACAGTTGATACCAATTTATAAGTGAAACAAAATAAAACTCACCTTTTTTACGGTTTTTTCTGCCATTTCCACTTGACGTCTCATCTGCTCCAGCTCCATCTCCACTTTTTTCCTCTGCAGCATTAGTAGCTCTTGCTCTTTTTTAGCGAGGATGCTGCGCATCTTCTCGTCCTCTTCAGGGGGTGTTGCTGGAGTAGAATTGTTGTTGCTGGTGGTGGCTGTCACCGACTGTTGAGAAACAATCCGGTTAGATACAAGAATGTGTAACCAATTTTCTTTATAAGCAAGGATTTCAAAGTTGGTTGTGTCATTGAATACACTCAGATTAAGAAACAAATGTCTGCTAGTTTATCAAAATCAACTAAGCAATGAACAAATTTTTTTGTAATCACTGGAAATGTAATGAAATATTTAAGTGGCTTTTGTAAATTTGATTGATTATGGACCTTAATTTCTGACTGTATTGAAGATTGAGGAACTTTTAACTGTATAGATATCACAGTATGATTTTGTAATTGTATGAGATGTATTGTGCGTGAGTGGTGTATGTACTTAATAACATTTACTATGACTGCATCATTATTTAAATACAGATATCTTATACAGTAACAATACACATGTACAAATACTTAGCAGCATAGTCATGCATTACTGAATAACTACTTTTAATTGTAATCACTTGCAGTAGGTATCACTTTTTAAATAAGTTATTGTTCTTGATAAACTTGTTATCAACAGGTCAAGTACCCCGTATAAACCCCTTGATATTTTTAAATGTTTTGACCACAAAGACGTTTAACAGCCCCCGCAATAAGAGAATAGGTTTAAAAAGCAATACTTATAGTACAAGTAATTGGCAAAGCAAGCATATAATTAAATGAATATCAAAACAATAATCAACTAAAAGAACACCTTTTTCAGAAAATTTGGATTTACATGGATGTTTGTCTGCTGCGGCTGAGCTTGTATCGGCCACGCCGGGTCGATCAAGTTAACTTTCACATCCAGCTGGTACAACTTTGTGCCAGGAAACACATCGTGCCATGTCTCCCGTAACTTGAACATTTGAGATCTTACTTTCTCATCAACCTGAAGTGAAAAAAGTGAATTAGAACTGCCCATCTTCCTCAAAAAAAAAATTATTTCATAAAGTCTTCTTGAAAAAAAGTAAAGATGTTTCATATCCATACTCAGGTGAGGGCCTTAGATGTGATCGAACTAACATCTATGATAAAAATATCTTCACCTTTTTTAAAGAATATATTTCTGAAACTGCATTTTTAATTACCTGTTTAAAGGTCCTTGTGAACATGTTTACAATGCTCTGTGAAAACTTCTGCGTGTAGGCACCGCCAACATTCTTGATAATTGAATCGACTAAATACAGTACCGGCAGCTTGATGTCCGCGTGAACCTGCATAGAAAAATATCATCTAAACCCACCCTTTCTACCCCTATTACAAACTTGGCCTTGCTCCATGATTGTTCCCACTGTTCAAGAATGGTAACGGGGAAGAATAACACAAGATTTGCTTTATCAACACTTTAATTGTCATCAAGTGAAAAATAAATAAGACTCGAGTTTTAAAATGCTTTATTATCACAATTCCTTGGTTATTACAACTGAAAAAGATAAAGGTTACAAAACTTGGAGTAAGGATTCTTTTGTAGATAGGGTTTTGGTAATCATACAGGTATCTCCTACACAACTAGGATAAAAGATTTAAAATTGATATTTGGTCAGAATCTATTTTAACTTTTATGATTGTAAGATTATTATTTAGTATTTTGTAAGATTATTATTATTATTAGAGTAGTATTTTCACTAGTTTAGATATAAATAGACATTGTATAAATTGCTCAAATACACACCTGTCAGAGGCAATAAAGAGAGAATTTTCACTTATAGAAACCAACTTTGTGTATCTGTCTTATGTGAATCTGATATTGATCTACAGAATAGTAAGTAATTAAGTGATTAATACTGTAGTAATTTTGTTATGAACAGTGAATTATAGTTGGTGCTTTTGTAATCATTTATAGAACTAGTAGGTAATAAATTTTGTTCTGGTCAAAAAAGGTTATGGGTAATGAGCTATGGGTCAACAGTGCTACAATATAGAAATCTAATCACGGCGACAATCCAAGGCTAACAAATTTGAAATTTTAACTCGAGTATGAAGTTTATTAGAAATTACTTGTACACTAACTCGCCAAGACAATGAATAAAATAAGCTACAGCCGTCTGTCCTGAATGCAAAAATATTATGAAATAGGGACACCTAGGAGATACCTGTTACTGCTTTGACTGGTTACAAACGAGGTCGCATTAGTCACATTTGTCACAGTAAACATGTAAAACACGTAACGCAAACGTGCGTCATCATTTTACGACCACTTTCCCAATATTTCCCTTTGGGATCACGTGACCCTGTGGCTTATATTCCACGGCACCGCAGGCGCGATTAATTTTACAAAATTTAAATTCACCTTCTCCAAATGCTTCTCCACGGTTTCAACGATAACGCCAGCGTGGTCGATGTTCTCTTCGGCGAGGATAGTCAACATATTTATCAGGGGTTTGCTGTTGACGGTTAGATCCGCCAAACTCGACGCATATTCCTCTGCTACTTCTTTTGCCATCTTGATGAACGACCGAAACTTTTGGTGTCACCATGCCAAGCAGTCTTCAACTGCACATCACTGCAATTGTAACGAAATACTAAGCTTTATTTGTTACGTGTTAGCCAATATGGCGATTTTATTTTTATATCCACGTAGTAAATCACTTACGTTATCGCGTATATAACAACACGGTTGATGATAAATACACGTTTTGACTGTAACTGTTTCTCATGCGAATGGAATGAATCAATTTAACGATAAAACAAGCACGTACAAAACGTTATTTCACTTCAAGTGAACACGTATGGACGCTAGAACGTCCACTTAGCGAAAACAAAATGGATTCTCTTTACTCGTCCAAAGACCACGAGTTGACGTTGACGAGAGTCAACCACAGGAATCGACAGACTACAATCACTACCACAGAGTATATAGATAGTTAAGTAAGTTATTACACTATGGACACACCACACCACACTACACACAGCATCGAAACATGCCGACACTAGGGATGGGCGAAGTTACGCGAATAAATTCTCAGCACTAGTAGTTACTTTGAAATACGCGACGCACAAACACGAGTAGCGATACTTTGAAATACGTGACACGCGAACACGAGTAGCGATACTTGCAAATAAATTGACAGTATTCCAGCTTCGAACCCGCACGTACACACGATCAATGACCGACTGGTGTCGGAGCGTATGAGCTTGAGCTGTGTAAGTGGTAGATGGTGGGAGAGTGGAACAAGTGATTATCCCCACTCCGTAACTCACTTCACACAGCCTCGTTTAAAACTAAACCTTGAATGAAAGCTTTAAGAATTAAATAATAATGTAATGTAAGTAAGACTTGTAAATGTAAATGAACCCTCGCAAAACAAATAAGTAAATCAAAATAATAAAAATTTGAAAATATTGCGCCATATCTAAATTTATTTCTTTCTCTCTCATAGTTACATACAGGGGAAGTTTTAATACTTGATTATTGAATTGCCTCTTCAACGTGATAAACGAAACATTTGCAATTGTTCAAATTGTGATATGTATTACACTTTAATGTAAGTACGAAAGCCGAAGGGCTGAACCATATCTCACCTGTATACCTATTGATTTACAGATGAAGTCCTGGCCCAGGCTTTCTTATCGTAGTTAGTATATCAGGTGATAATCGTTACTACAAAAGTCTTTTAAAAGCTAAATCAAAAGGAGAAGGAGTTAGTGGAGGGGCTGTAGCGCTTTGAGGAACCTTTTTTTATTAGTAGACAGTTATTGACCACAATTAAGACAGGATTTTAGCGTGAAAAAACTATTTATTTAATAAAATAATAGAATTAAAAAGGACTTAATACTAAGATACAATACGATTGAACGTAATAGTAGATATATCAAACTAATAGACATAATAGTACTTACTGTTTAAAGTTCACTCGAATATCACTGATCTGTTACTCAAATCAGTAAGATCCGTTATAAGAATTTTTTAGTTACGAATTTTATATATATATGGTTTATAAGTATATACTTATAATATAAGTATATTTATATAGGAATTTATTGTGAACAAATAATTAAGCAATAATTTTTAATGACTTTTGAGGCCCGGATTAGAAATAGACTCCCACGAGTAGATTAAGAAGGTTACTTAAATTAGTTTGTTCATAAACTATTCACTACCTACTCCAGACTACCAAAGTTCAGTTGTTAGAGTATGATTGAATAACAGAAATTAAAACATCTAAATATTCAAACATTCAAACATCTTCACAAACTTTCAAAATATATAGGAAGGAAGTCGGATCTATCCTAGATTGATAGGATAAGATTTTAGAGCTAAGGTGGTCGCTGAGTTGGATTATGCTTCAGGTTAGCTAATAACGCAGACGTACTGTAGAGTATATGCGTGGTGAAAGGAAAGGTTTCGACGGTACTTCTGAAATAACACGATTCAGTGGTTTCTAATTTAGAAGCTACTTGAAAGTAACTTTGACAACAAAGGCAATACAATGAATCGCGTTGTCATTTCCTGCGTAATCAACTTGATCTACCAAACATAATACTATTTGTTTTCTTAAAATGGCTGTTCTTTCATATGAATTGTTAAAATTAGATTTTATCTCTAAATTTAAACTCATATTAAGTATGTTTATCCGTATTCTAGATTCCACAACACAAGCTAGTTAAACTATGCTTACCATGGGTCTAGATAGCGTTGTGTAGAATGTTGTAGAATATTTATTTATTTTTTTATATTGATTTTTATAAATTTCACCTCAAATACGAAATATTCCCATGCGGGGGGCAATTGTTAAAGCAATTTTTATTACTTATTTTTAAGAATCCTGCTATTGTTGGAGTTGCTATTGTTAAGGCCAACAATTACCTGAGGGTCGCACGTTAATTCCATTGACAAAATATTTTCATTCCTTAATTGACTCTCCGGAATTATTAACCTTAATAGAATTTAATATTAAATTTAGACATCGTCAACCCCACCTCAAGAGCTTCGTATTAAATGTACACATTAACAACACATCTTTTTTCAACCCGATTGTTAGAATGCGTCGTCTATATAATGAACTCCTACATGAGCATAGCCATGAGATAGATATTTTCAGCCTTAGTTCCTCAACATACAAGAATGCTGTTAAAAAGGTTATAGCCAAGCTATAAATTTGCTGTTGCTTTGTTACAGGGATTAATTACTGTCTAATTTTTTATTTATTTTTTTTAACCATGATATCTTGTAATTGTCCTATTGTTTTGTTTTGTTTGTTATTTTTGGTTTTTGATTAGTATTTTTATTGTTTAACTTAATGCACGCTTTTAATTATACCATGCTGAGTACACATGTTTTGGAACTCAATCTGGAACTGAACCTTCAAATGATATTTTGTAAAATTTTGATTGTTTTCTGTTTTGTGTGCCAAATAAATAAATAAATAAATAAATAAATTAGCCTTTCGTCCACCCTAATACAATCGGCAGTAATCTATGCGAATGCCATTAATGTGACAAAATAAATCAACAGTCTAATAAGATAAGATAGATATTCTGCACCTTACATCATAAAAGTATTATAAATTACAATTTAACCATAATAGTCAAATAAATATCCTTGGCCATTCTACGTAACCGCTATTTAGATGCTAAGTAAGCATAGCTTGTGTTATGACTTCTAGAATGCGAATATTCATACTTACAATACATTTTCTTCTGTAAATACATACATTAGTTGTTTCACCAACTCCAAAATTCTCCTTTATGCCGATTTCATGAAGATCTTGTGTCCTATTACTACTACAGTTGATGCTCTCGCACTCCAAGCCGATCTGGATAGATTAACTAGCTACTGTAAATTAAATAAATTACAATTAAATATATCCAAATGCTATGCACTCGTAAACCTGTACCTATTATTCATGAATACAAATTGAACGGATCTAGTGATAAGTGAGTAAATTCAATCAAAGACTTAGGCTTTACTTTCGACTCTAAGCTCATATTTAACCAGCATATATATATTATTGTCGAACGAGCCTCCAAGGCATTTGAGTTTTATCATGCGGCTATCGGCAGACTTCAAAAACATAAAAACAATTAAAATTTCGTATTGCACGTTCATCCGCAGTCACTTCGAATGTTCCTTACAGGTGTGTATCATTATATTTTGAATCCTCATTATAACATCTATGTAGATTTGATTGAAGGTATTCAGAGGAAATTTGTAAGGTATATTCAATACCGTTCCAAACCGTACCTTTATAGTTACATGACTCTTTACAGACAATTTCACTTGCTATCACTGTACATATATAGATGCGTGGCTGATCAATCGTTGCTTTTCGGCCTTGCAAACGGTTCAGTTGACTGTCCTGAGCTATTGGGTAGAATTGGGCTATGCGTACATCCCTCCTTCTTAAGAAAACCACGACTTCTCCATGTTCCCATAGCAAATTCCAACTATCGTCAAAATTCGTTTCTCATTAGAGCCAGCAGAGATTTCAATGATATCTCGCGGTCACACAACGAAGTTGACTTATTCAACACCAGTATACCAAAACTCAAAAGAATTATGAGCGATGCCTTCTTTGAAGGGTGAATGAGTAGTGTACTGCCTATTATTTGTGTCTGTCGTCTTTAATTTACACATTGTCTTCTAATACATGATCTGTATTTATGCGTAAAAACTTGTAATTGGCCTTCTTGTACCTATTTTTTTTAATTTAAATCTTATTGCATTAGCTGTAAAGTTTTTTTTTATAGAATAAAATAAAATATTAAATATAAAAGGAGGTAGAACATGACGGTATTTCCGTTCTAATTGAGCCGTTCAACTGCGGAAGTACCTCTGCCCTACAGAACACCGTGGCCATAATAACCTCGTGGTGTGTTCTCGGTGGTGAGTAGGGTAGCCAGAGTTCACTGAAGGGCTTTTGTAGTGTACAGTCGGTGGGAAGACCAAAGACCTCTAAATTTCAACCTCCAATCATGAGTTTGTGCCTGGTTGAGTAATAAACTGTGGAACATTCAAACATCTAAACAACTTCACAAACTCATATTTAATATCATTTTTGATAACAACTGGAATATAATAACAGTCACAGATATACCGACTTCTATGTTACTTATAGTGATATTTTATATCAGTAGTATTAGGTACCGGTCAAGTATTTTATATTTTATTGAAAATGTAATACTTAAATATATTAGTTTAAAAATGAAACTGAAATTTTACATGCCTTTTATATGGAATATATGGATGGGTACGGAATGAAGAAACTATAAAATCTGTACCTATTTGACAATATTTTTTATTATTTTGAGCAAAACTTTGGAAATCAAATTTTTATTTTATTTACTCTATAAGTCAGTGTTTACTTTAAGGATAGCCTCAAAGCTTCTTCAAAGAGATAGTTTATTATGATTATTCATGTTAGTCGATAAATAAATATGTCTAATTCAAGTCACCAGTCATGAATCACTGACAGTACTGACAGAAACAAAATAGCTTTGAATCTTTGATTACTTTGACATTAGTATTTTTAGAAATAATATATTATATATTTCATTCAGGGAATTGAAAATTTAACAGAACATAAGACGATTTTACTTACTTTGGTGTTTTTAAAGTAAATAATAATGACGAACGTGAATACGGGAGAGCTTTTGGACTTTCAGGACTACTCTCCTGAACATAATAATCGAAGTGCACGTATTGACGTGGAGGCTGTACATACAAATCAATATAACAACACGATATCTAATCCTAATTATGGTTTTGAGGAGCCGAAAATGATTGAAGAACCGGAAGCTGCACCACAGAGTAAGATTATCAAAATATAATAAACTTATTTTTTTTTTCTAAAAACTTGATCTGTTTACAAATTGTAAACAAAACATTCATTTTATAAATCAAAATAGCTCTTTAATGTACGATGACTAATAACCTAAGCCCAGTATCATTAGTAATACATTAACTTTTAATCATCATTATCTTTTGTTTCACTAATGGACACTGCAGGAGTATGTCTTATCTATGTTTATATTCATATTAGCAAGTGATTTCTAGAATCCATTTAGTAAATTTTAAAGTGATTAGTAGGCTCCTCTGATTGATATTTTCTGTATAACACATTAGTTACCTAACTTTAACTAATGACATGTTAGTATCATATTTTTATGAACAGTTATTGTCAGTAATAATATAATTTATAATTATCAATAACTAATTTAGCCAATGGGTAAGCTAGTGTTTCAGAATTAATTTATTAATTTCCAATTGTTAAGTGCAGTTCTTACAAGAGGCAGTACTAAAAAAATGTTTTCTTTATGCATATTGACAATCTTTTTAGGCCCCAAGTCCTATAAACTTTTTTTCATGACACTGTCTATTACATACATTCTCTAAGCTACAGGATTTATTATCTATCTACAGGGATAGACCCATTCAATTTCCCTCCCTTTTATCCAATAACATTTTATGTTTAGTTTTTTATTTAACATATAAGCCGCGCAGATAGAGAATAGATCTGAAAATGGCGTCCGCTCGCATGCGTTCTCGCTCACTTTCTATCGCTGTCTCTCACACAGTGAAGTATGCGCTGCAAAAAAATAATCAGTCAGGATTCGCTTTCCACGCTACTTGACGCACTCCGAGTTATCGTTAAATTCGTTCCGTTATTTTTTTGTTTTCGTTGATATTCACTGTTGTTTTTGTTGAGTTTGATTGTTATTTTGTTTGAGTTACGTTTGATTGTTATTTATTTTCGTTAAGTTTTTGTTAGGAACGTTGGAATTTTGTGATTGATTTAACAATGGCTTCACGAAAACGTGGAAAGATTCTTCACAGTGATGCACGTGACATTGTTTACAATGTTATAAAATACTTCGACGAAGAGAAGAACTTGGAGCGTTATCATCCGTTTAAGTACAGCGCCGCACGCGCAGCGATGGCGACAAATTTATCGATGGCTACTATATCGAAAATAAAGAAAGAAGGTAATTATATGCTACCTACACATTATTATCCGCGGTTGCTTTATGGGCGTGACCAAGATAGATAGATAAATCAATTTATTTGAAGATGATTAGACTTGAGCGTGAGGGCGTGACGTACAAGTGAGTTCACAGTTGTTTTACCTCTGACAGCACCATTATGTCAATTAGAATAAAGATGATTGTACAGTGCATCAGAGGTAAACTATCTGTGAACAGGGTGTAGCTCGATGGAGTATGATTTTTTATATAGATTTAGACTAAGTTCAGTGTTGCTATTGTCAAAGTGTGGCTGTACTTGACTCACGCGCAAAGCATTGGCATAAAATAAAACCTGCAGAGCTTAATTAACGAAATAGATTTAACAATAACAGTAATAGTAATATTTTACCTACTCTTATTTCAGGAAAGCTTGCAGAACAAGCCAACACCAAGATCCGTACGCCGAGTAAGGGTAGAAAAGGCAAAAATAATACGCGTGTCCCCATGGACAACTTTGATTTATGTGCCATTAGAAATATTGTGACCTCAATATACGACGTTCGAAAGGAGGTACCTACGATTATGGCGTCAGCAAAATCTGAATTAAACTATGAAGGCTCCAAAACGACATTAAGAAAGATTTTAAAAGAAAAGCTCGGATTTCTATTTAAAAAATGCCGCCAGAACCGAATGGTGCTCATAGAGCGCGATAATATAAAAGCGTGGCGAGTTAAATATTTACGCCACCTCCGAGAAAATGATGCCATGGGTGCGGAAAAAAAGAAAGTGGTATATACGGATGAGTCGTGGATCCATGCCCATTATACTGTCAGCAAGTGCTGGCAGTCATCCACCGACAAAGGCGTTCGCAAAAATGATAGTCCTGGACAAAGGTGGGTGATGGTCCATGCCGGCTCAGAGGATGGGTTTGTGGAGGGTGCAGGATTATTATTTAAAGCTAAATCAAAAAAGGCGACTACCATGACGAGATGGATGGTAATAACTTTATGAAATATTTAAAAGAAAAACTAATACCAAATCTTCCTGAAAACTCCATTCTCGTCATGGATAATGCATCCTACCACAGCATGCAGTTGGATAAAGCGCCAACGAATGCATCCCGCAAAGCAGACATAAAGATATGGATGCAGGAGCATGGTGTCTCATTTGAAGAAAACTGGACCAAAGCAGAGCTGCTCATGCAGCTAAAAAAGCATCGCCCAGAAAAAAAGTATGTGGTGGACGAACTTCTGCGTGAACATGGCCATGAAGTCCTCAGACTCCCTCCTTACAACTGCGACCTGAACCCAATAGAAAATGTTTGGAATTTAATAAAACAACGGGTCGCAGATAAAAATGTGGAGCAACATGAGAACAAAATTGAAGAGTTCACAAAAGAGGCCATAGCTTCAATTACTCGAGACGACTGGAAGAAACAAATAAACCACACCAAAAGAGTTGAAGAAGAATACTGGAATCGCGATGTAAGCAGGGAGAGTCTATGGAGGATTATGACCAATTGATGGAGGGGATTGAACCAATAAGGGGTTCAGATGACCAGGAAACTGCTGGACCAAGCGGTTTATAAAACCTTTTTACTTTTTAAACCTTTTTACCATTGTCACTCCGAACTTGCTAAGAGAGGTTCCGAGATGGCAGTAATAGGCCCGTATCCACTCCTTCCCTTATGTTTCTCACAAAAAAGGCAATAAAAAAAATATCGATGTTTGAAAACTTGTTTTGCCAACCTTACCATATGTACCCGCCGCCATTTTCAGATCAATTCTCTATCTGCGCGGCTTATACATATATGGGATATATAAATTGCCAAAAGGGTAGGCAGAGGTTTATTAACACCCACAATTTTGTCTATTAATAGTGGGATAAAGGTCTATCATAATGGATAAGGGACATTAAAAATAAAAAGATGATTCTAAAGCACTTTGGTGAGGTTAAGTTTTGTTTTGAATGTAAAATAAATATTATTATGGCAGATCTCCTGTTGCAATACATCTAAATTGGTAAAAAATAAAATGAGCTTCTTACATAGTATTTTTTTTTTGTAGGTAATCACAACTTCTGGACTATAGAATACTACCAGAAGTATTTTGATGTGCAAACAAATGAGGTGGTGGAGAGGATCATATCTTCAGTGCTGCCACAGAGGGTGTCTCGGAACTACTTCGATGAGAGGATTAAGGGGAAACCAGATCTGTATGGACCAATATGGATATCAGTTACTCTGGTGGGTAGAAAGATACTATGGCTGTAAATTCCAGAAGATAGTACCTAGCCAAGTAATATTTAATATATTTATGATATTATTCAACTTATTGACGTCAATTCTACTTAGTCTAAGAGTACCATTTTTAAAATTTTCTAAGGCACTAGCAGCACAGGTTCCAGCATGGCCTGGGAATACATCTGCAAAAAATTCTATAAAAATTGTTAACCTGATTACAGCACCAAACATCCCAAAAGCGAGTTTGGGATGCGAAAAATTGATGATATATATATATATTTTTGAGTTTTTGTAGCAATGAATAAAATGTACAATCCTATCCAGCTTGTTGATAAATCTACCTCTATACTAATACTGATTATTATTAAAGACTCAAATCATTTTGTATTTTTAGATATTCACCATAGCAGTAAGTGGCAACATCGCCAGCTACCTACAGAATGCCAATAACAAGAGTTTCCAGTGGCGGTATGATTTCCACATGGTGTCAATAGCTGCTACCGCGATAACTACCTATGTCTGGGTTATTCCGCTAGCTCTGTGGGCGGCACTCAAGTGGACTAGTAACACTGATGCCCATGATGAGATTGAAAACCAGGTGCGTTTGATTGTTTGCAAAAAAAATTCCTTGAAGTGGCTCATCCACGAACAGCTGCTGTCTGACCTGCCAGATTAAGAAATAAACTTGCATATAAATATAGAAACAAAACTAGGGTTCACAATTTTATGACCATATTACCACATGTGTTTGACCAAATTAAGTTTGTGTTTTGACCGAATTACGTCTGTTTGACACAATTACGTCTAACTTTTGAACTTTCGTGTTCCATGATATAAAATAATGTTTACAGGAATTAACGCTATTATATGTATGTACCTATACCACAATCGCGTTAATTCCCGTTAACATTATTGTATAAAATTACGTCTGTTGTGTTTGACCGAATTAAGTCTTTTATGTTTGACCAAATTACGTTTCTTGTGTTTGACCAAATTACGTTTGTTACTTGACCAAATTACTTAATAAATTAATTATATTATTATTGTCTGTTGTGTTTGCAGCTTCTTCTCTAAACAATAATATTGTATTTTTCAGGACAACAAGTCACCTACAATGATGTCACTATTCTGTCTCTACGGATACTCGCTCGCCATCTACGTGCCAGTCGCCATATTCTGGACGATCCAAGTATTCTGGCTGCAATGGCTCTTAGTGTTAATGGCGGCATTCGTATCTGGAGCTGTACTCATATTCTGGCTTCTGCCCGCTTTGAAAAAGTCTAAATATTTTCTAATATTAGGTGGTTTGATCCTAGCATGTCACTTTTTGCTAGCCACCGGTTTCATGTTGTATTTCTTTCATAGACCAAGCGCACCTGTTGCACCCTCAATTATAAATATTGTGACAACACTAAAACCATAAACTTCTTATGTGTTAGGTCATAGAGCAGTTTAGGTGTAAAAAACTCCTTTATACTAATGTCATCTTATTCTAACTTTTGAATTGTATGTGATTATATACCATTCGCATTTGATTTTTTTATAAATAAGAAACATCTTTGTGTATACAGTTAACAACAAAAGTTACCTAAAATTTTATTTTGTTGAATTCAGATTTCATAAGAGTAGAATGATTATTGTTTCTTAATAACAACCTTTTGCTTCTTTCTTTCTGAAATGCTATTATTATCCTTATAGCATACAGCATACAATTGAAAGGCACTAGTAGTCTTGTTTGTACATAATTTTAGAACTTAATATAAAAGAGATGGCATTAAAAAGTGGATATTTCATCTCTTTCTAACATGCCATTAGCTCAGTATGATTGACAGATAAAAATCTATATTGTTGATGGTCAAACTCATCAAACTGAACGCGTTCAGTTGAATTTCATATATTTAACCGCCTTTGTTTAAAGAAGTATGAAGTAATGATACTGATATTCGAATTTTTCAATTCTAGATTTCCTTTCTCAAGATGCATGTATTTCGCCACTGTAGTGGTTAAGCAATTTACCGTCGTGTTGATTCTTTCTTCCTTGCACAAGCTTCTCTATAGGTGCTAAAATAAATAGTACATTATTCCCGATATTATATCAGTATATGTATAAGTAGCTCGTAATTTATGTTGATTTAGACGTGATAATGATCTAAGTAAACACTTGTTAGTTTGAAAAATTATGAAATTACTCAAATCACTACTACATAATGTAATCTGATATTCAAAACTAGGATTTTATAAATTTATTGAAAGTAAAATAAAAAATATTCTACTGCTTCACATTCCTAATGTAAAATAAGTCTTATATTTATAAATAATAAAAATAAAAATGTTTTAAATAAATAATTTTATTCATTTCACTTATAACTCATATTACGTACAAAATCATTTGACTTATTTACAATATGTATAACAAATCGTTAATTTATTTAATCTGTATTCAGTCTGCCAGAGAGAATGACTCGAAAGTCTTGAGCCATGGTTGTCTATGGAATGATGGCGGCATATCTTCGGGTGATGACAGTAATGTTCCCCCTAGTTCCGCGAGCATATTAGCTGAAACAATAAAAAGTTATTTAGATCCAATGGTACTATACAGTGTATTTTTTTAACATTTCAGACCCACGGTACCCCTGGCCATACCCCTGGTGGTACCGTGGGTCTTTTAAACTTAAACGATGTCACCGACTAATATACAAGGAAACTGACTTATGAACCTATAGCTCTTAATGTAAAACCAATTTTGGTATACTTAATTTCTAAGTCCCGCTCCTGTGTGAGTTCTAACCTATTTTTTTATTTATTTTGTTTGGGGAGCTTACAGCTACATTCACATATATACAACATTTAGGTTAGTACACGCCAAAGGTAGGACACGGCGGTATTTCCGCCCGATTGAGCAGTCCGACTGGGGTAGTACCTCCGCCCTACAGAATACCGCGGCTATAATAACTTCGTGTTGTGTTCCCAGCGGTGAGTAGGGTAGCCAGAGCTCACTGGAGAATTTGTGCTGTCAGTGGGAAGACTAAAGGCTTGTCCTGCTTTGTCTTCTACTGACGGCACAGAAACTCTGTACTTACAGGGTTGGCAGCGCGACTGTGACTCCTCTGGTGTTACAGACGTCCATAGGTCACGGTAACCACTTTCCATCAGGTGGGCCGTGTGCTTGTCTGCCAACTAAGTGGTATAAAAAAAAAAAAAAATTACAAGCTTCCACAATTATATCAACCAGTTCCAATTCATGTGTCTAAATTCCCATATATTAATGTGTATCGTATACATACATTGATGTATTATTCGTCACACATTATTACGCAGCCTCATCCATGTAAATGTAATGTATTGATCCGAAAAAATATCCAACTACCGGAAATAAGTTCACAATTACGTGAGCAGTGAACTATGGGAGTGAAAAATACTGCTGTGTGAGGAATACACTTACTATACAGTTCAGTATGTTGTTGGTCCTTCATGAGCTCTGTGAACTCGCAAAGGTAGCCCTCATGGTGCGCCAGAAGACTGGCCAGGTCGCCGTCCCGTAGAGCACACTGGTACAGGAGCTGTATGCCGCAGCGACACACTGGGAGTAGGCCCTCGTGCGAGGTGGCGGGTTCGACATCTGGAAGAGAGAATCTATTTGAAGGATAGTTTTTATTTAATCAACATTTAGAGCCAAAATGCCGTCTCACACCAAGCGGTTCGGTTTGAAAGTAGTACCAATCACGAAAAAGCTACGAAGAAATCATTTCTCCTGGTTCGGACATGTAATCCTTAGGGATAGTAACGCTTTATGGAAGTGGGTGGATACAAGGGGAGAGTAAGACCTAAGAGGAGATGGAGGAACTGTGTGAAATGATATGACTAGGAAGGGTAATGTTAAGATGAAATTAACCAGAGATGAAGTAGATGACCAAGTGCTTCTGTGCTTCCTTTCTTTGTCGCACGATAAAGAACTTGTACTGAACTTCACACGCGCTTCTTACCATCCAGTGGGACGTGATCTAGACGGACTGAATATAAAAAATCTCCAACATGCCTGTGCAGCCTTAGGACGTCGATTAAGAACGTGACAATTTTATTTTCATTATATTTGCAGAATGCAATACTTAGTTGAAATTGAAGTAGTTCGGTTTGTTTTCGCTAGATGGCGCTTGGTGATATTAAAGTATTTCATAAATGATTAGCGATGGCAATCACGGCTGTTTAATAAGAACGTTCTTTCGTTCTTGTGATTTTTAAATAACGGTATTTTAAACTGCTTCAGGATTATTCGTGATGCCGTGAATCGTCGTCATCGTCATCGCCAGTGACGCCGTGAAATAGCAGCACTGTTATTTTAAACCCTTTTTATTCATGATCTGAAACTGCATTTCGGGGCGAAAGATTTGGGGAACAGTTTCGATAGCAAAATCGTGTGGAGGTATTAATTGAAAAAAGAATAATAAAATACAGGCGACTCGCTTCTGGCAATGGTTACGGCGAATAAGTTTTATAAAACAAATATAAAAATGCCTACATTCTCAATAAAATGGTGTGGTATTAATACTCTCGATATCAAACTTTCGCAGGCGGCATTTTATTTCATCGGTAAGATAAATAAATAACCTTAAATACATTTTGTTCCCTAAAAGAATTAACGAAGTTGATTTTATACTGGTTGCGGTGAGTAGATGCAACGACTACCAATGTTCATATCTCTGTCTTACACATGTACATTTGACACTATCTCTTTCATTCGGTCAAGCGATAGTGATGTATGGGTATATGGAAATGCTGATATCGACAAATTTTAATATATTAGAAGGAGAACATGAATATTCTTTCTATGTAGGTACTAAATTTATATTTTTATACCACTAACCACTAATGTAATAGCACCAATCTAATAGCGACTGCTGTTTTAATGACGACTGCTCTTTTAATAACGACAGCTATTTTAATAACGACTGATCTTTTAATAACGACAGCTATTTTATTAACGAGTGATCTTTTAATAACGACAGCTCTATTAATAACGACCATTACTGTAAATAACGGAAGTGACTTACCAATAATACTATTTTTAAAGCTATTTAACATCACAGCGCATATCCGCAGCGCATAAACAATTACTTGTACCAATACAAGCTGACAGTCACACCTGAAATTTAAAAAAAATTCAATGATGTGGACTTATTTCTAATATTAAAATGGATTTAAATTAAAAGTAAGTGCTGCATTAACCACTTGTGTGCCACAATTCTGTCAAGATTTTCAACATAATTCTATTAACTAAATGGAGGATCGGGAGCAATAGTGCACATTGGGAAAGGCCTACATCTAACAGTGTTTTTTAAAGTAATTTATTTCAATTTATAATATACAATTATCTTATACACTAGTAGTGTTACAAAATCCAGTAAGATATGTCCGTACACTACGATCGTCGCATTGTTGTTGTATTCGAACATAATACCTTGTTACATATTGTTTAGTTGGATAATTACTTCTTTTTATATGCAATAAGTGTAAAGAAATAAGGCACTACAAATTCGCGGAACAAGTGTCTCATTGCGACGGGCCAATTGATTGAATCGATTGTGTTTATGTGCCGTGAATAGCGCGTTTTGTGTGATTCTACATATCACAGAGCAAACACAGAGAGGAGGTGGCCTAACTGTGCACTGACTCGCGGGCCTACTCCCTGACTTGAAGGCAGTATCCGTCCCTGCCTCAGACTTTCTCACCTTGAATTCTCTCGCACTAAAGAACCACTATCACTAAAACTGCTGTACAAAATGATTAAATTCTGAGTAATTTCTACAGCTTTCGCCACCATTTTCTGCTGCTCTATACATTTGAGACAAGACTCTATTTGTTTCAGTAGAACTTGTAGAAAGCACGAATCTGCAAGTAGTCAAATTGTATTATTAAAAAATATATTTAGGGTACCTCTTAGTGCTAGAAACGAGCGACCCGCGCCGCGTCTTTGTAAATGGGGCCGTTTTGCCAGGGCCGGGAAGGTGAGTTGGACTCGAACCGACTGAAACGGTGTTTCGTCGATCTGGCGGGCCCCAGAGAACGTAATAAAGACAGGACTTGCGCTATGAAAGGAACTTCATCCCCCGTATGCTCGAGCTGTGGAATGAACTGCCTGCTGCGTTAATATTAAAGTTATCAGGATATTTACCATGTTGTAAAATATATATGCAATAGCATACATGGTAAATATTCCGATAACTTTAATACTAATGTGAGTGACCGTGATAGTTTAAATCTCTGCTGCGGTTTTCCCAAGTGACTACAATACAGGGTCAGGATCCTTCAAGAAGGACATTAGAAGGTTATTTCAGGGTCGGTAGCACGAGTGTAACTCCTCTGGTGTTGCATACATCCACAGGCCACGGCTACTACTTCCCATGAGGTGGACCGTGTGCTTGTCTTTCACATAAGTAGTATAAAAAAGAAAGATGTAATGAGTTAATTTTACTGGAATGGAGTTTATTTTGTAGTTATTTTGTTTGTTTCCACTGAAGTTAGCAGGTTGTACCTGCCCCTGAAGGTGTATGAGGTGTTTTTTTTTAGATTTTTATTTCCCAATTAAAAAGAAGGTACATTTTGTTTATCTTACATACCACACTAATCATATGGAGTTTACACGTTTAAATAAAGAGGGTCTTTTTACGTGCGAAAAATCCCCACGGATACCCCATAATAAATAACATAAATATTCTACAACATTCTACAGAACGCTATCTAGACCCATGGTAAGCATAGCTTAATTAGCTTGTGTTATGGGATATAGAATGCGGATAAACATACTAAGATACTTTTTTGTTGTAAATACATACATATTATACATAGAAACACCCAGACCAATGCAAATATACATATTCATGCATACAAATTTGCATTGAGCAGGAATCGAACCCGCGCATCCTGCGTAACATTCGAACGTTCTACCACTACGCCACAGAGACCATTAATACGTCACGGATTTCGGTAGGCAGACCATTCAATATACAAGACAATACAAAAAAATATATAACTTTAAAAATATAAATACCTTTTTTATACAGCAGAACGCCCTGGTCATAATCAATCTTCAGATTCCCCGTCCCATTTCCAGGACAAAATATGTTCTTAAAATTGTCCCATGCACATATTTGTGTCACTACACATAATATATGTGTCACCACAAAGGGCATAGGCCGTGACGTCAGTATCGTTTTGACAATATTCAACAGTTTGGGCCGGTTTAGTGTGGATGTTAATGTGCAAAAGGTTGTTATGGATAAGAGCAAGCCACTGTATATAGTTGCACAGGACTGGAAAGATATAGACATTATCTTATTTATTGCACTAATTAAATAATTATTTACTACTACTACTTCCTTTAGGGACGTCGTTGACCGGACGGGAAGTTTGTCAGGTACAATACCCACCCCTTTTTATTTTTTACGTGCAAAAAATCCCCACGGATATCCCCACTACCGGAGCCGGTGGGAGAGGTTATGTCGAACTCGAACCGACTACAAAGCACCAAGCCTGTGGGTCATTTTTGGTTGCCGAAGATGAGGTTGACAGGCATATCCCTCACACACCCACTCTATGTTACAACTGCCATAGATGTTCGTATGACAACAGGGATTTACGGCTTTACGTGCTCTTCAAGGCACGGTGACCCCTACACCAATACAAATAGACATATTTATGCAAATCGATTAAGACAGGAAAAAAATCGAATCAGTTCAGGTGGGATTCGAACACGCGACCTTTCCCTTACAGGAGGAATGCTCTGATCACTTAGCCACCGAACCTCGTCTGAAGCCATCTAAATCTTCCTAATATAATCTTCTTCTTTTTTTATATTCTTCTTCTTCTTTTGCAAACAAAAATTTGCACTGAGCGGGAATCGAACCCATGCCTCCTGCATAGAAGTCGCGTTCACTACCGCCACGCCACTGGGGTTGCTTGAAAAGTATTACTGTATCAGGTAAATAGTTTAAACCTAGTAGAAATAAGAAAGAATGAAATGTTTATTTTAATTTACTGCAGCACACAACATGTACTCACACATAAAATATATAACAAAGCCCAAAACTTATTGTAATTTTTTTTTGTGACGGCAACACTGACCGCCATTTCCTTCTCTATCTCAGCCACCCTCCCCATCTCTTAATTATAAATAATTTCTATATATACAGACGAAGCCGCGGGAACAGCCTGTTTATTAATATAGAACTTATACTTACAGAATTGTCCAATAAAATGCATATCCTATTGATAACGTCGATGATATGTTGCTGGCTAGTGCTATCATACTTGAGGAATGCTTCCATTCCTCTAGAACTTTCCACAATATAGGACAGAGCGGCCATCATCCTCCTTGATAAGATGTCTTGTTCTTCTTTATATAATGCCCTGTGTAGAAGTGCTGTTATTAATTGTTGAGTCAGTTTATGCTTATAAACTTAGAATTTCTACCTACAGTACTGAGAGTAAGGGTGAATATTGAGGCAAACACAAAGAGGAGGTGCAGAACCGCCTCTTTTATGTTTGCATGTGAATGCGGACCGGTAAAAAAAGAGTCTATATATAGTATAGAGGATCTTACCGCTTTTCACTCCTACAAAGTGTCACGCGTTCTTTAATAAGGATATCTAATTTTAACAGCTCTCAGTGGCTCAATTACCGTCCAAAAAACGGACCATGCAATCCAATGATTTATACCTAGTACCTATCTACCGATGTTGCTCCTTTTGCCACCTTCACTACACTAAACACGCATTTCTTTTTTGGTGCAACGTGACTAATTTGTTTATTTGTTGTGTTTATTGTATTTTAATGTGTTTAGTACCTAAGTATTTGTTAGTCGATGCTGTATCAAAATAAAAAGGTTTTTCTTTCTTTTTTCTTTCTTTCTATTTCTCAAGTATAAGCGTTGATGTAGTTTATATAGCTCAATGCTCAATGTTGTACATGTAGGATGAAGTCGGGACAAACATAATTATGTGGGCGGGAATCGGGTTTTAGGGAACCGTCGCAACTAACAGCTGCTCTCTGTATTTGCGTTGTGAGGTGAACGGACGAACATCAGTTAATATTAAAAATACTGACCTGCCCTTAAGTAGTTCCTCTCTACTAACATCAAGGTAGCTTGAAGTGACTTCAATATACTTTTCGTCCATTTCCTTTTGAAACGAAGTTGTCACACGTTGACACACTGTCTCCAACTTCAGTACTGTCTCATTCAGAATTGATGTAATAGAATTGAAAATCTAAAAAGCAAGGTAATTATGTTCATATAAAAATAGGAGTTGCTAAAAATTCAGCCTGATCAGATTTTACTGTTTGATGGAAAACGGCATCGTCACTAAGTCGCCATGTATGCGACCTACATCAGCACCTGGGACCCCACATAGATCCCTGGGGTACACCAATTATTTTGACCTCATTCAAAAGTGTAATGTTGGACCTTTACCTAGATTTAGTAGTTTCTCCTGGTAATTTTAGTAAATATGCGAGATATTAAGTCTTTATTTGTACTACAGGCATATCATAGACTTATAAATAGATAGTATTATACCTATCGAAAGGCAGTTAGAAAACTAATATGGAACTTACATTAAAATACCTTTCTTCCATTCTATCACAATTTCCACTTGCCACAGACGTAATATCTTCGTACACACTGCGCATAACCACTTTACTCCTGGTCTCCTTGGGTATAGGAGTTGAAGGCACTCGGTGAAAAGTACTGTATATCCTGCATTTGTTCTGTGATAAGTCTGTGCTTCTTTGAAGCTTTTCATTGTAGTCTAATATTGAGTGCTGTTGGCTGGCGGATGGTTCTAATATGTACGATAATACTGTATTCAGATCTGTGGTTTCTGAAATATTACAGATGGTTAATGAAATATTTTCAGTATTATAAAAAAATCTTTGAAAAATTTCTTTTTTATTGATACAGTCATAGTTTGTGACCAAGATAGAACAAAGCATGTTTAGATCATTCAATAGGTGGGTTTGACAATACGCGTGACCGCCAGGCACCCCTTATCCTCCACTAGAGAAAAATAGAGGAAATGTGTGAATTGGCATGCGCATAGTCGGGGTAGGGTAGGGGTATACCAAGGGGTGGATCACCCGTCCGACAGCGGTGTACCCTGCTGGCAGTAAGTAAGTAGATCATTCAAACATGTTGAGGACAGGAGGTTGGAGGAGCTTGCGACTAAGATTATGACTTTGCAAGGTTTAGCAACAATGGCCAGGGTGATCTTGGGATGAAATGCTGAAGTTCTGTTACTTCACAGTTAGACAAGGTGAATGCCGTGAATGTGACTGGGACAAACAAATAGATGAGGAATGTTTCCATGTTGCCCATGTTTGTAAGGGTTGACCAACTAAGCTATTAGTATGTTACTAGGTTACTGTTAGCTTTCATTCACTCGGTGTGTACCCAATGTTAAAGTTTAGAAGAGAATAAAAGCTTTGTTTTGTCCCTATTCGTTTTTCAGCAGTTTGTAATAGGTTATTTATAAAAAAAAACATTACCACTTTTGTATGTCTTGTTAAGTTTCACAAAGTGAACCTTGTCTTCGGTTTGCATGCTACTGGAGGCTGTTTTGACTCTTCTGCTCTGACTTACAAGTGACTCATTGTTTATAGTATTGTTATTGTGTCTAAAATGATTAACATAAAAAATTGTCTTAAAAGAAAGATAAAAACAGATATTATATTACTTTTTATTAGTCAAGTGTGAGTCAAATTCGCACACAAGAGATTCCGTACCATTTTGTTTTTAACATTGTTTGTTATAGAAGCAACGGATATAAATTTTCTTTGAAAATCTCAACTGCTTAGCTATCCCGGTTCATGAGAGCAGATTGATGTCAGAGTTCCATTTTAACCCATTGGGTATAGAACTCTTTAAAAAATAAATACGTACCTTTGTGAGATGACATTATTGCCAACGGTCACTTGTGTCAATTTCACTTTTGTAGATTCCAATTTCTTGCATTTCTCTTTTATACTTATTATTTCTAGATTCTGTAATACAATCAATTCATTTATATCTAAAATAATTAGAATTGAGATGCAAGGACAAGCAATGATTATAGGCTATTTTTTTAATGACTTCACCTCACATGGCGGTATATTGAAGGCATAAAGTTGTTGTCTGATTAAAACAAACTACCTTAAAGTCTAGCTGAGTCCTCAAATCATGCATCTGACTGTTGGCAGTAACTAGCTTCTCATTCCACTCCATCTGGGCCTTCTCCTGAGCCTTGACCTTCTCCAACCGTGCGTTATCAACTGCTGACTGACATGATTTCAGTTGGGTTCTCAATATAGACGCCTCACCTTCTTTTGTCACACATTTTTCTAACAATTTACCATTTTCTGATTTTAACCTTGAATTTTCCTCTTGTAGTTGTAGCAATTGTTTGCTAACATAGTCACTATCATGACTTTGAAGAACTTTGTCATTGAATGTGAAGTATTTTGACGAATTACTGTAGTCACTTGTTCTAGAAATAACTTTAGAAGTAATTCCTGGCAAAGGTGAAGATATCCTATTGCATTTTTCTTTTAGATGTGTTGATACTGCTGATGGTGGGTTAAAAGATGGTTTTTTGAAAGTAAATTCGGTTTTAGAAGTGCTTGGTTGTGGATTTAACTGGGTGCTTGTGGTGGCTGGTTGCATACACATACTGTAGTCTGGCAGTTGACTAATGTCGTTGTTATAGGCCTCTTCACAGGCCTGGCTGGCAAGGAGAAGAATCTCATCGTCGTTGTCGTCACCCCAGTTGTCAACATCGTTATTTTCTGGGATTTTTTGATAAAGGTTTGGTTAGTTGCAAAATCCTACTACGATATTATTTAAAACATACGATATATCATTAAATTTAATGCTATGAAGAGTTTACCTCTGTTAAATTCATTAGATTGACTCAACGGAAAATTGTGATCAGATATGCTAACATCGAGTTTAGCCTTTTTTCTTTCACCTTGTTGTTGAGGGTTATAGAATCTTTTGGACATTGTTATTAGATAGAATCACAGAAGATATACTCTCTAACGAGATGTTAAAACATCTTTAGTAGTGATTTTAATTTTGGCGGTATAAAACAATCAAAATATTTCGTGAAATACACTGAAGTGCGGGAACTAAAATTCAAGATATTGACATTTGACAATTAGATTTGACATAATCTGCAGGTGACGGTTTCAGATACAGATTCTAATAGAATAGGGAAGGCAACGCAAGAAACCGTATTTGATGGAAACGAAAATTCTTTTCCTTCAAGTCAATGGCTAAATCTAGCAAAAAATTACGAGTTTTGAAATATGTGGGCCCACAACTTGGCTACAGCAACTAATGAGGAAAACTTACAACAAAAGTACGCCCCATATAAATACATTAACGAAGCGAATGGATATTACGGATGCCCGAATGCAGAAAATATAATTTGATATTGTACAATTAAATGAAATAGTTAAAATTTTATCATTTGAATTTGTTACATTGTAATAAATTCGAATTAAATTCTAATTTTAGTTGATTTTAAGAAGTACTTTAGTAAATTACGGTTTTCTGCATCATAGACAATGATGGAGGGCGACATTTGCTATTACTTGCTAGCTTCTTCCCTATAGGTCGTCTATGTCGGGTTCACCTTCTCTTTGGTTAGTTCATCGTGGAAATCCGTACAGAGTGGACGTACATCATGTCTGAGAGTTATAAACTTGGTGATCTAGTATGGTATGTATTGAAAACCCAAGCTATTATTAGTTATTTGTGATTACAATTCATTTTTGACCATAGTTACACAATCTGTATATTTGTTTCAGGGCTAAAATGAAGGGCTTCAGCCCCTGGCCCGGCCGGGTAAGACGCATCATTTTATTTTCCTTAGACTAGAAAATAATAACATTCCCTTTTCAATACTATAAATAGTTAAATTACTGATAGTAAACAATATAGCAACGTTTGTTGATGTCATTGACAGATAATAGGCTTGTAATAATAGGCGGGAAAATTCTGCTCATTATGATTATGTGAAGCTATGTATGTCACGTTATACGGAGCCCATCAAGCTGGCAAGCCTTTAAAACATGTTAATATGGATGTTTATAGATCATCATAAAAAATAAACAAATTGTCCTATGACATCATAATATTATGAAATTGATAACCCCTAATGAGATCTTCTGGTGGGTTTCAGGTAGCCATCCCTACGCCGGAACTGAAGCCTCCCAAGAAGGCAATGAACGTGCAATGTATTTACTTCTTTGGGACCAACAATTAGTGAGTATTGGATGTCTGTATTTCACCAAAAGTGAACAATTCTTGTAGAAACAGTTGAATGTTTGATTTTATTCTTTTTAAATTTAATATTGTTATGCAGCTGGCCAGCCAGCTTAATTCACACAAAGAGATCAACATCTGGAGATGGTAAGATGTTGGTGTAATGTTACATTTACAATGTTTGTAGCTGCTGCCTTAGGTGTACCATTAGTCAACAGTAATATTTTCTGTTCTTAAACACCCATAATACATAAAAATAATAAAAAAATTGCTATCTAATAAGATCTGAGTGGTGACTGAGAAAGTATACAAAAGTCACTACCCCGTCTCATCCGAAAGGTGTCATAAGAGGCGACTAATGGCAAAATATGCGGACAATATCACTGCAAGAGAAGGAAAACTCAAAATAAAGCCCTATACCAACCTGTCTGGCCAACTTGGAAACAGTAGACCAAAGCCTCCTAACTTTGGGTAAGGCCTATGTCTAGCTGTGAACTGCGATAGGCTTATTGATTGAATGAAGATGATTAAATATAAGTTAATACTTGATCTGCAATTAGCAATATAACAAGAAATTGAGATTCCGTAATGATTTTTTAAAAGTACCCAATTTTTACATTATTTGTGAAATCGATCCAATAGTTTTAGGGTTTATTTGCTACGTACAACAATAGCCTTTCAATTTGTAAACAATAAGAATAAAAATGAAAAATCTAACTTTTTTGGTAGTTTAGTCAGGTAAATAAAAATAGTATTTCTGGAGCCAGTCTGTACCTCTTCCAATTTTACAATTAAGCAAGTAATATTTAAAACTATTGCATAATTCATAGCATGCATTTATCTTTGTGAAGTGTTGTGCGCAGAGCTATGTTTGAAAACTGACAGAGAGACAAAAACAATTAGTTTTGGTAATGCTACAGCCATTCATTCACACTCCAATGTCATGGTTTATTTTCAATATACCACAGTGTGGAGCTTCAGGTCATGGACTCAACACAGGCCCAGCATCAAATTACTATTCAGTGGCCAATATCAATACAAATAGAGTCCATTTTAAAGAAGTTCAAAGGTGAGGGGACAGAAGGAGGAGTGTGGGCATTGGGCCAATGTGTAGTGTAGAAATTAGGATATCTGCTGACTTTTCCTATTTGAAGCCAAGGAGCCAAGGTTGGACACAAAGTTGAATTCAATGTGTAGCCACCATTTATGAAGTGACATGATTTTTTGAAAATGTGAGTCAGTCCCCATATGCATCCTACAAGGTGTCTGTCACATTGATTGACTGCTTAATAAATAATGAGACTCTTTGTAACTAGTGTGCAGACCAAGTACAAAGACGGGTCAGAAATAAATAGATAAATAAATATTCCACGACATTCTACACAACGCTATCTAGACCCATGGTAAGCATAGCTTAACTAGCTTGTGTTATGGGATCTAAAATGCGGATAAACATACTTAGATACTTCTTTTTTTGTAATTACATACATATTATACATAGAAACACCCAGACCAATGCAAATATACATATTCATGCATACAAATATTTGCACTGAGCTGGAATCGAACCCGCGCCCCCTAGATAGCAGTCGAATGCTCCACCGCTACGCCACGGAGGTCATGGTCAGGTCAATAAGTTCTAGTAACCAGTGCTAGGATCTTTCAAGTAGAAATTTACACCATTATGTACCTAATTCACTGAGGTCAACCGCCTGAAATACCATTTGAGACAATGTAAGCAATTCAATAAACTGGCCAAGCATTAAAATGATTTCCTGGGTGCCCAGACATGTGGGAAACTAGGACAGTGAGGCAGCCTTCAGACAAAGCTGATCAAGTCTGACTTGCTAGGGTAGAAATCAACAGAGGTTGAAGTTCCTCGACCAGAATAAGATAGTCTGTAATCTCATCAATGAGGAAGGAGGGAATTATGAGAAGGACACGGCGGTATTTCCACCTTTCGAGCATTCCGACTGCGGAAGTACCTCCGCCCTACAGAATACCGCGGTTATAATAACTTCATGTTGTGTTCCCAGCGGTGAGTAGGGTAGCCAAAGGTCACTGGAGATTTTGTGCTGTCAGTGGGATGACTAAATGCTTTGTCCTCTACACTGACGGCACAGAAACTCTGTGCTTACAGGGTCGGCAGCGCGAGTGTGGCTTCTCTGGTGTTACACACGTCCATAGGCCATAGTAACCACTTTCCATCAGGTGGGCCGTGTGCTTGTCTGCCACCTAAGTGGTACAAAAAAAGGGCATGGATAGGAAAATGATGAGCCAACAGATTATTTTACATATGAAGATGGTACCATACAGCTGCATTAGATTTTTCTTAAATTTTTGTGCTGGTCTCAGTTGGCTTTCGTGTTGGGATTCGAGTGATACTGTAACATATATCCAATTGTGTTGACTTAAGGTTGTGGAGAGTGACATGCATGGTCTCACTACCATGAATGTGGAGGAGGAGGAGCCGGCAGGCTGACTCTGAGCTCTCCCGAAGCCACCTTGGCCTTGGATGCAATCAGGAAAATACATCTACATGACGATGATGATATCCAATTATGTTCAGGCTTTAAAAGTTATAGTTTAATTAATAAACTCACACCCTAAAACCATTACCCTACTTTTTTGGCAGTAGTGAAAAAGACACATAACTCTCGTTAGTTTGCTTAAAAATAATAGCTTATGTTCACTAAATATACTATATTCCTACCAAATTACATAAATTACTACCCATAAATACTTAATGCTCATCAAAACGGATGAATGCTCACCTAATTGTGTATCACGAACTATTGAATAATTAATTTTCTTTTCCCAAAAAATACCGTTTAAGTTAATTTCAGGCAAACAATCTATATTATTGTAGATGTCTCCAATATTTTATATTATTACTACCATTTTAGTAATTTTTGCTAAGGCAAAAAGCTAACTGCTGATCGTATTTTTTTATGACAAACAAATGTTTGGTTTTGTTTTGGGTACTTGAGTAGTAACCTACTTACCCCAAACACAAGTATCTTATTTATGATATACATAGTACTTAAATAAATATTTAATTCTCAATTAAGTACTGCTGCCTACTTTGGTCGAAGCTGCTTCCTTTTTTTTTTATTGTTATGTTGTGCCAAAGGGCGTCGACGAAGCCACGCTTTGCGGATCCCCTATTTCTTTGTGCATTATCACAAGGTAAAGAAGGTGTCCACGAGCTTGCTTTGCTCGTATAACATAAACTCACACCTATATCCCCGAAGGGGTAGGCAGCGGTGCTGGCACCCACATTTCACCAGTTTATGTTTAGGTCCCTATGTAATAGGTGGCGAGCCTATTGCCACTAACTGGGCACTTATAAACCTGCGATAAATACACACATAACTTCGAAAAGCATCGAAAAGTCATTGGTATGTGCCATGGTAAAACCTGGGATCGAACCCGAGACCTCGTCTCAGCAGTCCATTACCCATACCACTAGGCTATCGCGGTTATTTTGCTTTGCTCGCTCCCGCGCGGATTCATAATGATCTATGACAATAACATATGTATTTTTACTAAAGGTTAAATAATTAGATTACACTAAAATATATAATGGTGACGGAGAAAGAATACAAGTATCACCACCCACCTCATCTAAAAGGTGTCGTAAGAGGCGACAAACGAGAAAATACGCAGACGATATCTCTGCGAGAGAAGGAAACTTTGAAATAAAGCCCGGTACCAACCCGTCTGGTCAGCGTGGAAACAATAGGCCAAAGCCTCCTGACATTGGGAGAGGCCTACTCCGGCAGTGGACTACGATGGGTTAATTGATTGATAAATTGAAAGTATATCAAGCTGCACTTTTAGGTATATGTTGTTGTATTATGAATACAATATTTGGTGAGCAAAACATCCATGCTGGGCAGCACTTGTCGCTGGGCTTAACATACAATTATTCTGATGTGTATACATTTATTTTTGAAGTAAAAATAATTTATTTTATGGTCACTGAATAAAGAGAGATTTTTATGGTTAATAAATTACCCACTGTATGGTTATAATTAATTTTACTTGGAATTTAGTTTGGGGGTATGAAAGCCATTTTGGTGAGCATTTAAATTTTTCCCAAAACAATATTTATGTCACTATGTATACGTACATACTATAGTTTTATGGTATAAGAAGGCAGCAAATATGGCATTGTTGGTATAGCAAACTTTTATAATAATAATAATGGCAGAACAATTTGCATTATGTTTTTGTTGTTTGAGAGGATGGGGTCACTGGCCCCCCCACCAAGATTGACGAGGTCCGAGCCAACCTCACCTAGGACCCACTGCCAAGTGGAGCAGCTCCCAGGTGAGGTTGGCTGCATCTGATCAATGAGTGACTCTGGCAACTGACAAGTTTTCCTCTCGAGTTTGGTGTGAGAATTCCCTCCTTCCTCAATACTAGCCAAAATGGGTGACCAGGAGTGCTCAGTTCGTAATTCTCACGCGGTGCACCTTGGGCTACGTAGACGACAGCTCTTATCTCACGCATGGGAGACGCTGCCGCCAACGTTGAGTGGTGCGGGTGTGATGAGTAGGGTAGAGTTGACTGGAGAGTTCTTGTGCTGTCAGTGGGAAGACTAAAGGTTTATCCTGTCTGTCTGCACTGTCGGCACAGAAACTCTCTTACAGGATCGGCAGCATGAGTGAATTTAAATTTGAGTGTGTCTGTCCTGGTGTTGCACACGGCCTATAGACCACGGTAACCACTTCCCATAAGGTGGGTCGTGTGCTTATCTGCATTCTAAGTAATGTAAAAAAGGCCGAGGCCGGAGCGGCCCTGTAAAAGCTGTTCCTAGTCTCAACGTGTTTTTCTGAATCTTCCCTAGCAGAGGGAGTAGTGGAGTCCGGCTGTTTCTTCAGGTGCAGGCTTGGGAGTTACAGATACCCTAGTAGGAGTAAACCTGCACAGCTGTGCGGTTCGATTACGATGCGCCTCGACGTCTCATACTTTATTTTTGCTCCCAACCACGTGATGTAGTGAAGATCTGCATTAATTTATGGAATACAGGGCAAAAGTACCCTTTTCTTACAAATAAACTTCTCTGTACATAATGACTATTTGCAACGTGCAATAGTTCCTTTTACTTTGAACGCATCAACGAATGCCTGGTTATAACTTTTATCGTGTTCCCTTGACCGACTAAAGCCACACATATCTCGTAACATCAAACCAATTGACGAGAGAAAAAGGGTAAATCACCCCCCGTGGCGTGAAGCCTCCCTACTGTGATGTAACTACTTTTAGATAATAATATAACAATATTTATGTCCAACGAATATGTGAAAGTTTAGATGGTTGTTACTTAATCAAGCACAAACGGCTGAACAGATTTGACTTAAACTTATGATAGTGATAGATTTTAAGCTGAACCACTAGCACGAAGCACGAAAAACTATCGTATTAGGACACGACGGTATTGCCGTCCAATTGAGTAGTCCGACTGGGGAAGTACAGAATACCGTGTGCTGTCAGTGGGAAGACTAAAAGCTTATCCTGCTTTGTCTTTTACACTGACGACACAGAAACTCTCAATGCTTACAGGGTTGGCAGTTGGGAGTGAGACTCTCTTGGTTTTGCATACGTCCATAGGCCACGGAAACCACTTTTCATCAGGTGGGCCGTGTGCTTGTCTGCCTCCCAAGTGGTATAAAAAAATAGAAAAAACATAACGAGAGAACGAAGTATTTCTCTGAATCTGTTTGTGTGTGAAGCCGGCCAATCGCAATGATACAATGTTTACGATAATTTTTCGTGCTAGGGGTACTGAAATAACACATTTTGTGTGTCCATCTCTCCGTGGCATCATAGTTTCCAAATTGACCTATTTGAATGCAGTGCAGTTTCTGTTTGAAAGATAATATCTCTGATTATTCAGATGGTAAATTGTGAAGATCTGATCAGTGCTCCGAGTACGAAAATTATCGTAAATGTATCGAGAGAACGCAGCATTGCGATTGGCCGTCTGCCTACTGTGAACCTGTTTGTGTGTCAAGCCGGCCAATCTTATTGCTCCGTTCTCTCGATACGTTTACGTTACGATTTCGATAGTTTTTCGTGCTGTAGGAGTACAGGCGTTTGAGGATCATCAGCTATTTCCTAGACGAAGATACATATATTATTTACTTACATAGGTCCGATTGATCTTGATCTTGAAATTTGGTGTACATTATTGTAATAGATATTTCTAGCACATGGTAACTTTGACCTCATGCTACAGCATCAAGTGGTCTATGGGATACTTTACTCCTCATCAACTTACAGCAGGTATAGCGAGTTTGAGCTCATTAGAATGGTCTCAATGACTAGTTGTTAGAAAATTAATTTAAAGAGCATAGAATAAAATTTAATTAGAAATTTAAAAAACTCGTGACAATTTGAGCTTTAGTGTATACCTAATACATAATATTTTAATTCAAGCGTTATCGTGTGGGGAACCGTCTTCGGATTTCGGATCGTTCTGATAGCATGTCAGAGTACTTTTCCAATAAGCCCACGCCTATAATTCAGGCCTTTATCGCTTTGTAGTCGACACCTATGGAAAGAAGGTCATTGTATTGTATTCAGGGTCCTTGTATTCTATTCAGCCGGGAACCATGCTGTTTATCTTAGAGGCTGTGAAAAAAATCCTCAGTAAATAATCACCCCAGATGATAGATACTAACATAGGCCACTATCTGGTCAAGCCATATGATCAGAAGGTTCTTACAGGGTTGGCAGTTCATTCAGGTGGGGCAGACAGGCACACTTGTCTGTCATTTAAGTGGTGTAAAAAAGAAACCTAATTTGGAATGGGTAGGAAAGTTGTCTTTTCGGGGCTGCAAGGAAGAAAATCCCTGCAAAAATCCCCTTATATACCCCGTACATGTTGAATAAGACAGTTGTACTTTTCCACGGTATTTTATTTTTTTAACCTTGCTCAAGCTTGTTTAAGTTTGTCAACTTATGCAACCACGTCAGTATCAAAATAATCGAGATTTTTTCCATGTTGCATTGTTTCGAGTTTCCGATATTTCGGCGCTGTTGCAGGCACCACGCCTCCGTGATCATGGTGCTTGCAACAGCGCTGAAATATCGGAAACTCGAAACCTATGCAACATGGTAAATATCCCGATTATTTTGATACTGATGTGAGTGACCATGATAGTTTATTTTTTATTCAATGGTTACTAGGATAGTTTTGTATTTCTCGTCTTGTTTCAATTAGTGCTAGTAACGGACCATGGCTGTCTGTGTTAATAGTATTACGTAACGAACGGACACTCCCTACTCCGCTCTGGACGGGTGTACCCCATCCCACCGCATACATCGCCTGCGAGCTTGCTGGCAGACCATTAGAAAATTCAATCTATCTCAGTTTACGCGTCGAACGGTGTTTTGTAAATACTGTTGCCTAAGATACAGCTCCTGAGCCTAGTTTAGGTAACAGGGTTTATCATTGCTCGTTACATTTCGTTAATATAATATTTCAATATTTATTCACTTGTGCCATATATAAACTACTGCTGACCCACCCCAGCTTCGCCCGGGGTATATTTTGAAGCTTCATATCCCTTTGAGCCCGTATGTTTTAGTCTTCAAAATATGTATGTAAAATTGCCGGATTTGTTAACATATTATCAATGTTCCGCTCCCTTAAGTAGTAGCGTGATAATATATAGCCTAAAACCTTCCTCGATAAATGGACTACCCAACACTGAAAGAATCATTCAAATCGGACCAGTAGATCCAGAGATTAGCGCGTTCAAACAAACAAACTCTGCAGCTTTATAATATTAGTATAGATGTTTCTTTTTCTTGTATACCAATTTGTATATATATATTTTGTAAAAAAAAATGTCTCGAGTCCTACAAATGGAAACACGCACCCTACGCTTCTCGATCAGGTCAGGTGTATACTTCTTTGAAAAACCCTGTTATAATCAAATTGGCAAGGAGGCATTACTTTTTATTTTTACCCGGCTACGTAGAAGCAAAAAGAGGGTTATGATTTTGATAGGCTATATGTGTATGTATTTAGGTTCATCTGTTCCCTCATAGGTCCTCAACCACTTATTAGAACTGGATAAAATGAGGTATCGTTAGAAGCGTCTTGGTTATCCGCTGGTTATAGGCTATATAATGTGTCACTGAACCTATTGTGGCGCCCTCTAGCGGTCATATAATACTGTGTTGAAAAATAAATTTGAGATGAATATGTCGTGCTTGGTATCCACTAAATGAGCTTAATTATTACATTTGAAATATGTAAAAAGTATACATATTGCTTAAACCCAACTACTGAAAAATCACGCTCTAAAAAGTGTTAAACGAACAAAAATATCAAGGATAGCCGTGGTCGTATGCCACTTAGTCTAATAAATCAAAACATTCTAGAGAAAAGAGGCATACGAGTTATGACCACGGCTATCCTTGATATTTTCTTGTTTAACACTTTTTAGAGCGTGATTTTTCAGTAGTCGGGTTTTAGTTTTAAACTTATTTTTTTTATGATATATCCTTTAAGAACACATGTGTTTCCGTTGTCTAAAATTCCGGATTGTTCAAACGGGACGTGAAAAAGCATCGAAAGAAGTTGTCAATCTAAAGGCTTACGTAGATCCTCCATGAGTGCATGCCTGGGGGTGACAGATGGAACCGTCTATCACTCTAGCAGAAGCAGGACGAGACGGCAGCGCGGTTAGTGCCTCTCCGCCTTTTTCTGGGGACTGATGGGGATGCCGTTGTCCCACACCCGATGGGGCCTTCTATAGCCCTGGGTCAGTCGGGGTGCGCGAGGGATATGCCAGAGGCTACCTCACCCTCGGCAACAGCGATTTAATTCGGTTCGAGTCCGATAACCACCCCGCTGGCTTCGGCGGGGGGTATCCCAGTTTGTTTCCTACAAGATCTACGTAAGATAAGGCCTTTGTAGAATACGAAAAGGGATCCGCGTTTTTATTGATTAGTGATTATCTCCAACAGTGCCTGGATCGAAGACAACAACATCAAGCCGTACCTAGAGTACAAAGACCAGCTGATCAAGTCCAGCAAGACTGCCGCTTTCAAGGAGGCTCTCAACCAGATTGAGGAGTTCATTAAGCACCCTGAGGTTCGTACTTACTATATTAAGTCGCACATTGGTGCCGATTCCGTTGAACATCACAATAAAGTACCTTCACATTTCTCCTATTCTGATTTAGACTCATAATGTAAGCTATTTTGTATTGCATTAAATTCATATTTCAATGGACCATCCATTAAATTTAATTTAACAATAAATTAAAAAATTGGCGACACAATGATCACGTCGATTTGTACAATGGTTTGCGCTGCATCGTGCATGTGCAAGCATGCGGGTCTCTGTGACACAAATAAAACGGAGCAATTTCATAAAATTAATTTGCACTAAAGATAGGATTTGCATGACGTTCGTTTTGTTGTGTTTTGTATGTTATTTTTACCATAATTGTAAAACAGAAATTCGGGGACCTCGATGACCATGCCCGTGATCCGGAAAAAGAGTTTGACAAGCTCAAAGATGTCATGGATGAGGAGGAGAGCCAGGAAGAGAAGCCTGAGGGCGAGGATAAGAGTGTGGCCTCTGAGACTCCGGCCAAGAAGAAGAGCGCCACTCCCAAGGTGAGTTCACTGTTTTCGCGATGGTTCATTTTTTGCTCATCCCTAGGGTCATGTGCAACTTGTCATCATTTTGTTTGTCACATCACAGGTTTAAATGGATTTTTATTATTTATGTCACTTTAATGCTAAATAATTAATACAATTCCAGCACTAATCGAATAACCCACACCTGATTCCTCCCGGAGCAAAGGTGCTTATCACACTTGCCGCGTATCGGAACATTCCGGAGCGGAAGTTACCAGTGGCCTCTATGAACCTTTGCCCAATCACCTATACAAGGCTTTTGGTCTCTTTGTCCCAGCCAATGGATAACATGTCGATTAATTTCAGCCCTTAGCGTCATGGTTATTATTTATAGACATATTAAATAAAAGTCGTTTTTGAAATGTCGAGTACCCGCTAAACACAGCGAGTGACCTTAATGTATGTTTCCGAATGTGACCGCATACGACAACTGCAGACGCACGCACCGGATACGCGTAATTTATTGCGGCAGTTTCTCAGTGATATACGTATCGAAGTTTAACAAGTAACGTATATATCGCGGTACACTCCCCGTTTCCGGGAACGTGTTTTTTATACCACTTAGGTGGCAGACAAGCACACGGCCCACCTGATGGAAAGTGGTCACCGTGGCCTATGGACGCGTGCACAACCAACAAAGTAACACTCGCGCTGCCAACCCTGCAAGCATCGGGAGTTTCTGTGCTATGAGTGTAAAAGACAAAGCAGGAAAAGCTTTTGATCTTTCCATTGACAGCACAAAAACCCTCCAGAGAGCTCTGGCTGCTCACCGCCGGGAATATAACACGAGGTTATTATGGCCGCGGTATTCTGTAGGGCGGAGGTACTTCCCCAGTCGGACTGCTCAATTGGACGGAAATACCGTCGTGTCCTATCTCCTACCCACACCCGAGGAGAGGGCCAGATCGAGAGAGATGGCTCTGGGTCGGCCGGGGCGCGAGTCAACCTCACCTTCGGCAACCAAAAACGATCCACAAGCTGTGCGTTTTAGTCAGTAACATAACCTCTCCCACCGACTCCGCAGGTGTACATGGAGATTTTTCGCACGTAAAAAATCAGTTTTCGTATGCGGTCGGTTTCGAAATTATGCCTTTAAGCTTAGGTCATAATTGTAGCGGATTACGATTCAGTGGCATCCAAGGTTCCCTTCGGAGCCCAGGATCTACATATTTAAAGATTTGGAATACATTGGATAAGCTATTTCCGTCTGACCTTCAACCCTAGAGAAGCACCTTCTCTTCGTCATAGCCTCAACCGGCGATCAGCGAGTGCACCAGCTGGTAATATTAGCTGGGGCTCCAAACATCTTAGTGGAGCCCGTTTAACAGCCATAAGCTTACATAGTTTAATTGTTGCATGGCTTCTTCTCACACCACTTCCACAAATGACCATTCTCAATATTTATAGATACGTTTGGGCATTTCAAAGGTGAAGGCTATCAAAAGGTCGTCATCCACCGGGGCAAAGGCCACCCCCCGCAAGAAGAGCAAGTCGAGCCTCCCAAGGTCTTACACTGACACCGACATGGCCAATGAAAAGCCCTCGATGCTCAACCATTCGTTCTCCAAGAAGTCCAGCCTGCTGAACCGTCCATCTAATATATTGAGACCGGTAAGTATTTCTAACTTTTGAGCTCTCGCGTTCCATGATATACAATAATGATAACGGGAATTAACGGGATCATGATTGTACCAGGTTACACTGGCCGTGGGTATAGACTGACTTACTCCGTTTTTTTTATACATATATATAAATATAGGACACGTCAATTAGACTTTGTAGTGCAGTGGTGCACGCACGCCGTCTTTTGTGTCTTTAGGACACACCTGAAGAAGAATTTCCATCATTATTATCTGACAAACTTACCTTATCAAGTTTATTCTGTATGAACAATTAAAACGGTACATACTGTATTCGGTCTCACGTAATAGAGAGTGAAGTACTGCTAGTTGCCGTATTCCGTATATTATTGCCTCTAGTCATGATCTGAGGCTGGGCCTGGGCTGTATATATAGAGGTTGTCTGGTGTGAAACAGCCCTATCCCTTAGTCGCCCTGTACGACATCGCTTGGGAAGAGATGAGGTGGCCCAAATTCTACTCTGCCGGAAACCACGCGGCGCGGTGGTACTAATAAATCATCAAAAAATACAGTGAATTAGTTAATTTAATGTTTACTAAACCGCGCAATTCACCGCAGCCCATGCTCCGACAATAAACTCAGTGGGCTGTTTTACCAAACTGTCAAGAAGGATTATGTTCGTCTATTTACAAACAGGTCTTTGCCAAAAAAATAAATCTGAAATACTTCTAATAACCCTCGAAAATGATTACAACTCAAAAATATTGAGATGTATGGATGGTTTCAGCCGAAGGTTCGGTGGCTCAATGGTCAGACCGTGCCCTCTGTAAAGCAAAGATCGCGGGTTCGAATCCCGCCTGGACCGTTTCAATTTTTCTTAATCGATTTAAAATAGTCTCTTGTTCGTTTTTTAAAGATGTTTCAAGAAGTTGTATAAAAGGAAGTTATCCTTCAATCCTTATTCCTTTTTTCTACAATCTGATGAGGCATGAGGGCGTCGAGCTGAGTGCTGCTACCATTGTAACATGATACGTCTGTAATGGTGACCTTACCATCAGGCGAGGTGAAGTCAAATTGACATTTCCTACATAAAAAAACATGAAATTATATTTGTCTGTGAATATTTTTCACATAAACTCACGCCTATATCCCCGAAGGGGTAGGCAGAGGTGCTAGCACCCACATTTGGCCAGTTTATGTTTAGGTCACAATGTAATAGGTGGCGAGCCTATTGACATTAACCGGGCACTAATAAACCTGAGATGAATACACACATAACTTCGAAAAGCATCGAAAAGTCATTGGTGTGTGCCATGGTAAAACCTGGAATCGAACCCGAAACCTCGTCTCAGCAGTACATTACCCATACCACTAGACTACCGCAGTTTTAGTCAAACTTTATTGGCTTAAAACCAACCGATCGAACCAACAAATGGTAGTAAACCGAAAAATGGTAGTAGTCGAACACATTAGTTACTTGGTTGGTTTGGTTAGGCTACAGTTGAAAACCAGCGCCGCAGATTGTGCCTAATCTGCTGTAGCATCAGCTGAACTGCGGTCTTTTAAACACACACTCCACACATGGTATTAATGGCATTACTATTTTTTTGTGTGTGTTTAATAAACGTATTTTCTTTCTTTCTTTCTTTTACAGTACCTACTATTCAAGTGGTGTTACATATGTCAACATTTTAATCACATCTTCAAACATCTTTTTATAATATAATAAAATAAGTTACAAGAAAAAAATGTTGGGCTGTTTGGTAACATCATAATAAACACGTATAAAAATATATAATTTACCTCTGTGGCGTTGCGGTAGAGCATTCGACTGCTATGCAGGGGGCGCGGGTTCGATTCCCGCTCAGTGCAAATACTTGTATGCATGAATATGTATATTTGCATTGGTTTGGGTGTTTCTATATGTAATATGTATGTATTTACTAAAAAACAAGTATCTAAGTATGTTTATCCGCATTGTAGATCCCATAACACAAGCTAGTTAAGCTATGCTTACCATGGGTCTATATTTGTATAAGTTGAGGTTGTTACACGACAATAGTTATTTTGTGCAACAAGTGAGTAAAAAGTTCTTGAATTTCTTGTTTATCATTCGCTGTTTTATAAGAACATGAAAAAATAAAAAAAAATATTACGCATTGGGCAATATGTCATTTTGCACACTGTTTTTACGCAGCAAAATCTTACATGTTTGAGCTGCTGAAGTTAAAAATTATTGAACTACACTGGTATTAGTCTTATGTAATATATCGGACTCGAACCGACTAAAACCGCTGTCGTGAATCTGTGGAAAGTGTCCTGATAAGGCATTTCGTTGACACTGGACCACCTGTGGGAACCGCGGTGTCCCCAACTTGCCTCAGTAATTTTGCCCATCGTGCCGCCACGCCGGCCCGCTTCTGGTAGGGTGACAGTCTGCTCCTTCCGTCACTCTCAGGCCAGCGCTCATTAAGGACGGATGCCGATGAGCTCCTCCGACTTAGGAGTAGTTGGAATTTTCATGGGTAATCTGAATGGAAAAAAAACATTATTCAGGTTACAATAACATATAGGTATATTGTTAGGAGGTAGGACACGACGGTATTCCCGTCTGAATTGAGCAGTCCGACTGGGGAAGTACCTCCACCCTACAGAATACCACGGCTATAATAACCTCGTGTTGTATTCCCGGCGGTGAGTAGGGTAGCCAGAGCTCACTGGAGAGTTTATGTGCTGTCAGTGGGAAGACCAAAGGCTTGTTCTGATTTTGTGTTCTGTACTGAAGGCACAGAAAATCTCTGTTCTTACAGGGTTGGCAGCACGGATGTGAGTCCACTGGTGTTACATACACACACACGTTCATAGGTCACGGTAACCACTTTCCATCAGGTGGGCCGTGTGCTTGTCTGCCACCTAAGTTGTATAAAAAATATATATAATACAGCGAGAGAGAATGACAACCTAAAAAAGACAAACACATTCTTAAAAACCTAATAACATCGTAAGTCTCATAAGTAGAGAGTTTACCAATTGATGTTCACATAGGAACTCATTAAAGCTAGTTCCAACATGAGTCGCATTCGCTGCGTCTTCTCGAGTGTTAGATACTTGCATGAAGGAGGCAGCGGTAGTTCACTCCACAGCTGCGAGCATCGCGCCTAAAGAAAGGACTTAGTCCTGAGTGAACTCTGAGGACTGCCATGAAGCCACCCCTCCAGAGAATACATACCTATATCATAAATAAACTAGAACCGACTCCTTCTATCTTCCTCAGGAAACTCCACCATTGGACTTGGAAAACGTGTCCGAGACACTTCTGGAGAAGAACATCAAGGCTAGCCAGATGAAGTTCGGTTTCCTCGGCCTCGGCATCATGGGCAGCGGCATCGTGAAGAACCTGCTGAACTCGGGACACAAGGTGGTTATATGGAACCGGACGGCTGCTAAGGTAAGTGAGATGTTCAGTGTCACGGGTGTCACCTGATGGGGAGGCCTGTTAGGCTATAATAATTTGTCATCAGGATTATTTTTTTGTCATTAGAAGGCTCAGAAGGCTTGACCGCCATCAAACCCAGGGGCGGATCTACTTAAAGGCTTTTTGGGCTGCAGCCCAAGGCCCCGTGGATACAGAGGGACCTGAACTAAAAACAATAGACGATATTGTCAATAATAAAAATTATCTAGAATTCCAAAAAAAATCCAGGACAGCAATGACGAGCTATTTACTAGATCATTTGTCAGTTCTTTCCATAAATTGCGATTTAACAAAGGACTTACAGTGCGATGTGTAAATAAAAATATTTGCAGCACAAAAATGCAGACAGGTTGCTTCATATTTTAAATTACATAACCATTCACAACCTGTCAGTTTATTTTGGAATAAATAATGTTTTAATAAATGAATTTAATATTTTGGTGACCTATTTTCTTCCTGTAAATACTTAATATATATATAATGTATACCTAAATCACTACAGAAAAAAGTTTTTTGACAAAATGGCAATTGGTTGAGTGATTCGACCCCTAAGCAGTATTAGCCCAGGGCCCCACTAATTTAAGATCCGCCCCTGATCTCACCAGATGATAATTATGGTCCATCATGAAATACGTTTGCCTAGAAAGGAACCTTAGTTTCGTAGTATGCATAGAATAAAATGTACATGTGGTTATATAATGAAATCTCTATATATTTTTTGTTGCTATTATACATTATGATACTTTGGATGTTCCTGTAAATGAATAGTTTACACTTGCAGTATGTTTAGTGTAATACAATCTTTGAATAGCAGTGTCACGTAAAGTATGGGTTTTGCAGATGTATCTCTAATCGAAAGACAACATGGCTTCTGCTATAGCATTGTTGTCAATCACATGAAGGCCTCTGCGATGAATTTTACTATCAATTTCATTGCCTAGACTGTTATATTTTATTTGTTGGTACAATGTTCCATTTGTAAGTCTCCGTCATTATTGAACTATGGTTTTGATACAGAAGATATACTCATAAGTTAACATTACCACTTCATATAAGCATTGTCAGTACCTGATGACTTGAAATGGTGCTATTTTCTAGGAATAAGTTGAATATGCTATAATTATGGCATATTCAAGACAAAACCACAGACTGGCAAATAGTATAAACCATAATTTCTATTGTATTATCTATGATCTGATATCTTTTACCTTTGGTATCACTCTTTGCCATTACCTCTCTATAATGGTAATAAATTAATTACTTGTATTCTATTTACATTTTTTTTTACAATAAACAATTCTCTTCTATCTTTAGCAATAATAGGGAATTACACTTACTTTTACTTTACTTTTACATTATCTCAAATAGATTCTATAGTGCTAATAACTTTAAGAAAACGCCGGACATAATCGCCGCCATCTTGCTCTGTAGTTGTGACGTCAGTTGGCTAGTAAACAATGTTATGTAAACAATATACCACACTGATTAGTTGATAAACTTACTTTTTCAGTTAGGTAGGTAATGTAGGTATCATTAGCTGTCTCGGTCATTAGTATACGCTCAGATTACACAGCTAAAACGGGTATATTGAAATAAGTGGACAAACAAGGTTCTCTATTTTTATTCCTACGATTTTATGTTATAATTTAACATTGCATAATGTTACATGTCCTAATATTATTTACGCATAATACTCATTTGCCATAACCTTTTTATCATATTTTTTTAATCATATTTACTATAAGCATACTATCCCAAAGCATAAGCATAACGACGCGTAACCATAACTATTATAAAATACTGTTACTACCAAGAACAGTTTGAAATTATATATTTTTTAATTCAGAATGTTCATTTGACTAAATAAAGTTTTACATGGTTATAAAAAAAATAAGTAGGAATCAGGGGCTTTCTCAATAAATCTATCACGGAACTATTAGACAAATAAACAATATGCTTTACAAACTTATGCATATCAAAGTTATGAATAAAAACATTTATGCTTAATAACACAGTGTGCTAAAAACCAATTATGGCACACTATTACTGTGACAAAGAAAATTATGCCTAACTTATTATGACAATTTAAATTAGGACAAAAACCATTATGAGAAAAAATGGGATCCCGACAAACAACACCACTACCAAACTCTCCAGAGCTCTTGCCAACCTCACCTGCAAGGCGGTACACTTGTTGAGTAACGGACGAGACTCTGGTGCAGGTTTTCCTCTCGGTATTGCAAGTAGAAAGCAAATTATTTTATTTAGACATGCACTTTTTAGCATCTCTTCTCTTCTTTAGATTCTTGTTCTACTTACCCTTCGAATTGGATGCTTCAATATTTTTAACTATATTAAAAAACATAACATAACATAAACTCTCGCCTATATCCCCGAAGGGGTAGGCAGAGGTGCTAGCACCCACATTGATAGTATAATTTAATGAAATAACAACCACTTTTTGACGGATTCTAGCAAGTTTTTTTTTATTTACTTTTTTTACTAAATAGACAACAACACTGCCCCATCCTGCATGGTTAGAAACTGGAACTTTTTGTGGTCTACTTAGCTCTACAAACATATTTACTTAATGTAATTACAATGTTTAATGTTTTAATGAACGTAATATAATCTTTGAAATGTACATCTTATACACGGCAGTTAATTTAGCCCCGTTAAAAGTGGTAAAAAATAAGTATCGACTGAACATACTAAATACTGTAACGCTCTTTGGTCAAAAAAGTCAAAGTCAAAGTCAATAATCATTTATTTTGCATATACCACTAAATCGGAACTTACAAAACGTTTATACAAAAAGAAATATGAAGGACTAGTTTAGCAAATGGACCACCGGTTAGAAACGTGGCCCCGACCTGAGAAGAGCGCGCCAAGAAACTCAGCGGGAATTTTTTTGTCTATTTACAAATATATACTTAGTCTACTTTGTCTAAATACAAGCTATCTATAAGCTACATTCTATCATCGCACCGCTCGCCATAGGCAGGGAATTCATCCCCACACATTGCGACCTGAGACGTTGCGCACGGTGCGGTACGAAAGAAACTTCATCCCACGCACACTCGAGCTGTGCCCATATGGGGTTCTTCAAGAGACACAAAAATTTACTTATGTATTTGACAATCGATGATCAACATGCGGCCATTGCACATTCTTCAGTATTAGATGTGGCGACATGACACCTCTGGTGCTGCTATTATAGACGCCAGCGTCACATCGATTGAAAGCACTAAATGAAATCCATACATTTAAATCTGAAAAAAATCAACATCCAAAACAGAACTTGAACTCGCGACCAGGCATTTTCTAGAGTAAATACTCTGACGAACTGAGCTAAAATTTTCTTTTTACGTGCGAACAATCTCCACTGTTACATCCCGTCGGAGCCGGTGGAAAAAATCACGGCGCCGGTGTGCCGTTTTTGGTTGCCGAAGGCGAGGCTAACAGGCCTATTCCTTGCACTCCGGCTGACTCAGGGCCATCTCTCGATCTGGCCTTTCTCGGGTGTGGGGACCACAGAGTCCCCAACTCGTCCCTGGAAACGGGGAGGTGCGCTAAGCGCGTCGGCGCTGTGGTCTGCTTCTGCCAGGGTGACAGTGCGGCTCCACCCGTCACCCCCAGGCTTGCACTCATGGGGGGCGGAGGTCATTCATCGAGCTCCGACGCTCGAGTTACCTCAGTACGCGGGCAGCTGGGTTTGCGATCCTCCTTCGCTCCCGGGCTAACTGTGCTACCTAGACACGTCTTGGGCTTCGATTCAGCAAATTTTATGTCATAGCAAAACCATTGTCATGCCAGAGACACGGTAAAAATTACATTTAATTTCACACTTTACTGTTATGCTGTTGGAGTCTACATTAAATGGCATCTTGTGGAGTGAATTCTTTTTTTTTTTATATATAGAACACGTCAATTAGCCTTCGCCTTGCCTGATGGTAAGCTGAAGGCAAAGTCTCAGAAAAGAGGGTCACCATTACATACACATACCGTGTGACAATGATATAATGACAATGACAAGATATAATGAACTATTTTTTCATTTAATTTTGAACTTTAAGCTTATAGTTACCAATGAAGTAAAAAATTTCATTTCATTTTTTGTAGTGTCAGTGGTTAAGTTTTGCTATGACAAAATTAGTAGAATCTGGTAAAGGTGACATTTTCACACTCTAAAACTCTTCCAATTAGTCCCACCCTCTTTCCTACACAGGACAACGCATGCAGGACTTAGATGTCACCCACATACGGTGCGGTGATTATTCGATCAATGACCAAGCGGTTCAGAGACTCTTTCCTTTGTCACACCATTAAGGCCACCATTAATTGTATGTAACCCCCCCCATCTTTACTTTTTTTTTACGTGCGAAATATCCCCTCGGAAACCTGAGCCGGTGAGAGAGGTTATGTCGGACTCGAACCGAGTAAAACACATGACGCCTGTGGTCGCTTTTGGTTGCCAAAGGTGATGTTAACAGGCAAATCCATCTATCTCCAGACCATCTCTCTCGATCTGGCCATCTCTTCGGGTGTGGGGACCACATAGTCCCTAACATGTCCCCGGAAACGGGGAGGCGCACTGCTGCCGCTTGCCTTCAGCTTACCATCAGGTGAAGACTTAGTGATGTGCCTTATATAAAAAAAAAGATAAATAAAAATGTTCCTTATTACTATCTAGGTACAGTCAGGTCACTTTTTAAGTAGAGATAGGCTTGTAATCTACTGTCTACTGTCACTTAGGTCTTATAGGTAATTATCATCAATATAGTGATCGTGCAGAAATTAGGTATTGGATAACAGGAGGGACTCGTGTTTAAGTGGTCAACGAATAGCTTCACAAACTTTTTCCCTTCGTGGCGCACTTACAGGTTTAGTATTTTCTCTCGACGCTCTAGCTGTTCGCTAGGTAGGCAGAGGTGCTAGCACCCACATTTCGCCAGTTTATGTTTAGGTCCCAATATAATAGGTGGCGAGCTTATTGCCATAAGCCGGGCACTTATAAATCTGCTATAAATACACACATAACATCGAAAAGTCATTGGTGTGTGTATATGGTAAAACCTGGGATCGAACCCGAGACCTCGTCTCAGCAGTCCATTACCCAAACCACTAGGCTACCGCGGTTATAAAATAAAGTAAATAAATAAATAAAAGTGAAAGTATAATTATTTAATATCCATAATTTCCTATTTTTTGTTATTACATAATTTATTTCAATATATAATATAAGTACAGTTATCTTATACACTAGTAGTGTTACAAAAACCAGTAAGATATGTTCGTACACTACGATCGTCGCTTTGTTGTTGTATTCGAAGGTATTAACTTGTTACATCTCGTTTAGTTGGATAATTACATAATTTTTTTTAGGCATTAAGTATATAGAAATAAGTCTATAACATACAAATTCGCAGAACAGAGTGTCTCACTCATATCGATATGATGTAAATAGTTTTTTTTTATTCTGCGGTGAATAAAAATATTTTGCTTTTCAAAGTGCAGTTTAATATTAGGTCTTTATCTATAAAATTGCCGAAATTTTCTTACAGATTCATGAGTTCGTAGTTCCTGTAATTTAATGAATGAATGAATGAATGATTTGATAATAGCTATTTCCATTATTTATATTTTGTTTGAAAGTTGATCTCAAGATTTTACAACTATTTATTAAATTTTATTTTTATTGGCCGCTTGATAAATTAAATTCGATCTTCAAAAACAGTACTTCCTAAATGCTATCCATTTTGATGATAAATTTCGTATTATTTTTTATAGTTGTCACTTTTCAAAAATGTAATAAAAGTTTGTTAGCTTAATGTTGTCTCATTCAAACACAAAAAATATAATAAATTTTGAATTTGTATTTCCTAAAAAAAATGCAAAAATGTTAGTACTGAAAATTGAGTTTCCTTCAATTTCTTAAAAAAAAACAATTTCATAATGTAACGACCTATTATTTTTAAATGTGTAAGTTACTCTGGTCTGTGTATCTGCTACGCTACCACTGAACTGTTTTAGTACGAGATTGACTAGAGCTTGGGAAGGGACATTGAATATACATATTTGGTCGCGATAACCGATACCCACGCGGGCGGAACCGCGGGCAACAGCAAGTCATTAATAAAATTGTTATTCGAGAAACAAATAGATGACAATTGCTCAATTTATTTCGTTCACATTTTAATTGCTGATGCTGTCGTTATCGCGTAGGTAAATATAAATCTTTCGATTAAGTGACAAAATGTTTGCGGACGTGCGGTGTCAATTACTCTAGATGCGACAGGGCATCGTATCGTCTGTCGCGTAGCCTAGATTACTTTGTACATTGTCAGTTTTTTTTTGTATTGACTAAGTAGACTACATACTACGTTACCCTTTCTAGAACTAAAGTAAGCTTAACTAGACATATTTACATGAAATAAAACCCTGTACCAACCCGTCTGGCCAACGTGGAAACTGTAGGCCAAAGCCTCCCTATATTGGGAGAGGCATATGTCCAGCAATGGATTGCGTTAGAATTAATAATAATAATAATAATAATAATAATAATGTTTATTTCTCACCAAAACGTTTACATAACAAATCTCAAATAAAATACAGTAGAACGTAATTAATAAATTAGTACAAGGATCAATCAGAATTATGGCGGGCTGGCACCTGAACTAGGAGAATCCTGTGTCTCAGGCTACCAACCCTCCACCCCTGGCCAGAATCTAATATAATTTATAAATGAAGATGTGTGAAAATACGTGTGGGTGTGGGTGTGGGTGTGTGTGTGTATGTGTATGTATGTGCGTGTGTGTGTGTGTGTGTGTGCGTGTGTGCGTGTGTGTGTGTGTGTGTGTGTGTATGTGTGTGTGTGTGTGTGTTTTATGTATACATATGTTCGTGGATGTGTACGTATATGTTTTGTTTGTCTTTGGGTGTGCATTGAGTACCTATGTGTGAGTGTGTGTTGCGTCTGAGTGAGGGTTAGGCGTTTACGGCTGCATGTATACCGTATGTGTAAGTATGCGAATGTGCATCTGGATATGTAAGGATTCAAGTTCCTAGTGGTTTTTGCTTTATACTCGTAGAATTTTTTCTGTGCTAAGGTAATCATGGGCCATTAGATATTTTTTAAGTATAGATTTTAACCTAAACTTAGGCATTTTGTAGATTTGGTTCGAATCATTAACGAACCGATAAATGAAAGGGCCCATGTAATACAGTTGACGTCGAGCGAACATTGTGTTGAAGGAGGGAACAGGTGTTCGAATTCTTCTTTTACTCAGTGAGATCTTAGATGGATCGATAGATTTATGGTGACGTAGGACTGTACAGTAGATGTATAATTGGCGAACTGTGAGGAAACGCGATTCTTCATAAAGTTTTTGAGTGGGATATTTCCTGGTCTTATGGAACATGACTTTGATGACTGCGCGTTGGGCTCTTTCCAGCTCAAGCAGATGAGTTGGAGCAGCTCCACCCCAAATAGGGCAGCAGTAAGACAGAACGCATTGGCAAAGGGCATAGTATATGCTGGTTATGAGATTGCAGTCCGCAGCTTCGCGTAGGTTTTTAAAAATTGGAAGTAATTTACGTACTCTTTTGCTAAGTGACGATATATGCGGTTTCCAATTTAAATGGCAATCTATGATAATTCCCAGGTATTTATGGGTATCGGTCTGGGCAATGGGAATGCAGTCACAGTAGCCACTATTTTCGAGTTTGCATTGGGAAGTATGAGCTGTAATAGAAAAATTTGACATTGAACTTGTTGCTTCCGTTATTCTAAAACAAATATATTTTGTTTTAGTTACGTTAATAGTTAGTAAATGCTCATCAAGCCAAAGGCTAACTCGTTTGAGGCCCATTTCAGCAGACACTTGGACCTGTGGCCATGTTTTCCCACGGCAAATCAATACGGTATCATCTGCAAAAGCCAGTAATTCCGCGTTATCTATTTGAAGTTTACAGAGGCTATTAACGTAAGCTAAAAATAGCGTTGGACCGAGGGTACTACCCTGCGGAATTCCGTACGTAACCGGAAAGCTCGTGCTATAAGTGTTTTCTACTTTAACCACCTGACTTCTTCCATCCAAATAGTCTCGGAGCCACTCCAGAACCGTACCTCTTATGCCCATGTATTCCAGAGTGCGCAATAAAATTGGTATTGAAACGGTATCGAATGCCTTCTGGAGGTCCAAAAATATGGCAACACATTTTTCACCCTTGTCTACTGCCTTTGTAACGATATCCGAGAGCCTAGCTACCGCATCCTCAGTATTTCTACCCGAGCGGAAACCGTATTGGGTACTTGCTAGAATGTTTTTGCTTTCGAGGAATTTAATTAGACGAGTGTTAACTACTTTTTCCATTATTTTACTAATTGCACTCAGTAGCGATATGGGCCTGTAGTTAGCAATTGTCTCTGCGTCACCACTCTTAAACACAGGCACCACAGCTGCTTCTTTGAAAATTGCTGGGAAAATCCCAGTGGTAAGGCTAAGATTACACAGATGAGCAATCATGGTGCATAAAATCGTCCGAGAGTTTTTTAGTACAATATTTTGAATGTTATCCATACCTGGAGCACTGCTATTCTTTAGGCTCATGATAATTTTATTAATTTCAATGTGATCTGTTGGGTCTAGAAACATAGAACTAACATTGCTTGACGAAGTATTTTTTTCTGCTAAGCGCAGTTCAGTAGTACCATTTCTTATTAAGATGTCTGTAGCTAGTTCTCTACCAATCGAGGTAAAGTATCGATTAACCATATTAAGTGATTCACAGGGTGAATCCGGCACTAGTTCAAGTAGATTAGATGCTCTGGAGTGATTTTTCTTAATATTACACAATTCTTTCACAGTATCCCAAGTCCCTTTATTATTTTTGAAATGTTTGTTAAATTTGTCCTTATAATAGTTATTTTTTAGATTTTTAGCTAATGAGTTACAAGTATTGCGATAGTTTAGGTACTGCGTTTTTATTTCGGCGTTGTCAGGATTCAGTTTTGAGATACTGTGAAGTTTATCCCTAGTCTTAAAACATTTGATAACACCTATTGTAATCCATGGTTTTAATGGTCGTTGACGATTAGCAAAAGAAGCTGTGTGTGAGTTTTGGGTTATAAGAGTCTGGAGCGTATTTATTAGTATTTCCGCGGCCAAGTTCGGGTCTGTAATTTTTAGAAAGGATGTCCAGTCTTTTGATTTTATAGCTTCAGTCAGAGCGGTATAATTTATTTTTGTTCTAGTTAGGTTTTTGTGAATGGTTGGTTTTGATGAGGGTGCACTATCATAGGTCAAGAACGTGGGATAATGGTCTGTGATATCTGTTTCAAGTACAAAACATTGATGGTCGCCCTCTAGCTTGCACATGAAGTGGTCTAAGCAGGTATGTCCATGCGTGGGGATGTCAACGCCTTGATGTAAGCCATGGGAACCAATGATTTCCAGATAATCTCTAACGTCGGTATTATTGGTATCTAAGGTGTCGATGTTTATGTCTCCGGTTAGTATGATATGCCGCGATTTGGTATTGGTTAACAACGTGTCCAAAGCATCAAGGAATATTTTAGGATTTTTGAAACAGAAAGGGCGATATATACCTATTACTGTCAAGTTGCCTATTTTGGCCGTCAAGCAATTGGCCTCATCTAAGTCAACTTCTTGTACAGATGCTTTAATATTCACGTTCAAATACATGATCACTCCATCATTCTGGTTAAAGCTATGCTTACTGAAGTACATAGAGAAACCATCAATTTGAGGGGGATTCGAGTTTTCATTACACCAACATTCTGTCAGGACGATGATATCTATATTAGTTTTTAACCTTGTGATATATATTAGAAAGCTGTCTAAATTTTTATTTATACTTCTTATGTTGAATGAAATTATGTTTAATCTATTTGAATTATCAAACTTGTGCGCTAAATGGTTGGGGTCTATAATTAAGTTACATGGAATTTTGCAACACCTGTCAAATTCGTCAAATAATTGTCTGTTGTCCATTATTAGTTTTAAAAAGTGTGAGTGTGCTATTTATGTTGTTTGAAATTGAGTGGAATAAACTTATTTTTCGGCTGAAATACCATACAACATTAAAATAAATTTCAATAATTATAAAAAATGTATAGGCAAAATATGAATTCCAATGATAAGGTGTTGGACAATTGGTGCAGCTACTAGTAGTTATTGAGTTGCGTTGAGGTTCAATCAATCAATCAATGAAGCCTATTGTATAATATCATATATATCATGACCTCTAATTTTCTATTGTATACATAGAAATACCTAAACCAATACAAGTAGACAAAATTAATACCGTTGAGGCTCAGAATGTCGACTTCCCAAAATGTCCCCTGGTTCCAAAATGTCAACTTCCCATAATGTCCCTTTCCCAAAACGTCGCTTTCCCAAAATGTCGCTTTCCCAGAATGTCCCTCAACGATTAATACTAATATAATTTATAAACTTTCGCGGTGTGAATTCATAATTATACAAGGTATAGGGACTTCTCGCGAATTATATCTTGGAACTTACTATCTCTGCCGACGTTTCGGATGCGTTGCAGCACCCGTGGTCACGACTTGACTAGTATTCGAGCGTCGAGGGGTATGCGGGGAACATGTTTTGAGCGCCTACCCATCATTACACTTATTATGAACGGTAGAAATAGTAAGTTCCAAGATATAATTCGCGAGAAGTCCCGATATCTTGTATAAATATTAATACTAATATGCACTGAGTATGAAGCGAACCTGCGATCTCCAACTTGGCAGTCGAATGCTCTACAGCTATAATAAACATACATATACAAATACTTATCAGATTCACGCTGGTACCCCTCTACGACAAGCTCAATAACTGAGTCATCGACCCCGCAACACATGAACTGGATAAGTAAAGAAATTAAATACAATATTAAATCTATTTAGCAAAGTTTAAAGTAGCGTGGGTAGCTTAGTGGTTAAGGAATTTGTTATAAGATCGAGCTGTCCCAGATTGGAATTCTGGCCATTACACTGAACGTTAACCACTTTTATTTATTTATTTTACCACACGTAACAGATTACAACCAATAAGAAATACAATAATAATACAAAGCAATAGGATTAGAGTCCAGGTTGCATTCCACAAGAATACACCACCAAACCACTCGCTAACAGAAGCAATTTAGCGTAGCTGGAGGGATTAATGGAAATAGTAATGTCGGTTACTAGTATTCTTTAAAACCTCTGTAGCGGTAGTGAACGCGGCCGCTACGCTGGAGGCACGGGTTCGATCCCCGTTCAGTGCAAATATTTGTATGCATGAATATGAGTATTTACATTGGTCTGGTCGTGCCTCGGAGAGCTCATTAAACCGCAAGTCCCGGTTGCCACACAAACATCTATGACAGTCGTTATGGGTAGTTGGAGTCCTCAAAAGTCCGACTATTCTAACTACATAACTTGGATACCGCCAATTAGTTATGGAGGTCAGATGACAGTCTATGGAAAATATCGAAGATTAGCAGCATCTTATTAAGATTAGAAAACCGACCCCAATTGAGTTGGGAATTGGATCAGAGAATGATGAGTATTCTTTAAAATATCATCATCATGTCAGCCACACATAGTCCACTGCTGAACATAGGCCTCTCCCATAGACTTCCAGAATGACCGATCTAAAGCAGCCCGCATCCAGCGCTTCCCGGCGACCTTCATGAAGCCGTCCTTCCACCTGGCCGTAGGGCGTCCTACGCTACGTTTCCAGAACGTTTTTGCTCCAACGGCCATATTCTTTAAAATATAATAGTCATAAAATAAGTCAAAACTGGCTTTAATAGGGGTTGTCCATTGAGTCGATTTCGGCTATTTTTCTTACTTCCGACGCATTACTGCCGATATAAGGTTTGCGGGAACACTGCCATATACATATACAGGACGTCCCACGGTTAAGCCCCATGAAGGAAAAGTATATTTAATAACGTAGATTTTTTATTTTTATTCAAACTGTACACCAATCTATTATTAACTAGATAATGCAATTACTTATAAAATTTATACAAAACTATGCTAACTATACAATATAACGTAGATAGGATTAGTGAAAGAATTTAATATTGATTTTAAAAATAATTTACTCTGCATTCAAAGATTTTTGAACCTGTCTGAAACTGGTTTCGAATCAGTAGTGATAAAAAAAAATCTGTAATTTTACTATACTGTTCGGAAGTCTAAAGTTGCAAGGATTATTTTTTGCAAACCTATGGGCATACATATCAACTCCATACCACAGAATAAATGATAGTGCCATAAGTCTCTTGGAATCACCTCGTTCAAAAACTATTTGAGCATTTTTCCAATTTAATTGCGGTTGAGGTAAGTCGCATCACAGTTAGGCTTTTCAGTCTAACTGTGATGCGGCTGAACTTTATTTTCCGTGAAGCGACTGCCATCCTCTACAACCAATTGGCAATATCAAAGTTCTATACTTTGACTAGTCGGACTATGAAAACTTCCAAGTACTCGTAACGACTACGATTGATGTGTATAAGACAATCGGGATCGCCGACTTACGTGCTCTTTGAGGCGCGGGAATATCTAGACCAATGCACTGAGCAGGCATCGAACCTGCGTCCCCTGCGTAGCAGTCGCAACTCGCATTCACTACCTCCGCGCCACAGATTGTAGGGTCATTCTACATCTGCAACAAACATCTATTAGCTCTCATGAAACTATAATTAAATTACAACCTGTAACTCCAGTGGTCAACGCTGAATATATTCAAAATATGAACCGTAGCTGCTACCAACTCTAAATCGCAATCAATTACTGCAGTAGATGATTCATCATCCTCCTGCCCTTATCCCAAGATTATTTGGGGTCAGCGCAACATGTGTTATTTTTCCAGTCATCTCTAGTTCTCCCCTCTTAACCATATCGTCATTCACACAGGCCATCCACCTCAGTTTTAGGTCACCTCTTCCCCTGTGGCCATCCACTTCCATAGTTAGTGCCTTCCTTACGACATTACTTTTATCCCTACGCATTACATGCCCGAATCAGGACAAACGATTTCATCGTAGCTTTTCTGTGATTGGTGCTCCTCTCAAACTTCCTCTAATATATTCATTCCTAATCTTATCCATTCTTGTCACACCACACATCCATGTCAACATTCGCATCTCTGCTACATGCAACCGCCTTTCATCCGTCACCTTTACGGGCCAACTCGCCGATCCATGCAGTAGATGATTATAGTTTCCAAAACGAAGCCGGTGGGAACCGTGTTATGAGAGCCGATTGTGTTAATTTAATTAAAGAGTCTACAAAATATGTTGAACATGAGTAATGTGTAGTGTTTCTTGTAAAATAGCCATAAGTAATTGAATACACGCGAAAATATCTAAAGGTGCTATTTCAGCTGCCCGTACCAGCTGATGGTTATTGTTAAGAAAATTCCGAGCTTAGGTATCGCGATTCTTAATTTCTTCTTGTTAAAAATCAAAATATCTTTTCATGTAGGTTACAAAGTAACAATTGGGTATTTTCCTCTAGTTAAAATAAACTATTTAACTGAACTTATTCAATTAAGAATGGTGAAAGAGCGGTAAAAGTTGCGTCGGTTATTAATTTTTATTTATTTTTAATCATCCACCCAACCTATAATAGTAAATAATTTGACTAATATTATGACGTCACTATAAATTATTTCATACAAGTTTTCTTGTAACATACCGTTTTGACTTAATAAAAAGTAACTAATTTGACTGGTCAGTCAAATACCTAATTATGATGCTTATACATTTATAAACACTGGTTATAATCAGATTCGTAAGGCAGTAGGTAAAACCTATGAGAAAAGACTGACAAATATTGTTAAAATGTAATCTTTTTTTGTTAATGGTTGCATTGTGATGTTCATATATTTATTTTTCTATGTATAATTATCATGTGCATGCATATGCATGTCGATTAATGTCATCGTGCCAAATACAAATAAACATTAAGATAATATGAAAGTGTTTTATTTGTACGGCTTCTACACATTTTGTATGTTCACTGCGACAGGGCAACGCATTGGTTAACTTTAATATACATTAGTAAATATAAATATACTATTGCAATAATATATAAATGAGGTAGATATGGTATCGTAATGCAAAGCATGAGTGCACAGGGCCATACAAACACCTTCTGGGTGAGAGAAGAATTGTGAGTTTTGGCGCCAACACGAAGACACGGCGCATCACGTTATATTTTCCGAAATTGGTGTGAATTCGAGTATTCATGTATAAAAACGATGGATTTTTAGACATAACGTCTTTGACAACGCATACAAGTGTAGGAAAGTGGCATATTGCTGTGAATTGTGACATTTCGTGTTGGTTCCAAATCTACCCGGGGAGCTAGAAGTCTCAACTTTACTGAGGCAGCAATCATCTCATTGATCGTCATCAACAATCATTCTAAAAGAGCGCAACTTGAAAACTTGACATTGGCGTCTCGCCATTAATAATTTTAAAGACATTTACTTGACATTGGCAATATTACTGCGATTCGCTGCAACAGCCATCAAGAAGAAAAGAAAAAGAAAAGAAGCACCGTGTGACAAAGCGCGGGATTTTAGTTTCGTCTGTGAATGTGAGGCATAACGAGAGCTGACGCGCCGAACGGAAGGGTCCCCGTACCCCACGCCATAATACGGTCGCCGGGCTCCCACATCCGGTACGACGAACTATAATCGTGATTACGCGCGGACTGGTGACGCAGCCTCCCAGGGTAGTTAACCCCAGTTGGGCCTCTGTACTATACCACGGGCGGATAGCGGCACCTCCGTTTCTGCAAGTCTACCTGCTGGCCGCGTCGGCCCGCGCCATCCCCACTAGACTACGCCAAGACCCACTGGTCCCACTGGTGCTGCGACCACTATTACCTCTGCCCGGCTATGCATTTGCTGACCTCTGAACGCAATCCAACCGAGATTGAATTACTTTGGAGGGTTTTTCGAAATAGTGCACTGAGGTATCCGCCCGGTCGAAATTTGTGAACAATTTGTACCATCAAATTTCTACCACCAGGGTTCCAAACCAACTTCACCTGTTAGACCTTCACTTGCTAAAACAGCAGAAGGCTCTGGGGTAGATTTATTCTCACCTCGCAGGGTAGGGAAGTCGCTCTCGGAAATGTCGTACTAATAAGGATGCCTGGGCTCCTAAATGCAATCTTAGGACGCGAGTGGGAAATGGTCATAAGGCCACAAGGTAAGATGATGCAAAGTTGGAAGAGGCCTATGGACTAGCAGTGGACGCCTATAGAGTATTTGATTGAATGACAAAAGTGTACAGCGTTTTAAGTTATACTTCGTGCTTGTTCGCACTTATGGTGTAAGTCTGGTGCACACTGATCATTGCTTTGAGATACGCGAACAAAATTTGGTTGTTTCATGAGTACAGGGGTTAGAATTTAATTTCTATTGTATTATCAAGAGTATGCGAATAAAAGGGGAAGTCGCCAGCTTTTTGAGAAACGTCAATACTATTTTGTTATGTGAAGTTTTGTAATAAATAGGTACAAATCTTACATGAAATATTGCAATTTGAAATTATGTATATTAAAATAGTACCAATAAGGTCACAAGTTATTTTGCCAACTAAGTGCAATTTATTATGAAAACAAGATTGATGTTACCCTGCATTTTCAATAATTTTAGTCTAAAATGTTATAACATAGATCAAAGAAAAATAATTTTAGAGTAAAAATTAGAAGGGTAATGTTAAATATTATAATGTCATTGGGAGGTTTCTTTAATGAGGATCTGGCCCGGGGAGTATTCAGCTTTGGCAGTTCACAGAAATAAGACTAAAGGAGTACGTTGAAAAATAATTTATTCTTCATGATTAGCGGTCTTTACTCTTGTTTATATATTTAGAAAATTTTCAACAATGTTTGTATATTTATATTAAGAAACGTTATATAATATAATCATTGCTGGATTGTATTATTTGGCATATCACTGCGAGACTCTTTCATATACATTCTGTACGACTGTTACAAAATATATAAATATCATAGTAGTTTAAATTTATTGATACGCGTATATACTACAAGTAGTGGTTCGAGATGTATCTGTCTAGAGGCGATGCACATATTTATGAACGTGGAGGAGAACAGGCGTCGGGAGGCGCCCGGCGATCATGATACACCAACCTACAACAACCGCGCAACGATCGCAACAATACAGTAACAACTTCCTTATACCTCACTTTAAGTCGAACAAATATAAAATGCATAACTCTAAGAGTTTACCCTAAAAATACATCAAAATGGAAAACGATTGAAACAAACGACAAGTTATTTACAAGTTCTAATACCCACAGAACGCTTAATTAAAACGGGTTCATTCGATTCACCACTACGTACTATCGAGGAAATTTTTTCATTTCAGTATACTCCTTATCGCCTACAACTAGAGACAGTCCGTAACGTCGCTAACGTAAATTCAAATCTAGTCTATCACAGCTCACTTAGAAGTAGGGGGCGGGCGCGTGACGTCACACGAACCGCGGCGCGGGGCGGCGCGGCCACAGCTCGCGCAGCGCGAACACGCGGAACGCGCGCGGCCGCCCCTACGAGCCGCCGCGCCACAGCTCCGCCAGCGCGCACTCGCCGCGCCGCGCCGCGCCCAGCTCCGCGCCGCCCAGCTCCACCGCCAGCAGCACGCGCGCCGCGCGGTGCGCCGCCGCGTCGCGCGCCTCCGCCGAGCCCGAGCTGCCCGAGCCCCCCGAGCCCCCCTCGCCCCCCGCGCGCGCCAGCTGCGGCGAGCTCGCGCTGGGGGGCAGGCGCGCGCGCCGCCGCCCGCGCTCGAACCCCACGGCGTCGCGCCCCAGCAACGGCTCGCTCGACGGCTTCGGCTCGCACACCCGGAGCTCGCGCGGCCTGTTCTCGCGTGGCCTGCTCTCGCGTGGCCTGCTCTCGCGCGGCCTGCTCTCGCGCGACCTTCCCTCCCGCCCTCGGCCCTCGCGGCTCTTCCCCTCGTGGCGCGCCTTGGACGTGGTCGGCGACGGGCTGCCCGGCGGCGACGGCAGATCGTCGGGGGGTTCCATCTGCAGCGGTTTAATCATCGCCAGCAGCTTGGGCGGCCCCCGCTCGATAATGTTTATGTGGATCCCGTCGGGGATGGGCGAGTTTCGTCTCGAGTTGACGGAGCGCTCGGTCGGCGTGTAGTACACGGACACCTTGCTCTCCTCGTCGAATATGGGGTTCGGGAGGCTGGACAGTTTCTCGATCTTGGACTTGAGGTACATGTCGATGACCTCGACGTCGGGGTCGAAGGCCATCGAGTCGCTCCGCCCGCACGAGCCGCTGCGGCAGTTCTCGAAGTAGAGACTGGGCAGGTTCTCCAGCACCTTGTTGAGAGTCTGCTGCTGGTACTTGTACGACTCCCGGAGCCTCAGGATCTGATGCGCGCTGAACTTTCTGATTTTGTTTCTTTGGAATACATAGTTCTCGCGCACCCAGTTCAATTGACACGTGGAGTATTCGCGTACGCGTTTTACCTGGTGAAAACGAAAAAAACCTTAAACAAACTACAGCTCCTATTGAAAGTTACGGTAGTAATATTCAAAGGTCACATGTTTGTCTAATATACGAATAATTGTAATTACACGCGAAGTGAGTAAAACACACCGTCCCGACACTAGGTCATATTGATTATTACGAATATCAGAAAATTACACCAAAGTAATTATCACCAATGCAATTTAGTAATTAGACAAGAATAATATTTTACCTGATCGTAGTACTGGTCTCGCATGGCGCTCAAATGATTACTCCCAATGTCTCTAATATTACGTAAATGACTTGCTTGCGTCGAGTAACTGTTCTGTATCCAGTCCATTTGTTGTGTACAATTCTCTTTGATACGATGAACCTATAAAATATAATTCGTTAGAACACAATCTCGATAGGTAGGCATATTGTTACCATTAACGAATAGATGTAAAACTCACTTGAACGGCGTAATTTTCTCTAAGCTTTTCTAATTGTTGTCTTTTATACTGTTCGATGTTGTCGAGCATGCTAAATATTTGCCGGCTGCGTGGCGCATCGCGATTAACGCAGGTACAGCAGCTGCAGCAGGTCTCCAATAGACGAAACCTGGAAATGTGAACATCAGTCTTATGAGATTCGCTGTCAGTTTGTTAATCCTTCATTATGTTATATTCATACTGACCTGTGAAATATGTAGCGTAAGGCCTGTACTATTAGTGTAAGACCTAAAAAAGCTGCGGCGCATATCCCGCCACATAACAAACTATACATCTTTATCTCAAACATAGTCATTGGGTCTATGTTCAGTACCACTTCCGCCGTCGCATTAGCGGCGGGGTTCGTTGCAAAGCATAAGTAAGTTCCACAGTCTTCTCTATGAATATCTGCTATGAATAGTGATCCATCTTCGAGCACTTTCACTCTAGATTTGAGCATATCTATGGGGTGATAATACTGATCATGGGCGATACCATGCTTCTGGAATATATCAGGGACTAAAGGGTCCGGGTTCCAATGATACACCATTCTCGTCGGTGTTATCCACGTAACTGAAGGAGATGGGTTCCCCTCGAACTTGCAATAAAGTAGAGCGTCAGTCTGCAGCCTGTACAAAGTCAGTGGGCTACTGGATACAAGTGTCGGAGGTTTACAATTCGTGTGATTCAAAATCCTTATCATATCGTTAGGGTATGTTAGCGGACAGCTCAGGTCGGACTTGATGATATCTTTCCTCTTCTCGGCCCAGTTGGCGAACCATGCCATGCGACAGTCGCATGACCACGTATTGTTGCTCATTCTCAGTTCTTGCAACTTGTCCAACTGTTCCAGGGATTTTGGTAAAGTTACCAGGGCGTTTGAACTAAGGTCCAGATTAGTTATAGCCGGCGTGTCTAAGAACACAAATGTTTCTATTTCACGTAAGAACTTGTTATTTGTTATGAATAATTTCTGTAGAGTAGTTAAGCCTTTTAAATTGGTATTCTCTATAACAGTTAGATTAGTACGATCGAGGTATATAGTTTTAATGTTTCCGTTATATTGAAAGAGCATTGGTGGCAATGTTCTTAGTCTGTTGCCACCCATGTTTAACCACCTTAAGTTTTTAAGATGTTTGAAAGCATCTTGTGATATGTTTTCAATCCGGTTATTACTCAAATTGAGCTCCTTCAATTTTTCGAAACTATCGAATAGAGATCTGGGTAGATTACCTAGTATGTTGCTAGAAATGTCCAACTTCTCTAATTCCTTGAGATTGACTAGAGCATTAGATGTTATTTTGACTAGGCTATTATTATTTAGGAACAGTGCTTTAAGTTGTCTATTAGGTTTAAAAAAGTAATCTAAGAAGGTGGCTATTTTATTATGCGATATATCCAAATATTGGAGATTGCTCATCGGCCCGAAGACCTGGAATGGTATAACGTGAAGCCTATTGTGTGATACATCTAGGACTTCAAGACTTACTAAATCGACGAATGTGGATCTAGGTATGTCTTCGATGAAGTTATGCGATATGTTTAGGTACTTTAACCGACTGAGGTGAGCGAAGAGGCCGTGTTCTGTTCTTCTGCTGACTTCGTTACCGCTCAAGTCGATGTATTCTAAGTCGAAGAGTCCTTCGAATATACCTATTTCGAGGATTTTTATTTTGGCGTTTGTCCAGGCGATGTGCTGGAGTTTTGTCGCGTTAGAGCCAAAACTTTCGCGGCTGAGTCGGTCTTGTGGGGCCGCGGCTCCGTCACAACGTAATGTGGTGTTATTGCAGCTGCAGCCTGAGAGGCACGCGTCTGCTGAAGCTGCGCAAATGATTGCCAGCGCTAAAACTTTGTGCACCCACTGCATTATATTATTACCCACATAGTCTTATTTACTGCTGTAACAATAGAAAATATTGCTATTTTTTACACATATTGAACATAGTTAAAGGACTTGTAATGGTTGTTTACAAGAGATCGCTTATAGACCTAAGGCCGCTGTGTTTACCTTAAGCATTCATGAGACCTAAGTTGACTTTTTTCTATCCGCGTACAATAAACACTCTGTTTATCTTTATATCTTCAATTGTCTAGTTGTTTATTATTCACTTCTTTCAAAATACAAACCTACTTATACATAATTAAACAGACAAGTTAAAAACAATCAATTTATATTGTTATAAGTACTAGGTACCTACTGTAAACGCTAGCATTTAAACTCTAATGAAACAGTTTCAAATTGTACTAGTTTTAGAATGTACTTACTTATAGGTTAGTTTATTTAAATAAGTACAAAAAATGGTGCTATCACCTTATTACAGGCTCCGGTTTCGATACTGTTACATTGCATGTTATTGTAATGAATAGTTGCCCACCTAGACCCAGATTTCAAGGTTTCTAAACTGTAATTTATTTAGTGCGAAACAGTTACGGAATATGGTCTAGCTTCCCGAAACTGTGTGCCTTCTATGCGTATATTTGTTGTTTGCATTAAATACACAGTTTCTCGAGAAACTTACTGTTCTTGTAAATCAGCTACTGAGAACTACGGTATCGTTTCTAGAAGTCTCTTACAATGTGCCTAACCAATTTCAATTCTCGAAATATGTTACCACAATCTCTTTTCATATACATATCACCGTTTTAATATTATTTATTCTTACTTAGCGCCCCAAGGCTTCTAGCAAATGCCTATTATGTGTCGTCTTACTATCTGTTGTCTGCACGTATATACACACAGACCAAACTACAGTTTTTCGGAACACTTGCAATTAATATGAATACACTAGTGCCACTATTGACACGTATACTATAATACTTATAATCAATTATTCACCTAACACTCGTCCACATTTTACTCCAACTTGCATAATCCACGTTATTTTATGTTGACAACAGATGCGATGAAGCCAGCCATGGTCCTTTACGATCGGCTCGTACCATCACCTGTATAACTTTAACTCCATTGCACATTCACAAATTACACTTTTCCAAACATTTATTAACAATTTTCTATAGGAATTTCACAGTTAAAACGAATAAGCTTTGCGCTTAGTGATAAAAGAAATACACTGTCACTACGACGGGGGCCGCGCACTGAAAAGAAGTCAAATGGCGGCGCTGTGAGTTGCGCGGGGCGTTCTCTGTCTCGCAAGTGCGGTCTGCGTATAGCGTCCTCGCTTGCACGTTCACTCAGTCAGCTGTGGGGATCGGGGACAACCGAACGGTTCCGAGCATAGGCGAAAGTGCTTTGGGAAGCGCGCCGTGTGTCCGTGTGCAATGCGTGCGTACTGCGTACCTACGACCGACCGAACACTGAGCTGAGTTGACGCATTCTTTCTTGCAAGTATTTGTCGACTCTGTCTGTTTGAGATGGTTATTGGTTTGAGTAAAAAAATACAAGCTGCTCTGGTGCACCTGCAATATAAAGGAACTAAATACGTACTTACCTATTATTATACTTAGTTTACTTAGAACATTTGATTGTAAATGCAACTTGGATCGAGGACAAATATGTTATAATGTTACTCGCTCGTAGGTAATTATAACAAGTTCTAGACATTAGTCATTTATTATGTAACGATATCCTACCAATGTAATATACATACATATATGTTAATAATAATGATAAAGGGATACAAAACCACATTGATTGATAGCATCAATGTTGAAGTTTCTATAAATAAAATACTTAGGTACGTACCTACTTAACTAAAATTCGCAAGTTCATAGGTCAACTAAGTACCTATCGAGTAAACGGCGCCATGACAATAATTTCGCGTTAGTTGCCTATTTTCCTTATTTTTATTTTATGCGTCATTCATCGCATCGTAACATAACCAGACGGTGCGGTCGTTTGGGACAGTCGTTTGCCAAAATAAATATACGTTGCTATGATCTAGGTACGCTATGCTTTCATTTTCAATATTTTATCGTGCGAAATACCCCATGGATACCCCCCGCCGAAGCCATTGGTAGAAGAGGTTATGTCGGACTTGAACCGACTATAATGCACGCTATCTGAGTCGTAGGTTACCAGAGGCATGTTCCTCGCATCCCGGCCGACACAGGGCTATCTCTTCCGAACTGGTCCTTTTCGAGTGTGGGGGCCACAGATTCTAATCCCCGGGTATGGTAAGGCGCGTATCGCTCGCCCCCACTGCGGATTGCTTCTGCTAGGGTGACAGTCATTCTCAATAGGTACCTAGGTATTTCCTTGACACGAGCAGTGTTAAATATGCATCAAATTCACATCGTGTGATGCAATATATGTTTTTGCCGTGATATCGTATACGTTCATTATTAGGTCAATATCAATAGTACCTACCTACTTACTTACACATGACTTACATTGAACTTACATACATATAATATAGGTATATAATACATATAAACACGCCTTTGTCACCGGAGGGTAAGGCAGAGGTGAATTAACACCCATAACATAACATAAACTCATGCCTATATCCCCGAAGGGGTAGGCAGAGGTGCTAGGACCCACATTTCGCCAATTTATGTTTAGGTCCCATTGCCATTAACCGGGCACTTATAAACCTGCGATAAATACACGCATAACTTTGAAAAGCATCGAAAAGTCATTGGTGTGTGCAAGGTAAAACCTGGGATCGAACCCGAGACCTCGTCTCAGCAGTCCATTACCCATACCACTAGGCTACTGCAGAACTACTAGGAAATTAACACCCACATTTCACCAATCATTATATTCTGTCCCGCGTAAAACGGAGTGAGTCTGCCGTTTTCCGGGCACTGTTGTCGACTCGAGCCATGCATCTGAGGCGGGGTCTGAGCTGTATACATCTGTCTGATGTTAAACAGCCCTATCCCTTAGTCGCCTTGTACGACACCGCATGGGAAGAGATGGGGTGGTCCAAGTTCTACTCTGCCAGAAACCACGCAGCAATACATTGAACTTACACGATATTTATTATGTACCTACCTATGTCACTATGCAGTACTTATATTAACGTATTCAAAATGTAAAGCTAACACAACAGTGATGATTCATTACGAAACCGTTGAGATTTGTGGATTTATATAATCTCTAAATGTACCTATACAGATAAGGAAATTGTATGGCTGCGATATCAACTGATATAATTATTATAATAATAATAAATATTCTACAACATTCTACACAACGCTATCTAGAGCCGTGGTAAGCATAGCTTAACTAACTTGTGTTATTGAATCTAGAATACGGTTAAACATACAATATACTTTTTTTTGTATAAACATACATATTATACATAGAAACACCCAAACCAATGCAAATATACATATTCATGCATACAAATATTGGCACTGAGCGGGAATCGAACCCGCGCCTCCTGTATATACAGGTATCGATGTAGTTTCCTATTAAAATTTGAAATAATTATCACAGCTATGATGTAGGTACCTAAATATTACCATATTGAGTATTGTAGTTAATGAATTTAATATAGATTGTAAGGTCTATGTCTATACTAATATTATAAAGCTGCAGAGTTTGTTTGTTTTTTTGTTTGAACGCGCTAATCTCTGGAACTACTGGTCAGATTTGAATGATTCTCTCAGTGTTGGGTAGTCCATTTATCGAGGAAGGTTTTAGGCTATATATCATCACGCTACTACTTAAGAGAGCGGAGCATTGATAATAAATGTTAACAAATCTGGCAATTTTTCATACATATTTCAAACATACGGGCTCAAAGGGATATGAAGCTTCAAAATATACCCCGGGCGAAGCTGGGGTGGGTCAGCTAGTTAGTTCATAAAATTGATATATACCTTCTAATTGGATGGAATATCAACAAGAGCAAAATTAAGTTCACTTAGGTACCTACTTAAAAGTCATGACTTATTCTCAATCTAGATACTTAAAGAGCGTCGGCGGCTTAGTGGTTAAGGAGTCGGTCTTACGATCCAGAGGTCTCGGATTAGAATCCTGGCCATTACACTACCGACGCGAACCCTCTCCTAACACAAGTAATTTAGCTTAGCTGGAGGGGTTAATGAGAATATTAGTAATTTCGATTCTAATATTCTTTAAGAAACTGTATAATTATAATATATCAGATAGGTTGTGACCTAGTTGGGCTGGTGTCCATTTGTGTTGGGAAAAGCATTGCCATATTACAGTAATATTAAGATTATAACTAATTAGCTGTTGCCCACGAATCGGGGCCTATGGGTCCATTCCCAAGCTTTAGCCTTACTTTGTACCAAATTTCATCAAAATCGGTAACACCTTTCATGAACTATTAATACTGTTGATTGATGGCACTTGGTGGAATTTGTTGTTACACATATTGAAATACAATTGTACTTTTTCCACAGTATTTTTTATTATTACACCTGACTGATTTCGCCTTACGGCATCCTCAAAGGTTTACAGTTGCAGTTAAAAACATACTTTTTAAACATAACGACACTTGTACTTTTTCCACAGTATTTTTTATTATTACACCTGACTGATTTCGCCTTACGGCATCCTCAAAGGTTTGCAGTTGCAGTTAAAAACATACTTTTTAAACATAACGAAACTTGGACTTTTTCCACAGTATTTTTTATTATTACACCTGACTGATTTCGCCTTACGGCATCCTCAAAGGTTTGCAGTTGCAGTTAAAAACATACTTCTTAAATATTACGACACTATACAACCCTACACTATGCTATTTGACACGTCCGATTCTTCCCAATACTGCTTAATATGCTAGTTTTTATCGTAAAATATGCTTTACAAAATAATATTAGTCTTAAATTATACCTTTTTAGATTCCTCATTAAATCAAATTACTTTTATTATTTATTATGAACTATATATGTGTAAACGCCACGTAGACCGATATAAATGCGAAATTCTCTCGCACTTCATACATTTGCACTACAAGCGACTGGCGTGTGACGTCACTCGCTAGTACGACATTGTATGGAGCGTTTTCTGGCGCCGCGAAATATTAAGTTTTCAAAATAAAGTATCTTTAAAACTATTTGTAAGAATATTTCACTTTAGCAGATCATTATATTATTATAGAGTGGTCATTTTCGATATTAAAAAAAAAGTCATATAAACCTCTGAGGATGCGCCGTAAGGGGAAACCGGTCAGGTGTACTAATAAAAAATACTGTGGAAAAAGTACAAATGTATTTCAATATGTGTAACCCTCCATAATAATATCTTAATTACTGTGAAAACCGTATCAAATTCCACCGTGTGGTTATGCACTTTATTATACCTAATATTTAATTATGTGTTATTGTTCTCATACACGTTATCAGATTCATTCATATTATAACATAGCTGCTAAACGGTATTACGGTGAGTAGGGTAGGCAGAGCTCACTAGAAAGTTTTTGTGCTGTCAGTGGGAAGACCAGCGCGAGTGTGACTCCTCTGGTGTTACACACGTCCATAGGTCACGGTAACCACTTTCCATCAGGTGGCTCGTGTGCGTGTCTGCCACCTAAGTAGTATAAAAAAATCACATATTTAAGCCTCAACGCATACCTTCAACAATATTCAGTGCCCGTCACTGATATGCTGATAAATAAAAATAAATTGTTTTTTTTTTGTACAAATCAGGTTTAGTAGGAAATAACTAATTATTTGAACTACACAAATCAGTTGAATTAAAAGTAACTGAATGCGGATAAACATACTTAGATAGATTTTTCCCTAACATAGAAACAGCCAGACTAAGGCACTACAATTTCAAGTAAAAAAATATATAATAGAATCAAATTGCAGTCAAACGCTCAACCGCTACGTCACTCAAATAAAAAAAATCATAAGTGTGTAGATTTTGGATTGATAGCTTATTACCACGAACTTGTGGGGGCGTAGTATGATATTTTAATTATTTTAATAACCCCTCCACAGCCGAGTAAAAAGGTACCGTTAAAAGGGTTGAAGCGACTTGACGTACACGTCCATTAATATTGTCGAAATTGACCATAATTGACGTCACACGCGAAAGCTTTCCTTATTTTTTATGTTTATTATTCAAAATTACAACATACGTGCTGTGCTAATTATGAAGTGAAAAATGTGATATATTGAATAACTGCCTATATACGCATTTCTTACGTAACATCTGCGTCCGAATTTACTTCAAGGGGGAAAGAGACAGGTGTATAAACCCATTTCGTTTCAAATATGGTTTCTTTTCATCGATATATAAACAACTAGGGCTGTGTCACGTAATAAATTCATAGTTATCATGCTAGAGACGTATATCTTGGACCTAAAATGTGGTCTATACGCGCAAGTACGCGCTTTTTGGGTGTCTTTTGAGGGTAGGAGGTAGGACACGGCGGTATTTCCGCCCAATTGAGCAGTCCGACTGGGGAAGTACCTCCGCCCTACAGAATACCGTGGCTATAATAACTTCGTGTTGTGTTCCCAGCGGTGAGTAGGGTAGCCAGAGCTCACTAGAGAATTTGTGCTGTCCGTGGAAGACTAAAGGCCTGTCCTGCTTTGTCTTCTACTGACGGCACAGAAACTCTGTACTTATAGGGTTGGCAGCGCGACTGTAACTCCTCTGGTGTTATAAACGTCCATAGGCCACGGTAATCACTTTCCATCAGGTGGGCCGTGTGCATAAAAAAAAGCACGGGGTGCTCCGATGGTGAACGAGCTCAAATTCACCAATCATAGATATTATAACAAAACTATCAAGGCAAAGTTTAACTCTGGACCTAGGTACGAAATATTTGTCCCGAGTTATTTAGTAGTTAGGTTTCAAACAAAAAACGAATGTTCATCAGTTGCCGAGTTGTGAGGTTCGGCGCGTTTACGAACGATATATTTTATTTATACCACTTAAGTGGCAGACGAGCACACGGCCCACCTGATGGAAAGTGGTTACCCTGGCCTATGGACGTCTGAAAACCAAGGCAGTCAAGGCTGTCAGCAGTCAGACTCGCGCTGCCAACCCTGTAACAAGGTTATTATGGCCGCGGTATACTATACGTACGGCATGGCTTACCTAGGCTTAAACACTATACATAACTCCATCCCTTCTCACGCTTTCAAAACGAACGCTTTAACACATTCAAAAAAAGAATAATGAAAAAAAAAAAACTATACATTTATGAATGGGAATCAAGCCACAGGGCGCGCCTTTTCGGGACTTCCGACTAGCAGTGCGCTACCGCCACGCTACAAAGGGGTCGTCGACGATATATGGGGGTGATATAGATTAACCCTACCCTTTTGGAGATGTACAGGTGTGTGAATATATGTATAAAAAATGATTATATAACAGCGCAGTAATAACGCAAGTTTGATAAATGACGAACTGAACGCGAGACGTGGCCTGCTTAAGAAGATTAGGTAATCTTGGTACTTTTACAAATAGCAAAGGTGATACTCGGCTTAGTGTTTATCTTTTTGTTTGAAAAGATTTAATTTATAAGCGTTTAGTGCGTCATCTTTAGTATGCGCCATCTTGGAAATTGCTAATGTAACCTTGCCAGTTTGGTGTGAAAGACAATTTTGTTGACGACATACCTACCTGCTTCAGTTAATTTTATTTTTGTGTTAAATATGCAGTATTATGATTTTTCGAACTGCAATTTGTTTATCACAGCAAGGGCACCAAGACACATTTGATCCATTACTCGACCAGCAACAATCACGGCAACAACATGCTTCTTTGTGCGCAACACGCTAGCTGTCAGACAGATGACATTATAAAAAAGCGCGTTATTCCTACACAAGTGTCAAAATTTCCTAACCTCATATAATCGAGTCTACTTCTCGTATCAAATTCCAAATTCAAAACCCAGGAACCATAATTTTTTGTTCTAAACAGCTTGTCCATACGATACATAGAAGTGTTTTGAAAAGATAGAAGAGAAGGGATAGAAGAGTTTCTTGCCGGAGTCTTCTCAGGTCGGGGCCGCGTTTGGAACCGGTGCCGGTGGTCCATTTACTAAACCGGTTTATATGTTTCCTTTGTTATTGGCGTTTTGTAAGTGCCGCTTTAATGCTCTATGCAGAATAAATGATTTTTGACTTTGACGTATTCATCAAGTATCGGGATTCTTGTATGGTTGGACAATTTTAGACTAATTGTTATTTTTCTTAATTGGACATAAGTCGTGAAAGGATTGCTGATATTTCCAGCGACGTCCAGTACCGCTGTCATTTGGAGGACAAGGTTAAGTGCACACCGAATAAACTTGAGTGCTCAACAGGACACCGAATGTAACGGCCCTGGTGTTGCATACGTCCATAGGCCACGGTAACCATTTTCCATCTGAGGGACCGTGTGTTTGTCTGCCACCTAAGTAGTATAAAAAAATGGTCGTCCGTGATTCAAACCCCTTTCGAATACTCGAAAGGTCCGATTAAGTTTCAAGTGCTTAGTAGATTAGAGTATATTCAGTTATGTGACTTCACCCCGCCTGATAGTATGCTGTACTGTGAGCGAGCTCCGAAGAATGTAGGCCACTATCATACAATATTTGCAACAATATTAAATACTAACGGTGATGATGTATTCCCTGCCGATGGCAAGGCGATTCATACGATGGTAGAAAGTAGCTGCAAGCATCATATTGAACAATTTCTCCCAATACGGGCCATTAATACTTCGAAGTGGTACAGAACACAGGAAAGCAATAACTCTGCGATGTACAGTACGAGCAACACCGTTCATGTCCTCTCAATTTAGTAATAACGGTAGCTTTTGTTATTGTTTAATTGACTAATAAAATTGTTATTGAGTGCTTGAGGAAGTTGGTCACAATAATACTAGGTATCGGGACTTCTCGCGAATTATATCTTGGAACTTACTATTTCTGCCGACGTTTCGGATGCGTTGCAGCACCCGTGGTCACGACTTGACTTGACTTGACTTGTAGTCTCACTTGACTTGTGGTCACTTATTGACTTGACTTGTAGTCAAGTCGTGACCACGGGTGCTGCAACGCATCCGAAACGTCGGCAGAAATAGTAAGTTCCAAGATATAATTCGCGAGAAGTCCCGATACCTAGTATAATTATGAATTCACACCGCGAAAGTTTAAAAATAACATTGGTCACAATAATCACTAATTTTTATTTATAGTAACTTCATGATCAATTAATCAAGTATATATATTGTCAAACCGCTATATTAAGCACATACATTACGCAGTTTTTATATAGTATTATTATAACGGTATTTTTATATGTATATTATTGAGGGTTGCAAGTCGCTTATTATCATCTGTCATCGGCTTCATAGCGTTTTTCAGTTATTCTTTAAGAAATTATTTTTATACTATGGTTACGTTATTCTAATTTGAAGCCAAAGGTCCATTTATTGTCAGCCTATCCGGGAGCGAAGGTCGTCTGTCTGACCGCGAACGTAGGCTTGTTTGAAGGATTTTCTTTCGGGGTCCAACTCCGAGAGGAAATTCTTCAAGACTTGTCCGTTATTTAGGAGATGCGCCGACTTGCAAGTGTTTTGGCTTGGGTCTCAAGAATGTTGTTAGCGACCTGTAAACCAGTATATTCATAGCTTTTCTAATTTTCGCGACCGGTTGATCTTCTGGGCAATAATGAGTAGTAGTAAATGGTGGTTGTACATAGAACTATTAATAATATTAGCGCCAGCCCACATTAACCGATACAATATATATCAATAAACCGATACTATTGTTATGTATGATACGTTTGCCCATGCGTTTGACAGTTGTGTGGTTGACTTATCCTCTTAATTGTTTGACGTATTCACCGGCTGATTAAGTCAAGATTCACAACTGATATTGAGTTTATTTCCTCTACCGCGCAAGTATTGATTCGTCATATAGTTTTTTCGGTTGCGGAAATCGTAGGTTTAGTTTAGTAGTACATTAATTACTTCTTGCTTTGTCTTTTTTTGGGACTTGTGCTCTATTAGTAGGACTCCTCTATACACCCTCTCCTCCGTAGACGCATTACGCAATACTATCAAATTTCGTAACGATATCTTTAAGAATATTATCGCTATATTGAACAATTATGAAAGTAGAACAAACGAAAGATGTACATCAGGATCGTAGCAAGTGGAAAACTGTGGTCTCTGTCTACCCCACTGGGAAATAGGCGTGACAGTATGTATGTGTAAATGCGACTACAGACTCTGAAGCGTAGAAGAGTGTTAATTATTTTCTAAGAATACTAATAGCTTATCTTTGTTCGCATGATAATTTTATTCTAAATTATGGGATATTTTTATGTCAAGTGATATTTTTTCCTTAACGTTCTAAGGCATTGAACTAGCGACCCTAGATTTAAAAGCATGACGTTGTTGGGCTTGTATAATCTATTTGTAAGACACTCACAGTCGCATAGTAAATATATTTATCATCGCCATCGATCTCAACTAAATTTAGAACGACTGAAATGGATCGACAGGTTTTAATACTTAGCACATATACCTACATATAATCAGCTCGGCGAACCTTGATCCCTATGACACTGACAGTTATTCCCACGACACAACCTTGTAGTAGCGTCACCGTTATATTATAATCGAATTGGCGGTGTCTAAAAATGATATTTATTAATTTTAGGCAGATATATGCAATTACAATAATATCCCGTTGGAATTATAATAATTATTAACACTTACAAGAAATTATCTCAATCAGACTTTACGTTGACGTCCTGCAAAAGTTACTCCGTTTGGAAGATATCGACTAGTGCGGAAAAGTATCGATAAACAAATATCGAAAATGGAAACGAGTGTACAAAATACATCAATAGAGCACCTACGCTCTTAGTGTCAGATTTATAATCATTTAAGTTGTTTGCGATAATAAAATAAAGGAGATTTAACAAATTTATTGTATATACCTACTCAAATAAAACAAAAGCGGTTTATTTATGATTTTTTAATATACATTAATCTGAATCTGACAATGGTGTCACCGATTGCGTCTCAGACTCGGAATCCGAACTGCAGCTGCTTTCTCCTATGTTTATGATAAACGGCTGGTCTACTATATTGTCGTATCGCACGTCTCGATTCCAATCATCTAAGCATAGCTTTTTCGTCTTTTCAACCACTTTCCTCCAATTGTCCGGAGTCACTTGACTACATGCCTCTTGTAGCAACGTAAGCATTTTATTAGCTGTGAATGGTGGAGTGGTGTTAAGCCTGGCTGCACAACCTGAAACAATAATGGTTTAGATTGAAAATGATGCAAAGTCAAAGAGCGAGATCGGGGTAAGTACATTATAAGTACATAATTTTGTACGTTAAAAGTGTGTAATTGATATAAGCACATGGATAAAAATAAAAATGCAATTTGCTAGTGAAATAAAATAGCTTTAAATAGTACTAGCCGACTAGACAGTCACCAGTGACCTAAATAAAAACATGTTAAAATAAATACAAATCAACCCACCTTTGATCTGCGCCCATATCATTTCGATTGCATTATATTGGCAGTGGTAGGGCGGTAGCCGAATCACGGTGTGCCCTTTTGATTTTGCCATCTCATCCAAGAAATATTTCTTCTTTGTTTGCTGTTTATGAAGGTTCAACAATCTAACTAATTCCTTTTTCAGCATTTGAGTATTAGCTGCCACACCATTGTTTTGCAGCCACTCTATTATTTCGCCTTTATTGTTGTTCGCGGTAGGCGCTTTATTAATTTGCACAGAGTGGTATGGGGCGTTGTCCATTAAAATGTAGTGGGGCTCGTTTAAATTGTCTAATAGTTTTGTGAACCATTTCTTGAAATTCTCAAAATTCATCTCTTCGTGATAATCACTTGTTTTCACGGATTTGAAGGCCCACAAGCAGTTAGGTACAAAACCTTTGGCTGTGCCAGCGTGGCAGATAATCAAACGCTGGCCCTTGCCTTCTGGTGCTTTGGTACAGGATTTCTCTGTGTCGTCTGTCCATGTTTTGGAGACTGAGTGATTGGCGTTGAGCCACGTTTCGTCCAGATAAACCACCTTGTCCCAGTTCTCGATGTTTTTTATTTGTCGTAGAAAATCACACCTCATCAATCCAATGTCCTTCCGCTCCATTATCACTTTTCTTTTGTCACACTTCCCATAACGAAATCCACATTTTTTTATAACTTGTCTGAGAGAAGTGAATCCACCTTTAAATAAATCAGCCGATTTCAGCGACGCTAATAATTTTGTGCAAGTCGGCAGTTCACCTCGAAAATAATAGCCGTAAATATGGTTTCGTATCGCTGCCATGTCGAAATCATCGGGGTTAGTTACGGGTCGTGCCCTATTATGTTTTTTCTTCTTTGGAGTTGATAATTTGTTCTCCTCCATCGACGATTCGCCGAACTTCTCCTTTGTAATTCGGGAAACGGTAGCTTTGCCAATTCCCAAAGCATCAGCAACACGGTCGCGTACGTTGTCAAGTGGCAACAAAGGTCCGCCATTTTGTAGTTCGCGAGCAAAATAGTCACGCAAGCGTACAACAAACTCCCGCGTTTCACTGTTGAGTACAGTTTTTCTCAGTCTTTTCGGCATTTTGAAACACCAACAAACACAAAACAGCAACAATAACAAAAACAGAAAACAACAATAGTAACAAACAAAGGATTCCGTTGACACAAGAAAACACGTGGCGCATACAAGGCGTTAGCACTCGTACTGGCGTAGCGAACTGACAGTACTAGCGTAGTGACAGATCAGATAGTGTTGCTATAACTAAAATTTTAATTCACATTAAAATTATACAGTCCGACCATGTTACCTCTGCATCGGAATATTGGCAACCCCATATACAAATACACGGATACTTGTAAATATAACAAGCATTATAATTATAGTAATGTAGATTATATTTTAAAAACATGTTTATCGATGTGGCTGAATGCAAGTCACGCCTTTGCCTATAAAAAGTTGCGATATATCGACACGACCCGTCACTAGTATGAACTGTCATAGGGATCAAGGTTCGCCGAGCTGATTATAGTATATGTGAAAGAAGATATGGCTAAAAAGGTAGTCACTGAGGAGATGATCTCTGACAGGAATGTATGGAAGAGAATGATACTTTGCGCTGACCCCAAATAATTTGAGCAAGGGTAGATTACGATGATTCAAGTATACCTCAAGAGCTTCCCTTACGACAAGACATTTAGCCTATCAATCAAAGTCACATGTCATATGTCATATGTCCTTGAAATCTGACAGCCTGCAAAAAAGTAAATATAAATGTTATGACGGTATTAACGAATTAACGAGCTCCTTTTTTGAAGTCTGCTAAATAGAATGTATTTTTCTAATTTATGAGTCATGTACGTCGCGGGTGTCTACTACGATGATATTTATGAGTGTTTCGTGACCGTCGAATAAAAATACACTATTAATTACCTCGGTACGGTCGCGCCAAGTTCTTAGAGGAGTGATTGTGACTGATAGTGTTATCGGAGGACCTACTGTGATTGTGTGAGGTAAGTAGGGCTTATCGATGCGGCTGCATAATCATAACTGTGTAATTTACTTTACTGATTACAGCATCAAACATGATATCTCCGCGTGACTGTAATTTCTCTCCTTTAATTATTTTTATTTACATACTCCTCAACATTATAGCGTATACTGGAGCCTGTAGACTGTTCCTTATGGCACAGATAATCTATAATATAATTCTTATACTAATGTGCACCTAATGTACCTATCCCCTTCCACACAGTATGGCGCCCCTGGTGTTTCAAACTATGCTGACTGTCTATAGGCCTCGGAACAGCTTTCCATCAGGTGGGGCGTGTGCTTGTCTGTCACCCAAGTGATATAAAAAGCGTTGCACTTGTACTCTTATGTTAATGATTAGGCCTAACTTAAAGGACAAAAACGTCTTAGAAAAGAATACTACATCTACATACCTATATTATAATGAAACATTGCATAAAATGCACAATTATTGACGTCAAGTTGCGGAAACCAATTAAGTTATTTCTACAACTAACAACTTGCAACACCCAGTCCAATGCAAATATTCATGCATATGAAAATTTGCACTGAGCGGGAACCGAACTCGCATCTCCTGACATTAGTATTCGAACGTACTACCAATGCCACAGAGACTGTCGAACTACTCATGTTGCGACTGTAATTAATTCTAGTTTCCAAAAAAATAAAGCCATTATTTTTATTAATGAAATGTAAGTACCTCAGCGACGTAATTAGACCAAACCAACTGAATTGTTGGCCAAACTGAATGGAAGGAACTTCTTCGCTTTGTATCCACATACCACGCGGTGTTTTCTCGCTTTTGCAGGCAACGTGTGAAAAGGACAGTAGTATAGTTAGCTGCCGTGGAGCATGCTAAAAATATACTCACGTGAGACATAATTATATTCCGTTACTCACGAGACTTCCTTCTTAGGACTTTTTTGGCTAAGACATTGTTCAAGACTTCATAATAATCTAACTGCTAACAATTATGTACTTATCTACTTATTAATATTATCAAGGTTTGAATTTCAGTTACATTTCGGGATTTTAAATGGTACTAAGTACTTAAGTAAAGTGTTGTAGGTACATTTTGGAATCTTTATTTTGCATATTAAACTAAGAAAATTTAACATAATATGCTATATTTTTATATAGGACAGGTCAATTAGACTTCACCTTGCCTGATGGTAAGCTGAAAGTCAAAGTCACAGAAAAGAGGGTCACCATTACTTACATATTGTACTATGTGACATAGTATGAAGTAATGGTGACAAAGAAAAATAATAAAAGTATTGGTCTAAAAAATCAGGCGTTTATTATACATTTCTAAAGTTACTGTCAAGTATACGGCCCATCTGATGGTAAACAAAGACTAGAAATGTCACTAGCACTTGCACGTGCTAAGTGTGAGCGGGGAAGACACGTGACCAATCTAACGACACCTTTTAAGAACTTTCCACGTGACAGGTTTTTCTGCTATTACATTGGTTCACGGACACGAGCCTGTTACAAGGGCTGTAGTTCGAGAACAGCTGTAGTAGGCAACACGATGGTAGGTCCTACTACTCTTTTTTAAAACCCGGATACTTAGGTGGTTATTATTTTCAGGTTAAGGTAGTCCATGATTACTTTGAAGTACCATGATTTAGGTATTTAAACTATCATGGTCACTCAAATTAGTATCAAAGTTTTCGGGATATTTATCATGTTGTATTGTTGTTTCCGATATTTCGGCGCTGTTGCAAGCACCATGATCACGGAGGAACTGAAATATCGGAAACTCAGAACGATACAACATGGTAAATATCCTGATAACTTCAATACTACCATGATTTAATCTTTAGTTAAACATATCTACCACAGAAAATAGCTTACTTTAACGCCTTTGGGCGCTATCAATTTTGGTGTTATTTTTAAGAATCTAAGATCCGTATTCTAGAATGATACTCATTATTCAGCTTGAACATCGATTTATTTGAGACCAGATTGTACTGAAAATCTATCAATCCGTCTACACTGTCTGTGCTCAGCTAAATCGAAATTCAGACTGAGTGCCATTCTAAAGTACGGGCCTAAATTCCGAATATATTATCCGACGTATAAGTTGTTTTTCAGCAGCTATGGCCGCGATAACATTTAGTTTTACTGCGAATATATACAACTATGTATACAAAAAAGGTAGATCGCAGTAGCGTCAGGAAACTCCAGTTCCGGGCAAAATTAGATAATTGTGGTAATTTCTGCACTTCAAGTGCAGTTTAGAGATAGCCATCTCTGCATCATACGATCCGTATCCTCTCACATTCGTAGTTTTTATGTATCTATACAGATGTAGCAGCCATTTGATTTAATAAGTTAGCTAATCGACACATTTTTCGCACGTAAAGAAAGCCGGTGGCGGTGGGAGAGATTGTCAGACTAGAACCTACTAAAACGCACGACGCCTGTGGGTTTTTGTTGTTAGTTGCCGAAGGTGAAATTGACAGGCATATAATTGACAGGCTAATTTGACACCTAGTTAGTCCATGAAGCTGACTATTGGCATATCTTGACTCCAAGACACGAAAGAAACGACGAATGAGTACGCGCGGATTTCTTGATTTGTGAATTTGAGCACTGTGCTGTCCTCAAGTAAAGCAATATTGAAGCAAATAATGACCTATAAGACTGCCAAAAAAACAGCTTACTGCACTAACAGAGTAGGTACATTATGTGACGTCACTAGTGTCACGTCACTGGTAACTAAACAGTTCCACCATGTCGTAACACAATAATAACTAAACGCCACCGCTCAGTATGAAAGTAACTTCTCTTTCTAAAAATATCATTGGTTTCGCGTAAACTCAACAATATCAATCTTGTTTGAACTAAGAGGAGAGGCGAAGTGAAGCCACTCTGTAATGTCTTTGTCCCGGGGTCAAAGTCCGCTAAATTACCGACATGATAAAATTGCATTCAACCACACTATTGAATTAAACAACTTGTACCTTATACTAGCGCGCCTCACTCATTGAAGTTCACGACCGTTTCGTTGTCTCTTTTCTTCTTTTACATAGAAAAAGGGATGGCATACCCTAGCCAGATTAGACACGTGACAACGATCTTGGCCTTTACTTGGAGGGCTTCCAATACTGTCTAATATTCGCCTACGGTATTGTTTTATGCTAGGAATTTTCTAGAGTGTTTTTTATTGACAAGTTCCTTTGACAGTAATATGGTTAGTGAGGTAAACCTTAATCCTTGTTCTGTGACTTTTTACCAGTTTAGTAACTCTTTCTTAGTAACAGATAAGATATATCATTTTGAATTCAAAGGTATCCATGCTGTATGTTTCCATGCGTATGCTATGTTGGTCCTTCGGTATGTAATCGCGACTTCTGAAATTCCTGGGCCAGGTGATATTTGGTTGTACTAATTGTCTGGCCCTCAGAAATCCCTCAGTTTGAAGATATGTGTGAATAAAATAGAACCGGCTTCTATTATGTGGTCTGCTAACCCTACCAGGAATATACAGCCGTGAATAGAATCAGAAAAATACATTATAATCGCAGTAAACATAGCAAGCACGCAAAATATTCCAATGAAATAAAAATACTCGGTTCATCAGGTTAATCACTGTGATAGCCTCCGTGTTATATTATATTGACCTGTAAGTGTAATCAATAAAGTTCATTTTACCTTGAAGTACTTATTATGGTTTTCCACACACACCTGAATTATACGCACGTAAATTCTATGTATGAGTGTGTATGACTATTGACTAGTGAAATTATACAAGGTCATTTGATATACATACATATAATCACGCCAATCAATTGATATGTGCAGAGATTATTTACATATCTGTAATATTATACCTACTTGCTTTTTATCAATAATATAAGTTGTTTATAAACTATACAGCTTCTAGTACAGTTATACTAAAACATGTATTAGTTTCTTTCTACAATCTAAAATATCTACTCCAGTCTCCTCCGTTTATTTATTTTTCTGAACAATGTTACATTGTATTGAAAATATAGAAATCTTAGTCTAAGTTTAGTATTCCTTAAATTTATGAACAAAGAGACTGACAAATTAAAAAGTGAATTATTAAGTAAGTATGTCAAGTCAAGAAAAATTCCAAATTACATAATGTCAAGATACATATTAAATTGAATAATAAAATATAAAATGTCCATACAAGCACTCAGATCAATACATAAGGGCAAAAATTATGATAAATTACCATATTTATTTAATAAATGTCCACGTATGTACACCTAGACCCTGTCACTTCATAAATTCATCAACTGAGTAGAAACACCTTTCAACAAGAAATGCCTTAAGTATGGTTTCAAACTCCTTCATATAAACAGCGTTTCTTATATCTAAGGGAAGACTATTAAATAGTTTGACTGCACTATAAGATGAGCTGTGTTTAACTACCTCAAGAGTAGGTGCAATCATTGAAGGCATATGTTTCCTTCTCGTGCTTTCCCGTACCTGTCTGTCTTCTCTGCTTTCGAAAGTGTGAATATTTTTAGCAAGAAAAGTTAATAAAACTAAAATATACAGACAGGGCACTATTAGGATTCTTAGTTCTCTTTCACACAACCAGATATTAAAATAATCCTATTATACATAAATGAAAATATTATTTATTGGTAGTTATGTATTTTACTGTCAATATTATTACACGTGTGAAGAAGTATCCCTAAGAGAGCATTCGCCAATGCAATGATAGGAGAAATAATGAAAAGTAAACTGCAATATCGCGTATTTGTCATGAATGAATTTCATCGAATAAAATTTAAGGCTCAGTTTAGTTGAACGAACTATGTCATTTTCTGAGTGTTTCTTCAACTCAGTGGGGTCGGCTTTCCATTCTATCTATGATGCGGCTGAACTTCGATATTTTCCGTGAAGCGACTGACATCTGACCTCTACAATCAATAGGAGAAATCGAAGTTTTGCAGTTAGACTATTGAACGGTATTGAACGGATTATGAGACTACTGAAATTCTGGGCCGGCCGGGGTGCGAGGTATGTGTCTCAGATAATCTCACATCCGGCAATCTGTAGCACATAAAGACGGCGTGCGTTTTAGTCGGTTCAAGTCCGACATAATTTCCCCCACCGGCGTCAGTGGTGGGGGATCCGTGGGGATATTGCGCACAATAAAAAAAAAGGACGAAATGTACAATTTACTAGCTGCCGCATTAGAGCAACCTGTAATGGTAGTTAGGTTACACGAGGAAAATAAATAAATAAATAAAAGTCTACTTTCGCAACCAATTAGTGAAAATAATGATGCTAACAAAAATAATTAATGTTTAATATGAAAATGTTTACAATAAAAATAAGATTGCACATCAAAACATTTATATGTCGCAATTATATGCGACGGCTACAAGCAAAATGTTATATTGGCGATGTTTTTATAAGTATTATTATCTAAAGTTTCGCGTCTACAATAACAAGTTTGTGTCTATAGCAATAATCACGTCCACAAACGTTGTAAACAAAAAAATACAAAACAAGTTGCTTGAAAGCGACAATATACGTTGGGCCGACATCCGCCAATATTGACCTAACTATCTAATTATCACCTTATTATCATTTGTGTGTCTATAGTATTTTGTTCCATACATTTTAAATCAATGATATTACATTAAAAAGGTATTTACATACATACGGCTTTGGCGGTTAAAAATAGTCTTGTGAAACTAGGATTTTTGGGTTGCGTCCTATTTTTTTTATTATTATAGTAAACTGTACATTTAACAATAATATATAAAAACTTTCTTATGATAAATAGTTTAAAGATATTTGATTTTAAAAATTCAATTTCTCGAGCCGTCTGTAAACGCTCCATACAAAATAGTGGCACGTGGTGACGTCACAGCGCACTGGCGCGTAGTGAAAATGTATGGAATGTTATGTGCATAATAAGATTGATTTGAAATTTAATAAGGAATTTATTTCGATAGTTTATATTTTGGGCATTAAAAATAATAAAAAGTCATAATTTCAGTTTAGTTAGGCAATATCTTAGTTTCTGAATATTTTTAGATAAAATACTAAGACATCAAGTAGTATAATTGGTAAGATTTCGATGACTCAGGAAACTACCCAATTCGTTCATCCTGTCGCAAGCAGGAGTGCAATAGAATATGCAATAGGATATGCCATAATTACTGATTGCTTACGAGAGTAAAGTTTGATTTCTGTCGAACAACGCGAATCTTTTGACCACATAAATATATTACGATTGAACTTAACTGTCATGTTGTACATTGGGCTAAATTGGCTCAACCCAACGTGTTCAGCTGGCTTAATGTTTGTAATCATAAGATTGTTAATCAGTCCAAAGAATATACGTAAAGGCATAACAAAAAGTTATTGATAACGTGTTTAAATAAGCATTGATTGTACAGGTAAGTAACGGACAGTCAAAATTTACTATTTCATGTCAGTGTCAAATGATAATATTAATAAAATACACATCAATAAAAATAATTGATGTAAATTATGTTTGTACTCCTCAGAGAACAAAGTTTCGGTAGGAGGTAGGGCTCGACGGTATTTCTGTCCAATTGAACATTCCGAAAGTACCTCCGCCCTGCTATAATAACCTCGTGTTGTGTTCCTGGTGATGAGTAGGGTAGTAGGACAGCTCACTGGAGAGTTTTTGTGCTGTTAGTGGGAAGATCAAAAGCTTGTCCTGCTTTGTCTTTTACAGTGACGATGACGGTACAGAAACTCTCTGTGCTACAGGATTAGCAGCACGAGTGTGACTTCTTTGGTGTTGCACACGTCCATAGGCCACAATAACCACTTTCCATCAGGTGGGCCGTGTGCTTGTCTGCCATCCAAGTGGTATAAAAACAAAAGTTATTGCTTCAAATTTCGTTCATTATTTTATGAAAGGATTTAGAGCAAAGGCACAATATATCATAGCCAAGATGATCTGTAAATTAGAATACATTATGTTTACTTTACGTAGCGAGTGACATACGTAAGTTACTAGAAATTGTTCGCTCTATACCGGTAAATTGATGGGTGTGCATGTGATAAACACTTCGATGAGACCGAAATAGAATTAACGAAATATCTACAAGATAGTAACGAGGACATTCCGTCCTCCGCAGTAAGAAGTATGAATGACCTCTAAAACCTTGCAAAATCATTGCTGGTTAATTCCGTTGTTACACTATGTATAGCAATCAAAGGTCTTAATATTATAATGAGGTAGATATTGCAATGATATCGCGACGTCAAAAGTGTACCACGTGGTTGACTTTTGTCATAATATTCCTTTCAGTGGCGGGTGTTATTTTTCTCTTAAATTGTGTCTGGAATGGTGATCTTTTCCTGAGAATTAGCCTTCAGCTTACCATCAGGCGAGTTGAAGTCACATTGACGTAATCCATAAAAAGTTAATCTATAGCGAACAGTCCAACCGACTTGGTGATGATAAATACGACGCTAGTGTACATAGTATAGGACACTCCCGGACATGCTCCCTTATTCGCCTCATACGACACCGACAGATCATGATCAAATAGTTTATTCTTAGCCCTGACCTCTCACGGTCACTTATAGCTAGGCTTAGGAATGTTCCAGTAGTTACTTTTATTGCTAAGGCCTCTGGCAGACGTACGAAAGGGTAGCCATAAACTGTATTATGCACCAAATTAAACCGGTATCGCGCATAATAGAAGGCGACTTATTGTCGGCAATCGTCAATTTAAATAGTAATTGTACTTAATTATTAAAATATGAATTTATTTTTAGTGACTGACACCACTTTTCGATGCCTTTCGAAGTTATGTGTGTATTTATCGCAGGTTTATAAGTGCCCGGTTAATGGCAATAGCTTCGCCACCTATTACATTGGGACCTAAACATAAACTGGCGAAATGTGGATGTTAGCACATCTGCCTACCCCTTCGGGGATATAGGCGTGAGTTTATGTTATGTTTTTTATTATTTTTAGTGGTTACATTTTTAACCAATTTTTCCATACGGTTTATTTGGCCAATTACGGTTTTTCCAACCAATTACGGTTTTTCCAGTTCATAAATTTAATTAAATCAACCATATCACATTACAGTACAGTTGGTCAAATAAACGACTCAGCATGTATACGTTACCGTTTAATTGCTCCCTGCTCGTCTACTATCTGCTCGTACACGTGGTACCGACAATTAGGCGCCGGTAGCTTAGTGGTTAAAGAGTCGGCCTAACGATCGAGAGGTCCCGGATTCGAATCCTGGCCATTACACTTCCGACGTGTACCACACTCTTAAAACAAGCAATTTAGCTTAGTTGGAGGGATTAGAGTGAATGTTAGTAATAGTAGTAGAAAATGTTGATGTGAATACACCTCTGTCTACGCTTTCGAGGATTAGCAAGCGTGAATATTTGTATGTTATTTGCATGTGCGTATATGTGATAATGAGTTGTAATCTCCAGCGCGCTGTAAAAATTGTGCAAACAATGTTGAAATCGAATGTATGTATGACATTGGAACTCGAAGTAGCGCTATTGCCATATCTAGAATTAGTTTTGTTTGCTACATACAAACTGAGATTCCTACAATGGAGCTGACATTTAAACTTGACCCACGAATCGATTTTGTGTTCTACTAAAGTTCCGTAGTGTCAAATTTAGCTTTAGGAGATATTTTTCTCCCCTTCTGTTGTACTGCTTGGTTTGTTTTAAAGAATTGTTCGAGATGATAGTAACAACTATTTTTCTCGTTGCATTTTCAGAATGTAGTATGTCTTTTTTTTTTTTTTACGTGCGCAAAATCCCCACGGATACCGGAGCCGGTGGGAGAGGTTATGTCGGACTCGAACCGATTAAAACGCACGCCGCCTGTGGGTCGCTTTGGTTGCCGAAGGTGAGGTTGACAGGCATATCCCTCGCACCCCGGCCGACCCAGGGCCATCTCTCACGATCTGGCCCTAGAATGTGGTATGTTCACTTTCGACCTCTGTCTATGACCTGTTGCAGAACAATCTATAGTTTTGGTTTCTTTGAAAATTACTTCAAAATGTTTAACGGGTACGAAAATCGCCATCTCCATTACTCGATCGGTAATTTTGACTTGTTCTACGCCATGAACAGCATTCATTCTGTCTATCGATAACTTCATTCTTACACCTCCCTTCATAGTGAGCAGATACAATAGCCTGCCCTTTGCTTTTTTTTTTTACCTGCGCAAAATCCCCACGAATACCTCCCCACCGGAGCCGGTGGGAGAGGTTATGTCGGAATCGAACCGACTAAAACGCACGCCGCCTGTGGGTCGTTTTGGTTGCCGAAGGTGAGGTTGACAGGCATATCCCTCGCACCCCGGCCGACCCAGTGCCATCTCTCACGATCTGGCCCTCTTCTCGGGTGTGTGGGGACTACAGAGTCCCCAACTCGTTCCCGGAAAACGGGGAGGCGCGCCGCCGCCGCGGCCTGCTTCTGCCAGGGTAACAGGCGGCTCCACCTGTCACCCCCAGACCGGCGCTAATAGGGGGCGGAGGTCGTTCGCCCGAGTTGCCTTCGTACGCGGGCAGCTTGGCTTGCGATCTTTCGTCGCTCCCGCTGCCGCTCCCACCCCGCCTCCTCCTTCACGAGCATTACAGCCTGCCCTTTGCTTCTGATACATTATCGATACTGACTATTCAAGGTCAAACTATCGATAAAGTATTAGAATTATCGATTGTTTCCAATACACCAAAAGGTTTCTTTCAAAGTATCTAACATATCTTTGTTAGAATTTGTTTATTATTTGGGTTTGATAAAGGTCTAGTTTCATTGCTTTTATAGTGGCAGAAAGAATTGTTGTAACGTGTGGTAGCCACACGCGGTTTATATTTATCGTTGTCTAATAATAATGTGAACTGCGTGTGGTTTGTCCATTAATATAGTTTTATTTTGTCAGTTATGGTTTATAAAAGGAGAATTGAATGTCTACATATAACTTGTGTGCATTAACATGGCACCTGGCTTCTTAAACATAACAAATATCAAATTAAATCTGATTACAAATAACTATGAAACTCAAACTAAGACAAACGTGCAACGGTCACAGTGTTAGGGATGCTGCTGATCTCGAAGCACGACAACGGGGGGATGCGAGAGGAGGGTTGTTTTCGAGTCAGGTGCCATGCTAATTCGCACGAGTTGTACAATTACGCATTTTCCAAGTTGGGTAAGGGAAAGCACTCCTTTCGCTTGCTATGATTGTCTATTATAACGAAATATTTGCTCCGCCAGTTTGAATGTCGATTATCGTGACTAAACATAGTACTTTTGCTTTTATAATATTGGTATGGAATGTATGAATCACTATTTAAAAGTGCGAATTACGAAAAACAACGAAGATACAGTTTAGCTTATAACAATACCTATAATCTCAATAGATTATTTACGCGATTAAATAAATTCTGAACATTACTTACTATTTGTACCTAAGCATTCTATGCGTCATCTATAGCTGAACCGTAAAAGGAGTTAGCATCTCTTTTTTCTTCCTCACTACCAACCACTACACTTTTACTTTCCTATGCCCTTTCTCAATGATTTTTACTATAACATCATTGCCCTTTCTGCTAATTTTATGCCATAAAACCATTGTCATACAACTGACACCGCAAACAATGGCATTTAATTTTATACTTTACGCTTATGCGATTAAAGTCTAAAATTAGCTGCCATCTTTTAGAGTGAATGAAAGGATGTGATGATGTCTTTTGCATTAAATTTGTGACTTTGAACTTATATTAGTTAAGTCTATAGATGTTAATACACAGTGAAAGAATTTATAACACATAAAAATAAATAGAGTAAATAATGTAAGTAGACTTCATAAAAAAATTAATGAAAGTAATTAGAATATGATGTGACTACTGAAACTAATTACTTATTGAGACAAGCTGTAATAATTTATTGACATTCGAAATATTGTAATATTGTTTACCAAATTCCATAGATTGATGACTGTAAGAACTGATAACACTTCTTGTATCTAATATTGATAACTAATAAAATTTGCATGCTGCAAATTGCAGCTAAGCATGCTGTGCATTAACATAATATTGTAAGATCCATGTCACCATGTTTAAAGGCAAATAAATTATTCTTATTCTTATTCTAAAATTGTATGTCATATTGTGGTATAACAGTAGTTTTGCTATGAAATAAAATTATCAGAATCGGGGGCCTGTTAAGCAATGAGAACAGCCATAACAAGTCTCGAGCTGCTTTGAGTATCATTGAAGCATCCACCAGTTCCGACTGTTTCATGCCCTCTTTAGAAATCACTAATTTGATTGCTGTAGCTTCTAAGTACTGTTAATTCAAGTACTTTGTCGTTATGTGGGTACTCAGCGTTCGCCGATCGACTTTAGTTTTCGTCTTTTCTTCTTATCTTAGTGCAGTACATGCATTGAGTGACTAATAATGACAAGTTTTAAAGAGAAATAATCTGTTAAAACATTGTTCAGGTCAGGGTCCAACTAACGGTAAAGTATACGTGTTTGATCACACGCTTCCGTGTTAGCTCAGCATAATTATCGTGGCTTTCTTCATGTCTTGTATGTAAGCATACATATTTATTTATTACAGAAATGTTCGCAGTACAACTGTATTAGATACATTTCCTTAGAGAATAAAGCATCAGGACACGACACATTTCTATCAGTATCAGATCGAGTGGTTTTAATTAGAAGTACCTAATTACGTTTCGACAAGAAAAAAAACTTTTTTCACTGTTGACCGCCAATACACCAGTTCCTCCGTGATCATGGTGCTTGCAACAGTGCCGAAATATCGGAAACTCAGAACAATACAACATGGTAAATATCCCTATAACTTCAATATTAATACGTTTCGACCCCTGTGTAATCCAGAGGAAGTAGTATTGACATAGGCATTTTGTACTTACATTTTCATGTCGCCTATTTATTAGTAAGCGACCCTTTAGCGATCACGCAATGCGATGTTCCTGTGATTGACGTGAACAGAGGCGCCGACGACGCCCAAGTAAAGTCCAGGCCTCATAGCCGACATTGTTGAAATGTGGGAACTGGCTCAGGCAGCATGTTTACCTGACGGTTTCTCAACTTGAAATTTCGAAGTCTTAACTGTACGAGTAAAAATCACTATACCGACATATTATCTTCATAAAACAATATTTCATTTTATCCAATTTATTGCTATATTAAATTGACTTTCAACGAAGACAAGGGCGAGCGACTTTATTGTTACATCGATTTCTACCAATGATAATGAAGTGATGGATCACAGTTCTTGATCGTCCAAAGTTTCCATCGAATTGAACCAATTGTACTATGTAGTTGTGCATTTACGTAGGTTATATTTATAGACAAGGTCGAGACAGAATTGGGTGTTAAGGGCTCCGAAGGCTGCTATAAGACTTGAATATTTAGTGGAATGTATTGTGCGGACATGTGGAGAGGATGGACGTAAGAAGATTTATGAGGCGAGAGTGTCTGGGGAACCCGGTAATAGTCAACTTAGGCGTACGTTTGTCAATCAGGTAGAGGATATTTATAGACAAGGTAAGGTCAAGGGTACCTATGACTAATGAGTATGAGAAAAAGGAAAAGACGTATCGTATGTGTGCTAGGATCGTTGGTAGCAAATGGAACTTTAAACTAAGCTGAGTAACGCTCATAATCACAAGTTAGTAGGAAAAGTTAGTAGGAAAGGCTCGCCTCAACCTTTGATTGCAATTCAATGGCTTAGTCATTGGTATACCTGTGATTATTTCCCACAAATAGTCGATTTAGTTTCTTGTTGTGATAAAAAAAATCTACGAAAGGATATTCTGAAGTATATGCAGGCATCTGTGTTCACTCATGTTTCGTATTTTTGTCCCACGTTTTAGGAGGTAATCCTATCCCCTATCACTGAGACTGGCCTAAAAACACTTTCACTTTTCCACTGCGGCACTGAGGCAATTACTCCTTCAACGATCATGTTCAATATGTAGAAGGGACAAGTGTTGTCAGTTTCCGAATTAGCTGTGGGATTTGGGAGCCATAAACACGTAAAAGGAATTTGTGTTTACCAAATTAGGGGTAGAGAATTATATGTAATCCATCACTATACCTACATAATATGTTTGCTGGAGATTGTGGAGATGTGTTTCGTCTTGACCTTTACGCAAAAACGCGTGGGTTTTTGCGCAAAGCCCCATCTGCCTACACGGGATTGTTGTTTGCACAAATTTCGTCCTTATATCAAGTAATGATGTTGATTGAACACAACATAAAAATGATATGTTATATTATACATACAAGCGGCCGACCCTGGCTTATCCTCCTACCTAGCCTATTAACCTATACCTACCCTAACCTAATTAACCGAAGCTGCCACCTAAGTGGTATATTATTCGACAGCCTCTGTGGCGTGGCGGTAGTGAACGCGACTGCTACGCAGGAGGCGCGGGTTCGATCCCCGCTCAGTGCAAATATTTGTATGCATGAATATGGGTATTTGCATTGGTCTGGGTGTTTCTATGTATAATATGTATGTATTTACAAAAAAAAAGTATTTAAGTATGTTTATCCGCATTCTAGATTCCATAACACAAGCTAGTTAAGCTATGCTTACCATGGGTCTAGATAGCGTTGTGTAGAATGTTGTAGAATATTTAAAAAAAAAAAAAAAAAAAAATATAAAAAAAACAGATGGCCACCATCTATCGTGTCACATAGTGGATCTGAATCCATCCAGACCAGAGACCTAATTCACCAGGAAAAGGTGATGGAGCGTGTTAAATTTATACACAGCTGCTGAGATACCTTGAGGGAAACGATCTACTGAGCGACCGACAGTACGGCTTTCGCCACCATCGCTCTACCGGTGACCTTCTTGTGTATCTCACAAACCGGTGGGCGCAAGCCATCGAGAGTCGTGGTGAGGCACTAGCGGTCAACCTCGATATAGCGAAGGCCTTCGATCGAGTCTGGCACAGAGGACTATGGACTCCCCGAGGGACTAAGCAAATGGATCGCCAGCTTTTTATCCAAGCCGTCATCGACGGCAGCTGCTCGGACCGCATGGACATACACGCTGGTATCCCACAAAGCTCCGTGTTGTCTCGGACCCTGCTTCTGCCGCATATCAATGATATGCTGTCTGATATCGGCAGCGCGAGTGTAACGCCCCTGATGTTGCACACGTCCATAGGCCACGGTAACCACTTCCCATCAGGTGGGCCGTGTCCTTGTCTGCCACCTATGTAGTAAAAAAAAACCATCATAAGAAATATAATTTAAAAACTTCACACGAGCCAAGACGCAGGTAGAAACTCTTATATTTATAAACTACGCTGCTTATTGTGCATGTAAAGATTTCTACAGTGACATGACATTCATACATAAATTATGTCAAAACCAAATGTGTCTTAAATAACAAATTTACGCTCAGAGTATGAATAAATTCTTAAATCTGTATTTTACAGTCCTTTATATTTTATCATATCACAACGGATTAAACTTTATTTCTGTCTGTATTTTCCAGTGTAATTAATACGTGATTTGAGGGGGCTAGGTGTTCCGCGGGAACTTTTTGGTACGTGATTTTTTTTATACCACTTAGATGGCAGACAAACACACGGCTCACCGGATAGAAAGTGGTTACCGTGACCTATGGGCGTGTGCAACACCAGAGTAGTTACACTCGCGTTGCCAACTCTATAATCACAGAGGGTTTCTGTACCGTCAGTGTAGAAGACAAAGCAGAACAAGCCTTTGATTTACCCACAGAGAAAGTGTGTGTCGGTTAAACAAGTCCAAGTTCAACACAAGTATTTCAGCTTAGTTGAACTAAGGTTTGGTATGGGTCTTCTTTAATAAATAAGCTCTTGTCGGTAAGTGATGTAGCGACCTGAAAACCCTGGTTATTTCTTTCCGGAAAGAGACTCAAGCAAAGTGTTCCAGTTTTTGTTGATAGTGTATTTTTTTTTTCAAAAAGTATCTACAAGTTTAATTAGCAGTAAATGTAATAGAAAAAGTGGCACAACTGAAGACAGCGGCATTCGGAAACGCTGCTCCCGCGCATTGAGGCAGTTGATATAGTTGTACGAGTTCTCTTTGAAACGCGGTGGCGATGGCTCTTATCAACTACAACGGAAATAGTGGCATCCTAAAATTGTACACACTGGCGAAATAGTGGAACGATAAAACCGTAGTACAGTACCTACTCATTGAAAAGTCCGTATTTTTTTTATACAACTTAGGTGGCACAAAAGCATACGGTACACCTGATGTAAAGTGGTTACCGTGACTTACGAACGTGTGTAACTCCAGGGGAGCTACACTCGTGCTGTTGACCCTGAAAGAACTGGAGGGTTTTGTGCTGTCAGTGGAAAGACCAAAGTCTTTCACTGACAGCACAAAACTATGCTACTCACCGTCGGGAACTCAACGTTTCTGTAGGGTGGAGGTACTTCTCCAGTCGGACTGCTCAATTGAGACGGAGATACCGTCGTGTCCTACCTTGTACTTATGTTTCAACACTTTTATATCAGTTTAACATGTAACAAACAAGGAGGTACCTATCAAATCTAAGCACTCATTTTTTTAACCTCGTATCAGCACATGAGATGAAGCCACCCGTCTTAACGAGAGAAAGTCCAAAGCCGCGTCTGTCAGGCAGTAGGTGTATTGTACCAGCTTACAGATGAGATGAATTGCGGTGATTTTATGAGGCCCCCATACATCTCTTTAAACATTATGTAATATTAAAATAATCATATAAAATGGACGCAAGTTTTGTCCTTGCCCAACACAGCAAATGATAACTATACGACCAATTAAATATACTTAAAAAGCTGTTTAACGTTTATGAATACGCACGCAACTAATGGAACGACCTGCAAATCGTAGCGAACTTATAAAACAGCTATTTGTCGTCTCAATTTCAATGGTAATAAGGAAAATCAAAAGTGACTTGTTAAATCGTTAGGCCATTTATCGCTACGAGTCCACGCATTCAGATTGTAAACCAAACCGTAATTGGTGTGTCACAACTTTAAATTGAAACGTCCAATGAACTGAAAATCTGGAGCGAAGTTTCTGCAATGAACGACCACCTACAGTTTTTATTGGGCAGTTTTTATTTGTGTACAGTTTAATTGTCAAGTCACATTGACAATGGATGATATAACCTGGTTCCGAGGGTCAGATAGTTTATAGATAAACATAAAATAACATAACAAACTCACACATATATACCCACATTTCGCCAGTTTATGTTTAGGTCCCAATGTAATAGGTGGCGAGCCTATTGTCATTAACCGGGCACTTATAAACCTGCGATAAATACGCTCATGGCTTTGAAAAGCATCGAAAAGTCATTGGTGTGTGCCACGGTAAAACCTGGGATCGAACCCGAAACCTCGTCTTAGCAGTCCATTACCCATACCACTAGGCTACCGCGGTTTATAGGTAAAATCATTTAGAAAACAAAAAATACCTTTATCTATTTCATTATGTACTACTTGCGTACATATTGCAAAGAAGCTTGCAGACAAAAGAAACTGGATATGTTTGAAGCTGTTGCCCGCGGCTGCGTGGAATTTTATATCCCGTTTGTACCTTTGGGAACTTATTCTCGGGATAAATAGTAGCCTATAAATCTATCAACCTGATCCTTTCTGTTGTTAAAGCGTGAATGAATAACAAACTTCCACATTTATTATATTAAGTGGATATTATACTATAAAGGAAAGGATGAAAGGCAATAATGGACGAGCACCGTGTCACAGTAATAATATAGATATTAATACTGTGACCGTGTCCATATTTGTTTGATGATCCTATAAGTACCTAAGTATATACCGTTTAACGATAAAGTAAAGTTCTTGAGTGGCGTGTGGCGACTACGGTTCGGTGAGCGCTGCGTGGGCTGCCCAAGTGTCAAACCCAACGTCCACCCACTAGATGGATTGTCGTCAAACTTGGAACGCACGATCTGTTGAGTTCCCAGCGTAGGCGTTTATTGAAAATAATAAATAGCGAATAATGTTTTCGCGGAACTCTGAGTCCGTTCCCGCAACCCATGAAAATTACAATAAATAGTAATCTATGTATACTTCCAAACTATAGTCTGTCCCTTTGTGAAATTTATAAGGAGGTAGGACACGGCGGTATTTCCGCCCGATTGAGCAGTCCGACTGGGGTAGTACCTCCGCCCTACAGAATACCGCGGCTATAATAACTTCGTGTTGTGTTCCCAGCGGTGAGTAGGGTAGCCAGAGCTCACTGGAGAATTTGTGCTGTCAGTGGGAAGACAAAAGGCTTGTCCTGCTTTGTCTTCTACTGACGGCACAGAAACTCTGTACTTACAGGGTTGGCAGCGCGACTGTGACTCCTCTGGTGTTACAGACGTCCATAGGTCACGGTAGCCACTTTCCATCAGGTGGGCCGTGTGCTTGTCTACCAACTAAGTGGTATAAAAAAAAATCATCTAGATCCCATCAGCCGGTAGAGTGTATTGGATAACAAATAACGAAGCATTTTTACAACCTTTCATAGGATAGGATTTAGTTTGACAGCCTCTGTGGCGTGGCGGTAGTGAACGCGACCGCTACGCAGGAGGCGGGAGTTCGATCCCCGCTCAATGCAAATATTAGTATGCATGAATATGGGTATTTGCATTGGTCTGGTCGTGCCTCGGAAAGGACGTTAAGCCGTCGGTCCCCGTTGCCATACGAACTTCTATGGCAGTCGTTACGGGTTAGTCTAACTGCAATGCATCGATATCGTCTTTGAGTTGTGAAGGTCATATGGCAGTCGCTTCATAGAAAATATCGTAGTTCAGCCAATTCCGCAGTTAGACTGGTAAAGTGGACCCCAGATGCCGAGGTGAAAGCTTCGGATGCGACTGGGATTAACGCTAGGACTAAGAAAAATAGGATAGGATTTTTTTTTATACAACTTTGGTGGCAGACAAGCTCACGGCCCACCTTATGCAAAGTAGTTATCGTGGCCTATGAACGTATGTAACACCAATGGAGTCACATCCGTGCTGCCGACCCTGTAAGAACAGAGATTTTAAGTGCAGTGCAACACAAAATCAGGACAAGCCTTTGGTCTTCCCACTGATAGCACAAAAACTCTCCAGTGAGCTCTGGCTACCTTACTCACCGCCGGGAACACAACACGAGGTTATTATAGCCGTGGTATTCTTTAGTGTGGACGTACTTCCCCAGTCGGACTGCTCAATTCGGACGGGAATACCGTCGTGTCCTACCTTCTACAAATAGGATATAGTAGCATCAGTTGCCAAGTCTTAAAAATCACCAGATACCATTAACAAATGGAAAAGCACTAACTGAAACTAGATATTGAACCGAGCAACGCGGGAAAATTAAACCTACCAAAATTTTTAGTGTCAGTAAAATGACAGGAAACTATAAAGACAGACCAAAACTTAATAGTCAATGTACCCAGTGTTGTGTCCCGTTCTGTAGTTATGATGCGTTAATATTGTGTCAAGCAAAAACAAAGGCATGCGCACGCGCTGAATTGCGAGTCGATGACGCAAAACGCTCGCGTCAATTAGCCCAAAATGTTACAACAAATTTATCATTGCCTCGCACTTGTCCCAGCGGCAGATAATGTTGTGTTTCTTAATAAAGTCACTATGTCAAGATAAGGTTTTGTGTATCTGAGTGTCTCCGGGTCTCGAGTTGATGTCTTAATATTTACAATGTTGGATTTTATAGAAACTAGTTTTTGACCATTGTTGGTTGAAATTTGAACATAATTTTTGGGAAAACGATTCAAGATATATAAATAAAAAACTCCCAATTTTGTTTATTGATAATAATGTTATTTTTCAGTGGTGAGAACAGTATACATATAATTCTTATGGTCAAACAATACCTAGCAAATTCCTTGATCATTCTTTGTCCATTTAATTCTTTCGTATTATAAGAATTCTCCGCGCCGGTAGCCTAGTGGTAGTAGTGGTATGGGTAATGGACTGTTGAGACGAGGTCTCGGGTTCGAGCCCAGGTTTTACCATGGTACACACCAATGAATTTTCGATGCTTTTCGAAGTTATGTGTATTTACCGCAGGTTTATAAGTGCCCGGTTAATGGCAATAGGCTCGCCACCTGTTACATTGGGACCTAAACATAAAATGGCGAAATGTGGGTGCTAGGACCCCTGCCTACCCCTTTGGGGATATAGGCGTGAGTTTATGTATGTCTAAGAATTCTAACTTTTTATTATTGCAATAACGTAGGTAGTCTTTAAAGTTGCTTAAACTGGAAACCACCTGATTAATTTTATTGATATCTATCATGATGACCTTCACCTCTTTAAAATCAAATTATAGCTATCAGCTACCATCATTCGGGGTGAAATCAATTAATGAATAATAAAATCAAATTTGTATTACATACATACATATAATCGCGCCTTTATCCCCGAAGGGTTAGGCAGAGGAGAATTAACACCTACATTTCACCAATCATTGTTTTCGGCCCAAGTTATAGGGGTGAGCTTATTACCGTCTTCCGGGCATTATTGTTGATTCGATCTTGTATCTGTGCTTGAGTCTGAGCTGTATATATCTGTGTGATGCTAAACAGCCCTACCCCTGAGTCGCCTTGTACGTCACCGCATGGGGAACCACACGGCTTGTATAAAAAGCTTAACCTTAACCATTAAACCACTGCGGCACCGCTATCATAGAAATAAAGGTAGATATCAGATAGTGATAGTACTAGGGGCCAACTTTTAGCCGCCTTTGAAGAGCAAAAGTATGCAGTCTAAAGATAACTAGTGTATCTCCGTTTGCCGCGGCTTAGTACGTCTGATCTCGGTACTCAGTGACCTGGTTACTGCAGTACGATCACGCAGGTGTGCTATATTTAACTCATATTGTCCACAGGCTTATGAAAAAACGTACTCTTAGGAAATTTGTACTGAAGAGTGTGCTTATCGAAGGCGCAGACGTTTTAAAGATAGTGATCAAATTGATAATGATGATTTCAAATAAATAGTTTTGAGATAATACTGTAAGTCACGTGTAGACTGATTTGTTGATAAGTTAAATATATAATAATATTATAAATGCGAAAGTCATAATCTGTCTGTTACGCTTTCACGCTTAAACCACTGAACCGATCTTGATGAAAATTGGTTTAAAAATGATCTAGAGCTTGGGCAATAACGTCAATCAATCAATTAGCCCACTGCACTCCACTGCTGGACATTGGCATCTCTGTAGAAAAAAGACCACCTTTTATCGCCCAAATAGGAAATTAAATGCAAGTTCCGAATTTGCAATGATAAACTGATGAAATTTGGTACACAGATTAGAGCATGGGAAAGGACCTAGGCCTTTGGTCGCGACAACAGACACCCACGCGGGTGGAGCTGCGGTCAAAATGCAGGTTTAAATTATTCGCTACCTTTATGGCCGCAGGTATCTATCTATTTATCTAGATATTCTCAATTGCATTCAACTATTTTGAAGTCCAGACGACCTCTTTCTACAATTTCACAGTAATATGATTTATTATTGTTTCTAGAACATTCATAGAAAATGTGCACATATAATACTAATCTATGATAACGTATCATCGGGCGCACCGCAGGCTTACCTTTCAGTAGATTAGTTCGCAATCTGAGTATCAATGTGACTCCACCCCGCGTCGCTAGCTCAGCCACGAGGAAAGCATCGATCTGATTTCCGTCTGTCCAAACGTATAGTTAATTTAAACTAGATTAATATCTTTATTTCTTAGATTGTAACTCACTTCTATTGTAATGCGCCTCTTACTTTCAACTTAATTTGAATGATATCAAGATTCAAATTAGTTCTGTGAACGATTACGAAGCGGTAACCTTAGCATACATTTTAATATGGAAATAGATGCGCATGTCTGTCTATGCTCTCGTGCATAAATAGGCGCTCACTGAAATTGTTGTGACGTAACGTACACGATCGATACGATCGATGATAATGAGGTATGGTAAACATTTCCTTCAACAATTACACAAGTTGCAGTCTGACACAGTCAATTATTGATAGCAAATTAATCTTTGGCTATGAAATGAGGTTTTTTTTACTTGGAACCTAAGAAGGAAGGATAACTTCGTTGACTAGGCTAGATGCTATTCGCGCAAGTACTATTCGGTTGAGTCAAAGTCAAAAATCATTTATACTGTATATCACCATTATATCGCAACTTACAAAACGTCAACAAAAAAGGAATATGAAAATCAGTTTAGTTAATAGAACACCGGCACCGGTTGGAAACGAGAAGACTCCGGCAAGAAACTCAGCGGGCATTTCTTTTTTTTGATCTATTTACAAACATGCACTTAGTCTACTTAATCTAAATACAACAATTTACTTGAGTAGCATAGTTGAGCGAACAGCTCATTTCCAAGCTTGTTTATCATCCAAGTATTCTTGGATTTTATTTCCTTTCTGGCACAATTTACGTTTAACTATATTTTTAAATTAAATAAGTAAAAATATAAATAAGGTAAATCCCCAATTTAATTAGGGAGCTTGTTAAAAAAGCGTATACAGTTGCCCTGGAATCAATTACAAATTTTTTCAAGTCAACTACCACAGACTGCAACGTTGTGCAAGTGCTCCAAGTGGACTACACATTGATCGAAGGATCATTTTGCGATAATTTTATGAATACTTATGGTTACTTGTAAGGGTAGGTTATTAATAATATAGAAATGTTCTTCCACTTTTATCGTTCGACCCCACGGACCTACCATATAGCCTCATTATTACAAGCTTAGTATTTAACTTGTAATGTATTTTATTATCTACTGGCCACATTTTTTGACTTAGTCCTACTAAGAACCACACAGAAACACAAAGTTGTTCAAGATTTGAGAATCGAATCCAAAACCACTAGCACACTGTCAGTATAATTTTATTCAATACCTAAATTACATTTTAGGATGATTACCGAATCGTCTAGAATGGTTACAATTGGTACTAAGTTAGGCAGGCGCAGTGCCAAGAATTACAATCTGTATCCGTAACGTTATTACAGCCAAATAGTTTTATTATCGATGTTTCTCAAGGCCTGGGAAGCCTGGTGACGCGATGGCCCTATAATGAGTGTACACTAAGCAGAAACTCTGCAGATAACCTTAACCAAGTATGGAATTCGACCCTATAAATTGGAAAAAAAGACCCTTACATCAGTACCTCTGCGTTGTATGTTAGGTGATAGCCCTGCCTAGATCTCACAATTCACAGAATAAAAGGAACTCATGTCCTATACCCGTATCCATGTGCAAAATTTCATTCGAAATCTTTGGGCCGTTTGTACCTGACTGAATAACAAAGGAACACACTCATTTTCGCACTAAACATTTCATACTGAAAAATGGCTAGCTAGCTATTGTTTTTTTTTATACCACTTAGGTGGTAGACCAGCGCACGGCCCACCTGATAGAAAGTGGTTACCGTGGCCTATGGACGTGTGTAACATCAGAGAAGCCACACTCGCGCTGCCAACCATGTAAGCACAGAGTTTCTGTGCCGTCAGTGTAGAAGATAAAGCAGGACAAGCCTTTAGTCATCCCACTGAGAGCACAAATTCCCCAGTGAGCTCTGGCTACCCTACTCACCGCTTGGAACACAACACGAAGTTATTATAACCGCGGTATTCTGTAGAGCGGAGGATTGTTTCAAGAAACGGTCGGGTAGACAAATAAGTAGTAAAAATTTGTGAATTTTGCTTTGGCATCCGCATCATCATTGGGTATTGGACTGACTAGTCAAATCCGTTATTTTTACTAATTATCAAAACGGTACGTTATAAGAAAACTTATATGAAATAATTTATTGTCACGCCATAATATTTAACAGTAAAATAATTTACTATTATCAGTTGGTTGAAAATGATAAAATAAGAACCAACGCAACTTTTACCATAGTAAGTTCATTAAATTATTTATTGTAACAGAAAAATACTTAATTCTAAATGTGTTCCACATATTTGTATCAGTTAAAATATCTGCTGTGTTAGATACTTTGTTTATTTTATATTACGAAAGCTCAAGGCGATGACGAAGGAGAAAGTTTATTTATTCTTCAGGTTTAGTTTATTTTTGCTCGATAGTCTCGTTCAAGTTATAAATGAAAAAGCAGAGGTGTGCCAAAGAAAAAATGGATGGATTGCGTGGATAGGAGGAGTAACATCTTTTGGGAACAAATTAACCTCACTGACATACCAATAGGTACGTACACAAGTTAAACAGTGGACGGGGTCTACTTCTATCATCGCACCGCTCGCCGTAGGCAGGGAGTTCATCCCCACACATTGCAACCTGAGTCGGTACGCACTGTGCGGTATGAAAGAAACTTCATCCCACGCACACTCAAGTTGTTCAATAAACTCCCTGCTGCGGTCTTCCCTTGCGCCTACAATATGGGGTTCTTCAAAAGGGGCATTAGGAGGTTTCTTCAGGGTCGGCAGCGTGAGTGTGACGCTCCTGGTGTTGAACGAGTCCATAGGTCACGGTAACCATTTCCCATCAGGTGGGCCGTGTGCTTGTCTGCCAACTAAGTGGTATAAAAAAAAAGAAGTTATTTTTTTACGTGTGGGAAATCCCCACAGATATATGTATTTCCCCCAGCGAAACACGGTCGCCGCAAGCAAGGTGTCGAGCGTGAGATCTCTCAAGTAGATGAGGTTCGGCAAAGACTTCCTTATCGTAGCTGGGAAGTCGACGGCAGTAAAAAGCCAACATATCAAAATGCAAACTTTGGTCGCAACTAGAAAATTGCTATGAGGATGATAATTATTGCAAGGGAAAGAGAACCTTGTTTATAAAGACGTCTGTTAGTAATGTATGGAAGAGACTGACGAGTAATTAGCTAATAGCATCTGTATCTTTGATGTAAATAAGCCCTCTTATCTTAGTTCAATATAATTATTAACTGAGAAGATAACAACATGCTTAAGAATAATTTACTCGATAAAAACAGTGCTTCTGTGGCGAGTGTTCGTTCCCTGCTCAGTGCAAATTTTTGTAAGCATGATTTTTTTTTTTAAATAGGACACGTCAATTAGACTTCGCCTTGCCTGATGGTAAGCTGAAGGCAAAGTCTCAGAAAAGAGAGTCACCACCACATACCGTGTGACAATGGTGACACTCAGCTTGTCGGCTTCATCATATGCTTTTTCACGCCCCGCTTAAAGGACCCGGGACTGTAGGAAGAAGGAAACACGTGAGCTGGTAATGAATTCCAGGCCTTAATGGTGCGACAGAGGAAAGAGTCTCCGAACCGCTTGGTTCTTGATCGGATGTTCTTATATGGGTATTTGCATTGGTCTGGTCGTACCTCGCCAAACACGTTGAACCGTCGGTCGCAGTTGCCATGCTATGACAGTTGTTACGGGTAGTTAGAGCCCTGAAATGGACAACAACTGGTCTAACTGCAATGCTGAGGAGGTCAGATGGCAGTCGCTTCACGGAAAATATAGAAGTTCAGCCAAATCTGCAATTAGACTGGTAAAGTGTACCCCAGAATCTAAGGTGAAAACTTCAGATGCGACTGGGATTAATAATAATAATAATAAATAAATAAATATTCCACGACATTCTACACAACGCTATCTAGACCCATGGTAAGCATAGCTCAACTAGCTTGTGTTATGGAATCTAGAATGCGGATAAACATACTTAGATACTTTTTTAAAATTAATTAATTAATTCTAAAGATGATGAAGAAGAAAAACAATGCCACAGATGACTTGTACTGATATTTCAAACATCTACAGTTCACAGATTACGTCACCAAATCTCGTGAGAAATATAAAAATATAACCATATTACTTATTAACGTTCTATGAGATAGTTTTTGTAATTTAATGAATATTTTTCTTAAAAAAAAGCTATTCAATGCTTGTACTCTCGATTTTATTAGATTACATACATATAATCACGCCTTTATCCCCGGAGGGTTAGGCAGAGGTGAATTATTACCCACATTTCACCAATATTTGTATTCGGTCCCACGTAATATAGGGGGCGAGCCTATTGCCATGCATCTGAGGCTGAGTCTGGGCTGTATATATCTGTTCGATGATAAACAGCCCTATCCCTTAGTCGTCTTGTACGACACCACATGGGAAGAGATGGGGTGGTCCAAATTCTACTCTGCCGGGAACCACGCGGCGATTACATAAACCTTTATTGTACACCAATGAATTATAGTACATGTACGGACAGCAAATGAAAGATGTACATATTATCTGTTAAGAAATTCTGTAGCAGTTTGGAGAAAATATTCGTTGCTATAAAATGATGCAAAGATCTTTTAGAACCTGTTATATAATTACTGTCGCCAAAGTTAGTCGCTAGATTAGACCAAAAAGGGTTAATGAAATGCGAGTGTCGTATAACTTCCGCCCCAGCCTACTAAATTACAATTAAAAAAAGAAAAACAAACTTGAAATCATAATAAAACAACAGTTGTAATTTCAAAACCCCCGGGGACAATAGGAAATTACAACTACCTATATAGTAAGTGAAGCCATTGTTATTAACACAATGAAACTTCCATTACCCATCGCACACTTTAAACACACCTTTCTACTTGTGTTCTTCATTTATTCACTTTATTAAATTGTTGACCGCGGCTCCGCCTGCATGGATATCAACGTAGATTTTCACAAGCTGTAATCTGTATCCTAAATTTTATTCAAAATCCAATATGTTCCAAAATGACCAACTGTCACACCCCATTTGAACCCCATTTAATCCCTTTTTCGATATACAAGGTAGCCTATGTGATATAGGCTACCTGTATATAGGTTACATCCATTCCCAAGCTCTATAGTTTATCTCTGTAACAAATATTAACAAGATAGGTTCAGTGGTTTGGTCATGAAAGCGTAATAAACAGACAGACGATGGTAACACTATAACATTCATAATATTAAGTATGGATTCTTTTCAAAACATTACCTGCAATGCTCTCAGTCGAGAGTGTGAGTTACGACTAAAGAAAAGTTATTTCGCCTGTCTGTGGACTGTCGCCAATTTTTTTCCTCTATACGTCCCGTTCAGTTTTTTATCATAGAGTTATTTATCGTTGAGGGCGTAGCTATGACTACATAGTGCACCGCTATTTGCCACTCGAATGGGCTTGGCTTCATATAATGGGATGTTATTGTTTCTTTATCAGTGTTGTTGTGGTCAAGGATTTGACCTTACTACTACGCATAACAACCAGCTATTAGGAGTTTGACTTATATTTTGTTATGTAGGTCGCTCATGTCGTTTTGACACTCGGAGCATATTTTTGGATTGTTTAAGTTCATATAAGTACAACAATGCAGTACAGTAATGTAATGCAATGCACAGACAACCTCTGAATAAGTAATGACCACAGTTTTGGGTGACGGCTACTGCTTTTTCAATATCTATTTAGCAAATAAGCACATGGTCTAATTGTTAGTGCGACTGGTCTTCATACACTTGTAACAAAGATAACTTCTGCAGGAAGGAAAATACTAGAGTAGGACGAAAAGATATACCTAACGGAAGGGTTCTTCTGCAAGGGGACTGCGTAGAAACCTGGTGCTACAACCTAAAAGCCGTGTACCGTGTTTTATTTTCGTTGCTAGTTAACATACATCTCTAACAGAGATTGCTATTTATTTTCTTTATTTGCATGTAGATATGATTCCGCTACGAATTATGTTTGTTAGGAAATCAATTAGAGTTTGAATTATGTAAGGGATTCATCGGGAAAACCCAGCAAATAAATATACAAATAAAATTACTGAGCAATGTTATTTGCCAAATAACAGACTGCTCGCCTCGCTAATGTCGAATTGGGTAAACAAAATCTGACAAATGATATGGCGTAAACATGACAGAAGAAGAAGAATGTCGAAAAACAATACACACAAGATTCGGTTTAATCTGAGCACTCCAAGATAATTACAAGTCGAAAAAGAGAAAAGAATCGCATGACAAGACGCGTCCGCGAGCAAAACGCCACACAAAGCGTATCATTTTCAAATTAAGTGGCTCGTTATTTGTAAGAAACAAACGAAGAGTCTAAAAACAAGCTATCGTAATTGATCCTATTCAACTTTTCTCACAGAATCTACCCAATTTTAATTTGGAACTAACTCTAATGACGATGAACCACCAAAAATATGTTTTGACAATACGCTTATTTAATACTCGCAAGTCAAAGAAAAGAATCTTTGAGTATTTCTTGGTGGTGTGCCAAAAATTGCTCAAATGCAACTACATGTTTAAAGTACACTTTTTAATAATAATTTTTGATTTTGTCTACGTATAGCAAGTGAAGATTGGTTAGGACCTTATCATACCGCGGCATTTTGTTACATAGTGTATTATCAGTATATCGTAAAGTCACTACAAATCCGCAATGTCTACGCTCCAGATGATGAATTTCGCTTTCTGTGACCTTCAAAAACTGCTACCGCCACTTTCGCCAGTGTTAAGGGATTACAGCAGTGGTTTTCCAAACACAGAATTTGATGATCTTTCAAATGAGTTTGGTAATTTTATCATAGTAGATACCGATTTTTTTTGTTTTTCAAAACGAATTTCTGGTATTCCCACCAGGGTTTAAGCCTTGTAGCATAGCCATTCCGTGTTCTCCTATTTAAACGCGTAGTAGTAATCTGATTTAACTAGGTATAGTTGTTGTCCTTTTTATACTTACTACAGAATAACGGATAAATTATTCAACACCCGCCATGTTCCAGATCGGACTGGATTATGCTACCAGAGTCCGACTTATGTAACATTGTACGGTCTGCTAAGTTTGACGCTATTGGTGTGTATTTATATAGTGTTATTGTTAAATTATATTAGCTTATATAATTAGGTATATAAATACTCTAGTATCCGGAAAGTAGTCAGTCAGGATGCTCTGGTTATGTAACACACGTAAGTTTTGCATCCCTATTACTATTGTAAATGCGAATGATTGGTTTTTTTTTTTTTTTTTTTTTTACGTGCGCAAAATCCCCACGGATACCTCCCCACCGGAGCCGGTGGAGGAGGTTATGTCGGACTCGAACCGACTAAAACGCACGCCGCCTGTGGGTCGTTTTGGTTGCCGAAGGTGAGGTTGACAGGCATATCCCTCGCACCCCGGCCGACCCAGGGCCATCTCTCACGATCTGGCCCTCGTCTCGGGTGTGGGGACTACAGAGTCCCCAACTCGACCCCGGAAACGGGGAGGCGCGCTAGGCGCGCCACCGCCGCGGCCTGCTTCTGCCAGGGTAACAGGCGGCTCCACCTGTCACCCCCAGGCCGGCGCTCATGGGGGGCGGAGGTCGTTCATCGACCTCCGACGCCCGAGTTGCCTTCGTACGCGGGCAGCTTGGCTTGCGATCCTTCGTCGCTCCCGCTGCCGCTCCCGCCCCGCCTCCTCCTTCACGAGCATTACTTGCTCGCAGAAGGAGGCGCCGGCCGCCCACGCATCCGCGCAGCGGACCATCGCCGGCGAATGATTGGTTTGGAAGGATGGATGGATGTCCCATATAATATTTTTGTTACCTACTCAGTCACGGTAAGAACCTGAGTGTGTGGCACAGAGATACAATATAGTCTGGAACAGGTAAATTTTTATCCCGTGTCCTTTTTAAAATAAATCAACAATTTGAATTCCCAGAAGCATCGTATTTAAAAGCTATTCCATTAGAATCCAGTCAGATTATCCAAGTCCAAATCTCAAGGAAGTGTCCTGTAAACCGATTGCTTGGAACGGCATGACCTGTGAAATATTCCTCGGAGACGAGTGAAGGGTCCTTAGAGTCGTCAGACCTGGCGAGCCGCGGCCGAATAGTTTATTACGACGAGTGATTACGTAACAAATTTTATGAGAAATCATATTAATCAATCTATGAACTGTTGATCAATACCGCAGACAAAGGGACCTAGAAGAGCTGTTTGCACTAACCCAAATTCAGTGTGATGTAACTATTCAACACGAATGTTCTGTATGACGTTATATACTAACGCCTCCATTTATCGCTCTGTGCCATTGTTTGGCGATTCATCATATCAGTAGGGCTGCCACCTTCCAGTCCAGATATTTTATGATCTCGTCGGCAGAAATAGTAAGTTCCATGATATAATTCGCGAGAAGTCCCGATACCTTGTTTAATAATATATTATGATCTGTTTCTTAAGACACCGTTACCGACACCTCTTATGACAGATTGTCAGAATTCACGTATGACACTTCTGTATACAATTTCTTAGAATACTATTATTATTATTATTCTGTAGTCGGTAGATACTAAGTACGCTTCAATTTCCTTTACTTAAATGGCTATAAGGAAATTCAGACGAATAAATTGGTAGCGAAACTTCATAATATAGATAAGGACTTCGGTGTTGGCATATGTTGTCTGTCATTTATTAGTCTTGCACTCGGTTATATATTTTTTTTATATAAATAGGACACGTCAGTTAGACTTGGCCTCGTCTGATGGTAAGCTGAAGTCAAAGTCTCAGAAAAGAGGGTCACCATACATTAATAACCTCGTTTTGTGTTACCGGTGGTGAGTAGAGTATCCAGAGCTCACTGGAGAGTTTTTGTACTGTCAGTGGGAAGACCAAAAGCTTGTCCTGTTCTGTCTTTTACACTGACGGTACAGAAACTCTTGTGCTAACAGGGTTGGCAGCGCGATTGTGTCTCCCTTGGTGTAGCACACGTCCATAGGCCATGATAACAACTTCCCATCAGGTGGGCCATGTGCTTGTCTGCGAACCAAGTGGTATAAAAAAAAGTTTTAAGTGTGAACAAGATATATCTAACCAAGAAAACCGCATTGAAATCCTTTCTGTAGTTGTTGCGTCCATCGCAAATAAATAGATAAGAATTTTTAAATAAATATATATTTTTGTGTTCAGTATCGTTAATATAATATAACCTTTAACCTAAGTCCCTCTATTTTTATATTTCCACGACCGATTTACAATATAAACACTTACAATACAATATAAAAAATAATAAGTATATTTTAATCTATTTGACATGATTATTGATAAGATATTGACATTTTTACTGAATTTCTGATTTGACATTACATTACATAATGATTTGAACTGTTAGTGAAAATTGAAAGCAATTAATGCGCATCTTATGACTAAGCGTCTCCTCACGCATATATTTGTACGCCGCTATATGGGGCAAAACATGACTGGACTATATATTATATACTATTACTGACCTATTGCATGCTTTTGTATGTACACACATGTTTTGAACAAATAAAACGATTCTATTCTATTCTATTCTATTCTATTCTATTCTATTCTATTCTATTCTATTCTATTCTATTCTATTCTATTCTATACTTAGACGTGAAGTTGAAACACAATGTTTCTATAATAACTGCCATCTTGCAACCTTAGCTGCACCGGTAAAAGATCACGTTTGGCCTACTAACTGGAACGCACCGTTTGTACCGACTTTTGGGAACTTTTAATTATACCCATTGTTCCTTTAATACGTTGGCTTTTGTATAGTGTGATGACCTGACCTCACCACATATAAAAAAAAACTGTTAGTTTGTAAAATGTCGGAGTTCAGCGCGTCGCGGTTGGACTGGAAGAGGCGGACCCCGGAATGGGATTAACGCAAAGATGATGTTAGGTTGTAATCGATCATCTTCCTCTGATCTTCGTCCCTACTCGTTGGGATCGGCTTTCAGTCTTACAGGAAACGGTTGCACTTCGATATTTTACATGAACAGCGGATCCAAAAGGCCACATCAAGTTTAGTGATTCCGCTAAAAACAAGTAGATACCTTTATGAATTTCCAGTAGAACTAAATAGATTCCTATAAAATTCGTTAAATGTAAGTACTAAGCAGATTCGAATTTCGTGTAAATATCACCGCATGATAATGAAGTGAAGTTCAAGTTCAAATGAAGTGATCTTTTTAGACCTACAACCTACTGCCGATATCCAAGTTCTGTAGTACTTACAAATCTTTGGGCCGTTTGTACCTGACTGAATAACAAAGGAACACACTCATTTTCGCACTAAACATTTCATACTGAAAAATGGCTAGCTAGCTATTGTTTTTTTTTATACCACTTAGGTGGTAGACCAGCGCACGGCCCACCTGATAGAAAGTGGTTACCGTGGCCTATGGACGTGTGTAACATCAGAGAAGCCACACTCGCGCTGCCAACCATGTAAGCACAGAGTTTCTGTGCCGTCAGTGTAGAAGATAAAGCAGGACAAGCCTTTAGTCATCCCACTGAGAGCACAAATTCCCCAGTGAGCTCTGGCTACCCTACTCACCGCTTGGAACACAACACGAAGTTATTATAACCGCGGTATTCTGTAGAGCGGAGGATTGTTTCAAGAAACGGTCGGGTAGACAAATAAGTAGTAAAAATTTGTGAATTTTGCTTTGGCATCCGCATCATCATTGGGTATTGGACTGACTAGTCAAATCCGTTATTTTTACTAATTATCAAAACGGTACGTTATAAGAAAACTTATATGAAATAATTTATTGTCACGCCATAATATTTAACAGTAAAATAATTTACTATTATCAGTTGGTTGAAAATGATAAAATAAGAACCAACGCAACTTTTACCATAGTAAGTTCATTAAATTATTTATTGTAACAGAAAAATACTTAATTCTAAATGTGTTCCACATATTTGTATCAGTTAAAATATCTGCTGTGTTAGATACTTTGTTTATTTTATATTACGAAAGCTCAAGGCGATGACGAAGGAGAAAGTTTATTTATTCTTCAGGTTTAGTTTATTTTTGCTCGATAGTCTCGTTCAAGTTATAAATGAAAAAGCAGAGGTGTGCCAAAGAAAAAATGGATGGATTGCGTGGATAGGAGGAGTAACATCTTTTGGGAACAAATTAACCTCACTGACATACCAATAGGTACGTACACAAGTTAAACAGTGGACGGGGTCTACTTCTATCATCGCACCGCTCGCCGTAGGCAGGGAGTTCATCCCCACACATTGCAACCTGAGTCGGTACGCACTGTGCGGTATGAAAGAAACTTCATCCCACGCACACTCAAGTTGTTCAATAAACTCCCTGCTGCGGTCTTCCCTTGCGCCTACAATATGGGGTTCTTCAAAAGGGGCATTAGGAGGTTTCTTCAGGGTCGGCAGCGTGAGTGTGACGCTCCTGGTGTTGAACGAGTCCATAGGTCACGGTAACCATTTCCCATCAGGTGGGCCGTGTGCTTGTCTGCCAACTAAGTGGTATAAAAAAAAAGAAGTTATTTTTTTACGTGTGGGAAATCCCCACAGATATATGTATTTCCCCCAGCGAAACACGGTCGCCGCAAGCAAGGTGTCGAGCGTGAGATCTCTCAAGTAGATGAGGTTCGGCAAAGACTTCCTTATCGTAGCTGGGAAGTCGACGGCAGTAAAAAGCCAACATATCAAAATGCAAACTTTGGTCGCAACTAGAAAATTGCTATGAGGATGATAATTATTGCAAGGGAAAGAGAACCTTGTTTATAAAGACGTCTGTTAGTAATGTATGGAAGAGACTGACGAGTAATTAGCTAATAGCATCTGTATCTTTGATGTAAATAAGCCCTCTTATCTTAGTTCAATATAATTATTAACTGAGAAGATAACAACATGCTTAAGAATAATTTACTCGATAAAAACAGTGCTTCTGTGGCGAGTGTTCGTTCCCTGCTCAGTGCAAATTTTTGTAAGCATGATTTTTTTTTTTAAATAGGACACGTCAATTAGACTTCGCCTTGCCTGATGGTAAGCTGAAGGCAAAGTCTCAGAAAAGAGAGTCACCACCACATACCGTGTGACAATGGTGACACTCAGCTTGTCGGCTTCATCATATGCTTTTTCACGCCCCGCTTAAAGGACCCGGGACTGTAGGAAGAAGGAAACACGTGAGCTGGTAATGAATTCCAGGCCTTAATGGTGCGACAGAGGAAAGAGTCTCCGAACCGCTTGGTTCTTGATCGGATGTTCTTATATGGGTATTTGCATTGGTCTGGTCGTACCTCGCCAAACACGTTGAACCGTCGGTCGCAGTTGCCATGCTATGACAGTTGTTACGGGTAGTTAGAGCCCTGAAATGGACAACAACTGGTCTAACTGCAATGCTGAGGAGGTCAGATGGCAGTCGCTTCACGGAAAATATAGAAGTTCAGCCAAATCTGCAATTAGACTGGTAAAGTGTACCCCAGAATCTAAGGTGAAAACTTCAGATGCGACTGGGATTAATAATAATAATAATAAATAAATAAATATTCCACGACATTCTACACAACGCTATCTAGACCCATGGTAAGCATAGCTCAACTAGCTTGTGTTATGGAATCTAGAATGCGGATAAACATACTTAGATACTTTTTTAAAATTAATTAATTAATTCTAAAGATGATGAAGAAGAAAAACAATGCCACAGATGACTTGTACTGATATTTCAAACATCTACAGTTCACAGATTACGTCACCAAATCTCGTGAGAAATATAAAAATATAACCATATTACTTATTAACGTTCTATGAGATAGTTTTTGTAATTTAATGAATATTTTTCTTAAAAAAAAGCTATTCAATGCTTGTACTCTCGATTTTATTAGATTACATACATATAATCACGCCTTTATCCCCGGAGGGTTAGGCAGAGGTGAATTATTACCCACATTTCACCAATATTTGTATTCGGTCCCACGTAATATAGGGGGCGAGCCTATTGCCATGCATCTGAGGCTGAGTCTGGGCTGTATATATCTGTTCGATGATAAACAGCCCTATCCCTTAGTCGTCTTGTACGACACCACATGGGAAGAGATGGGGTGGTCCAAATTCTACTCTGCCGGGAACCACGCGGCGATTACATAAACCTTTATTGTACACCAATGAATTATAGTACATGTACGGACAGCAAATGAAAGATGTACATATTATCTGTTAAGAAATTCTGTAGCAGTTTGGAGAAAATATTCGTTGCTATAAAATGATGCAAAGATCTTTTAGAACCTGTTATATAATTACTGTCGCCAAAGTTAGTCGCTAGATTAGACCAAAAAGGGTTAATGAAATGCGAGTGTCGTATAACTTCCGCCCCAGCCTACTAAATTACAATTAAAAAAAGAAAAACAAACTTGAAATCATAATAAAACAACAGTTGTAATTTCAAAACCCCCGGGGACAATAGGAAATTACAACTACCTATATAGTAAGTGAAGCCATTGTTATTAACACAATGAAACTTCCATTACCCATCGCACACTTTAAACACACCTTTCTACTTGTGTTCTTCATTTATTCACTTTATTAAATTGTTGACCGCGGCTCCGCCTGCATGGATATCAACGTAGATTTTCACAAGCTGTAATCTGTATCCTAAATTTTATTCAAAATCCAATATGTTCCAAAATGACCAACTGTCACACCCCATTTGAACCCCATTTAATCCCTTTTTCGATATACAAGGTAGCCTATGTGATATAGGCTACCTGTATATAGGTTACATCCATTCCCAAGCTCTATAGTTTATCTCTGTAACAAATATTAACAAGATAGGTTCAGTGGTTTGGTCATGAAAGCGTAATAAACAGACAGACGATGGTAACACTATAACATTCATAATATTAAGTATGGATTCTTTTCAAAACATTACCTGCAATGCTCTCAGTCGAGAGTGTGAGTTACGACTAAAGAAAAGTTATTTCGCCTGTCTGTGGACTGTCGCCAATTTTTTTCCTCTATACGTCCCGTTCAGTTTTTTATCATAGAGTTATTTATCGTTGAGGGCGTAGCTATGACTACATAGTGCACCGCTATTTGCCACTCGAATGGGCTTGGCTTCATATAATGGGATGTTATTGTTTCTTTATCAGTGTTGTTGTGGTCAAGGATTTGACCTTACTACTACGCATAACAACCAGCTATTAGGAGTTTGACTTATATTTTGTTATGTAGGTCGCTCATGTCGTTTTGACACTCGGAGCATATTTTTGGATTGTTTAAGTTCATATAAGTACAACAATGCAGTACAGTAATGTAATGCAATGCACAGACAACCTCTGAATAAGTAATGACCACAGTTTTGGGTGACGGCTACTGCTTTTTCAATATCTATTTAGCAAATAAGCACATGGTCTAATTGTTAGTGCGACTGGTCTTCATACACTTGTAACAAAGATAACTTCTGCAGGAAGGAAAATACTAGAGTAGGACGAAAAGATATACCTAACGGAAGGGTTCTTCTGCAAGGGGACTGCGTAGAAACCTGGTGCTACAACCTAAAAGCCGTGTACCGTGTTTTATTTTCGTTGCTAGTTAACATACATCTCTAACAGAGATTGCTATTTATTTTCTTTATTTGCATGTAGATATGATTCCGCTACGAATTATGTTTGTTAGGAAATCAATTAGAGTTTGAATTATGTAAGGGATTCATCGGGAAAACCCAGCAAATAAATATACAAATAAAATTACTGAGCAATGTTATTTGCCAAATAACAGACTGCTCGCCTCGCTAATGTCGAATTGGGTAAACAAAATCTGACAAATGATATGGCGTAAACATGACAGAAGAAGAAGAATGTCGAAAAACAATACACACAAGATTCGGTTTAATCTGAGCACTCCAAGATAATTACAAGTCGAAAAAGAGAAAAGAATCGCATGACAAGACGCGTCCGCGAGCAAAACGCCACACAAAGCGTATCATTTTCAAATTAAGTGGCTCGTTATTTGTAAGAAACAAACGAAGAGTCTAAAAACAAGCTATCGTAATTGATCCTATTCAACTTTTCTCACAGAATCTACCCAATTTTAATTTGGAACTAACTCTAATGACGATGAACCACCAAAAATATGTTTTGACAATACGCTTATTTAATACTCGCAAGTCAAAGAAAAGAATCTTTGAGTATTTCTTGGTGGTGTGCCAAAAATTGCTCAAATGCAACTACATGTTTAAAGTACACTTTTTAATAATAATTTTTGATTTTGTCTACGTATAGCAAGTGAAGATTGGTTAGGACCTTATCATACCGCGGCATTTTGTTACATAGTGTATTATCAGTATATCGTAAAGTCACTACAAATCCGCAATGTCTACGCTCCAGATGATGAATTTCGCTTTCTGTGACCTTCAAAAACTGCTACCGCCACTTTCGCCAGTGTTAAGGGATTACAGCAGTGGTTTTCCAAACACAGAATTTGATGATCTTTCAAATGAGTTTGGTAATTTTATCATAGTAGATACCGATTTTTTTTGTTTTTCAAAACGAATTTCTGGTATTCCCACCAGGGTTTAAGCCTTGTAGCATAGCCATTCCGTGTTCTCCTATTTAAACGCGTAGTAGTAATCTGATTTAACTAGGTATAGTTGTTGTCCTTTTTATACTTACTACAGAATAACGGATAAATTATTCAACACCCGCCATGTTCCAGATCGGACTGGATTATGCTACCAGAGTCCGACTTATGTAACATTGTACGGTCTGCTAAGTTTGACGCTATTGGTGTGTATTTATATAGTGTTATTGTTAAATTATATTAGCTTATATAATTAGGTATATAAATACTCTAGTATCCGGAAAGTAGTCAGTCAGGATGCTCTGGTTATGTAACACACGTAAGTTTTGCATCCCTATTACTATTGTAAATGCGAATGATTGGTTTTTTTTTTTTTTTTTTTTTTACGTGCGCAAAATCCCCACGGATACCTCCCCACCGGAGCCGGTGGAGGAGGTTATGTCGGACTCGAACCGACTAAAACGCACGCCGCCTGTGGGTCGTTTTGGTTGCCGAAGGTGAGGTTGACAGGCATATCCCTCGCACCCCGGCCGACCCAGGGCCATCTCTCACGATCTGGCCCTCGTCTCGGGTGTGGGGACTACAGAGTCCCCAACTCGACCCCGGAAACGGGGAGGCGCGCTAGGCGCGCCACCGCCGCGGCCTGCTTCTGCCAGGGTAACAGGCGGCTCCACCTGTCACCCCCAGGCCGGCGCTCATGGGGGGCGGAGGTCGTTCATCGACCTCCGACGCCCGAGTTGCCTTCGTACGCGGGCAGCTTGGCTTGCGATCCTTCGTCGCTCCCGCTGCCGCTCCCGCCCCGCCTCCTCCTTCACGAGCATTACTTGCTCGCAGAAGGAGGCGCCGGCCGCCCACGCATCCGCGCAGCGGACCATCGCCGGCGAATGATTGGTTTGGAAGGATGGATGGATGTCCCATATAATATTTTTGTTACCTACTCAGTCACGGTAAGAACCTGAGTGTGTGGCACAGAGATACAATATAGTCTGGAACAGGTAAATTTTTATCCCGTGTCCTTTTTAAAATAAATCAACAATTTGAATTCCCAGAAGCATCGTATTTAAAAGCTATTCCATTAGAATCCAGTCAGATTATCCAAGTCCAAATCTCAAGGAAGTGTCCTGTAAACCGATTGCTTGGAACGGCATGACCTGTGAAATATTCCTCGGAGACGAGTGAAGGGTCCTTAGAGTCGTCAGACCTGGCGAGCCGCGGCCGAATAGTTTATTACGACGAGTGATTACGTAACAAATTTTATGAGAAATCATATTAATCAATCTATGAACTGTTGATCAATACCGCAGACAAAGGGACCTAGAAGAGCTGTTTGCACTAACCCAAATTCAGTGTGATGTAACTATTCAACACGAATGTTCTGTATGACGTTATATACTAACGCCTCCATTTATCGCTCTGTGCCATTGTTTGGCGATTCATCATATCAGTAGGGCTGCCACCTTCCAGTCCAGATATTTTATGATCTCGTCGGCAGAAATAGTAAGTTCCATGATATAATTCGCGAGAAGTCCCGATACCTTGTTTAATAATATATTATGATCTGTTTCTTAAGACACCGTTACCGACACCTCTTATGACAGATTGTCAGAATTCACGTATGACACTTCTGTATACAATTTCTTAGAATACTATTATTATTATTATTCTGTAGTCGGTAGATACTAAGTACGCTTCAATTTCCTTTACTTAAATGGCTATAAGGAAATTCAGACGAATAAATTGGTAGCGAAACTTCATAATATAGATAAGGACTTCGGTGTTGGCATATGTTGTCTGTCATTTATTAGTCTTGCACTCGGTTATATATTTTTTTTATATAAATAGGACACGTCAGTTAGACTTGGCCTCGTCTGATGGTAAGCTGAAGTCAAAGTCTCAGAAAAGAGGGTCACCATACATTAATAACCTCGTTTTGTGTTACCGGTGGTGAGTAGAGTATCCAGAGCTCACTGGAGAGTTTTTGTACTGTCAGTGGGCAGACCAAAAGCTTGTCCTGTTCTGTCTTTTACACTGACGGTACAGAAACTCTTGTGCTAACAGGGTTGGCAGCGCGATTGTGTCTCCCTTGGTGTAGCACACGTCCATAGGCCATGATAACAACTTCCCATCAGGTGGGCCATGTGCTTGTCTGCGAACCAAGTGGTATAAAAAAAAGTTTTAAGTGTGAACAAGATATATCTAACCAAGAAAACCGCATTGAAATCCTTTCTGTAGTTGTTGCGTCCATCGCAAATAAATAGATAAGAATTTTTAAATAAATATATATTTTTGTGTTCAGTATCGTTAATATAATATAACCTTTAACCTAAGTCCCTCTATTTTTATATTTCCACGACCGATTTACAATATAAACACTTACAATACAATATAAAAAATAATAAGTATATTTTAATCTATTTGACATGATTATTGATAAGATATTGACATTTTTACTGAATTTCTGATTTGACATTACATTACATAATGATTTGAACTGTTAGTGAAAATTGAAAGCAATTAATGCGCATCTTATGACTAAGCGTCTCCTCACGCATATATTTGTACGCCGCTATATGGGGCAAAACATGACTGGACTATATATTATATACTATTACTGACCTATTGCATGCTTTTGTATGTACACACATGTTTTGAACAAATAAAACGATTCTATTCTATTCTATTCTATTCTATTCTATTCTATTCTATTCTATTCTATTCTATTCTATACTTAGACGTGAAGTTGAAACACAATGTTTCTATAATAACTGCCATCTTGCAACCTTAGCTGCACCGGTAAAAGATCACGTTTGGCCTACTAACTGGAACGCACCGTTTGTACCGACTTTTGGGAACTTTTAATTATACCCATTGTTCCTTTAATACGTTGGCTTTTGTATAGTGTGATGACCTGACCTCACCACATATAAAAAAAAACTGTTAGTTTGTAAAATGTCGGAGTTCAGCGCGTCGCGGTTGGACTGGAAGAGGCGGACCCCGGAATGGGATTAACGCAAAGATGATGTTAGGTTGTAATCGATCATCTTCCTCTGATCTTCGTCCCTACTCGTTGGGATCGGCTTTCAGTCTTACAGGAAACGGTTGCACTTCGATATTTTACATGAACAGCGGATCCAAAAGGCCACATCAAGTTTAGTGATTCCGCTAAAAACAAGTAGATACCTTTATGAATTTCCAGTAGAACTAAATAGATTCCTATAAAATTCGTTAAATGTAAGTACTAAGCAGATTCGAATTTCGTGTAAATATCACCGCATGATAATGAAGTGAAGTTCAAGTTCAAATGAAGTGATCTTTTTAGACCTACAACCTACTGCCGATATCCAAGTTCTGTAGTACTTGTTACTTTGAATAAATTTTATAGTTCCGTTCTGAAGAACGCCAGCCTATTTGCCCACTTGGCGGAATCGAGAATCAAACTTATATCTCAGCAGGCACTCGCTACCGGAGGCAGAAGAAAACGCAATTATTACATTCAATAATGATAGGATTCTAGAATGTTGACTATAAGCGCCGCGGCCTGCTTCTGGCGTTAGCAACAACCCTAGTGTAAGTACTACCACGCAGTTCCACGCATACAAATTATTTGAAATTTGACACACGTAAAGAATAGATAATAATATGATTTTATTTGACTGAAACAAAAGGTATAATACATAAAGTTAAACAAGCATTTTGTGATTGAAAATTAAAAAGTAAAATTGTTTGTAGTGACTGATTATCAAGTACCCCTTGCACTTCACTTTTCCATCAGTGATTACTTTACGTTTGCTTTGACTTTAACGAGAGCGTAAAACAGAATGTTTATCTGTAAGCTCCTGCTACATCGGTAATAGCCTGGGGCCCACGACAATCTCCTTTGTGGTTGACTTGGGCACACACCCATGATGTAATAAGCTTTTCTTTTACAAACACGTTAGAGATATTTATAAACGAAGCCTAGTGTGCATGTATTTACGTCAATCGTATATATTGGTATTAGACCTGTATACCTAATTCACAAGCCGTATCAATATACGTGTAAGGTTTCTTTCACCGACTCCGAAATAGCTGACAATGAATAATAGATTTCCTAATGCTCTGGCCATGACCGAAAAGTGTAGCACAAAATATAGGCTATATCAAGTGATAGAGATACATCCCTCATTTGCGTACTGTTATCCGAGTTATCGACTGATTGACACTTACTAATTCTATAACCGTACCTTGGTCATGTAATGTTATATTATCTGTGGACTTACCATGACGTGTTATAAGCAGTTGTGTTTTGGGCGACAAAGTGGTGGAGCGATATATTCTCACCTAGAAGACGATCGCTAGTCAATTGTCACTCCTAACCAACGGCTTCGAGTATCTGGAGTATCGGGGACCAATAGAAGCGCAGGAAAATCTTTCGAAATATTCCCAGGGTTACCAATGTACAAGCGGTATTGGTGGTCGGAAGAAAAGAAATAGACTTTCACTCGACGAATAGTCTGAAATCTGCTCACAGGTTTTGAATCTTGCTTGCCCCAATTTTTCCGCCCGTAACTACTAACGTTCTACGAGCACCTCCAGGTTTTCCTTAAACTGTCAGAAACCGATTCTTATTATAAATGATGCATTGACGTGCTAATTTGCTCGAAGCGATTATGACGAAATACACAAGTAACGTGTTCTAAAAGTGAACTACTGTTTTAGGCCCAGCGCACACCGCTTGAAGCGCGGCGAGGAGCATTTTAAGACATCAATTTAATATAAACTTTAATTCTCTTGATATACGGTCGAAAAAAATATCAAGAATAAATTCGCACACGGCGCCCGGAGCGGCTACAAGAGCATGCGCGCGACTGTACTTTCAACCTTATGACAAGGTTTTTAAAGTTTATATTAAATTGTTGTCATAAAATGCTCTTAGCTGCGCTTCAAGCGGTATGCGCTGGGCCTTAGGACTGCGCGAAATCCGTAACAGGAAATCCGCTGGCGATAAGTTGACCGCTAGCTGGACTGACACCATTCTATGACAGACGTTGCTAAAATTAATTTTTGTGATTTATGCACAGTTTTTAAAGATTATTGTTGGAAATGCGGAACGCGTGCGGTGGACAATTATCTTAAAAATATTGATAGATAGGTATATGATATGACTCCCACATTGCCCCTTCTGAACTGTATATATACCTACTACTATGTAGTTAACTATCCAAGAAGCTCATTTAGTAGACTGGGTTAATGAGTTGAGTTGAGTTGACTCTTATTACAGTTCCATAATCTGCATTGCGACTTACATACTTACGTAGGTACTATAAGGAGAATCAGATTTCTCAGTAGCTTCATAAATTATAAACAAACATATTATTCTTATGTACCGTTTCGAAAAACTCGCGCTTGCAGAATCTGAATATCTTAAGTGGCCGAGTTCACAGACCGGCTTTAAAATCTCACAGAGAGGCGTTAGGTTCGGTACACGTCGAGATTCTGATATGGAACCAGGAATTATAAACAAACTATGCAAGTTATATGTTTAATATCCGGTGCAGATAGCCGGCAGATTGCACTTGTGCCAACGCTCCGTCTCAATATTTAAACGTTTGCGAAAGAGAATGTACTTGGTACCTACTACATACGCGGAGTTCGCGAACGAAATTACAGCAGAACGAACAGCGTACTATAGGATTATTAGGTACTGGAAAATATTCAGAGTTACAATTTATTGAACAACTTTCGTTTGTAGGCAATTAACACCAACAGTTAATCTTTAACTGATGTAGGTAATAGGGACTCGAGACGGCTGTGACGGGGTACCCATTTCCAAATTCTTCATTCATTATTCACAGCATACATATTTTTGTAATGCAGACAATAAGGGTTTGAAATAACACACATTTTTCTCAAATGGTTTTTGGTAAATTACGACTTAACCAGACTCGCACGCAGTCTGGTTAAGTCGTAATTTTACTCCTATCAAGGAATGATCTTGAATTAACAAAAAATACAATTTCGTTCAAACCGAAAATCCGGGATCTCAAGAGTCAAACTATGTACTGTTACGGAGACAGTAACAAATAATAATACTTATGTATTATTCTCATGAATTCATAAACTATTGTTATTTGATCGTGATTCTTATATTATATCATTTCTTTACACAACAATGACGTCATCCGACAAACGAAACTTCATATATATATTCTGTGTCGCGCGCTTCATTCAGTTACTGGGTACTCCATTTTATTAGAGCATAAACTTGTCTCACTTTCCATTCAGCGTGGAGACAATTACCTCCATCTTTATAGGTCGTCTGACCACCTTTATAGGTCACGTGTGTGTATTTCCTATCGTCTCCATCGCACGTAGCTACGACTCGGCGTGTGTAGGGCTATCACTTTTTAAATTTTTCAGGTGTGCGTGTGTTACGCTTAAATTGAAGGCATTAGCACCTACTCAGTTAACAGTTTTACTATTTTTTTTTTTACAACTTAAGTGGCATACAAACACATGGGGCACCTAATGGAAAGTAGTTACCGTGACCTATGAACGTGAGCAATACCTGCGGAGTCACACCCATGCTATCGACCCTTTAAGAACGGAGAGCTTCTGTGCCATCAGTGCAGAAGACACAATCAGGACAAGCCTTTAGTCTTCCCACTGACAATACGAAAACTCTTCAGTGAGCTCTGGCTACCCTAATCACCGCCGGGAACACTACACGAGGTTATTATGACCGTGGTATTCTGTACGGTGGAGGTATTTCCTCAGTTGGACTGCTCAATTGGGACGGGAATACCGTCGTGTCGTATTCTATACTATGTACAGACGGCAAAGAAGATAATTAAATACCTTACGTACGCACAACTATGTATATTAAAAAGGCAAATAATTATCACCTTGACCGCGTGTACCAAATGAAGTAAATATATAGGTCACACTCCAATTTATCACTCGCAAGTTAAACCAATATTATTCTGTCGTCAGTCGCTCATGGTGTTATTTTCGTTGTTGTTTCGTTTGCTAAATTTAGTTTTACTAAATTATTGTGTTACATATTAATTACAAACGGTTACTAATTATAATAATTGCTGATCAGGCCCTCAAACATTGTGAAAATTGGCATTCAATTTTAGTCTTTATTTCTTTACTATTGTAGTCCAATATGAAATGAAATGAGTTTCATTACACTATTTAATTTACTCTGCAAGAACCCTTTTAATTTTGAACCTTAGCCACATTACTTTAAAGTCTAAAATTAAATTGATTTTTTAACAGTATCTGGTGTGGCGATTTGCTTTAGCAGAATCAAGGCCCAGGTATAAAGGACCAAGCCTTTCTGTATAAAGCCACAAAATACATATATCATTAGAGAAGGACCGACGATTGTATCATTATTCCTAGTGACTAGATTTTCTGTCAATTTATCATAGCTTCGCCTCGCTGACAGGAGACAACCCTAGTTCTGTTGTATTAAAGCCTGGAACGCGAATCTGACGCCATGTGTGCAAACATTGACATTGGCCTTCGTTACTTACAGTTGCTAGTCGAACATCTACGGCGTTTTCTTGTAAATATTCAGAACGCTTTGATGCCTCATCAACATCATAAAATGAACTCTCTGAAATGTTTTATAGCTAGGGTAAATCTGGTTGAATACTTACTGTCCGTATTGGAATAGAATCGATTTGATAGGCTCGCTGGCAAGCAGTAGAATTTTGTTGGCCGTAGTTGAGAGTGGCCATTTTATTTACATGTGATACATACATCATGTACGTACCTAGGGTTCTGCGTTCCTTCTGCGAGCAAGTAATGCTCGTGAAGGAGGCGAGGCGGGAGCGACGAAGGATCGCAAGCCAAGCTGGCCCGCGTACGAAACATCCGTGGGGATTTTGCGCACATTAAAAAAAGGGTTCTATGTAATAATAAAAGTAGCCAGAGCTCCTCCAAGTAGATTTTGAAGAGGAAGTATCATCCTTTCGACCTTAATCCGATCGTCTTTCCACTCGTATGCTTGTCTGCTACCTAAGTGTTATAAAAATACTAATTACTGTAATATAGGTAGGTAATAATATAGGTAGTAGGTACCTACCTAACTTATGTACTTAGATAGAAATAAAAATATCCAGTTAACATTTATTTCTTAACCTTGTGTATTGTGTTTGGTATCGTCAGCATAATATACCATAATAAAACCAACGATAACTGCAAAAACAATTAGCCTAATTGCCTACTTCGGCTACTTATACGTGTACATTATGTTTAACATAAGATAATGATACGTATTCAATAGTTTTCCTACTATGAACCAAACAGTCTCCGTGTTCAAAAAATCGGTAGTGATCTGCGTTTGACAGCGTCACGGTGTTCTCACAGTGTGATGTCTGAAGCGTGCAAGGTACGGTACCGACACGTTATCAAACAAGATGGCGGCGCGTGGCAGACATTGCGTTGTAGCGAGCGGTCGTTGACGCGGCTAGAAACGTTGGCGTTGTGCGCCGATCGATAGCCGGGTAGCAAGGGCGACACCCACTGACATCTAGCGGCAGATTGTCTAACTAAATACTCTAGTATTAAGACCGGCGTTTTTGTAAAATGGGGTGAATAGAATAGTAAAAAATATATAATGTCTAAAAAGCATCGGCGCCAGTACATACCTTAGATCAAAAATGAAAAAGCATAAGCGGAAATTTTAAATCGAATCATCGCAAAAAATGAGATGCGATATTTTCTGTGGGCCACGATTTAGAATAGAATTGTTTTCAGAAACTACAAAACATACCTAGTTCATTTACTCGCCTATCAAAATCATTTACACTGACCGGCGAAAGAATAAAATCCTGAAACATGTCAATTCATCCTGACTAGTGATGTACAATAAATAACGTTATTTATTCCGTTCATAATGCATACTTATCCAATTCAAAATGTGGATATTTTGTTATTTTATGATAGGAATTATATTTCAAACTAGGCTTGGATAATATTGCTTTTGCAAAGTCCCGAATCGTACCTGTTTACTAGATTTCGATATACATATATCAAAAACAAATATTTCCGTATAACTAAATGATATTGATGAAAACCTTTTTTAATTCATCTAAGTCTGAAACGAATAATATATTTTGAGGTTACTGATATTTTAACAAATGAAATAAAATTCATTTGTTAAAATATCAGTTGGATGATATATTTATGTTATGATTATTTATAATTATAGCTTAATATATAGATAATTATAGCTGTATACTTTATGGTATAAGTATTTAGTGATTTTAATTATTTAGTGATTTTAAATATTTCCGATTTTTATTCATAATTATAATAAGTTTATACCTATTCAATTTAGTTCAGTTATGCCAAATAGTCGGTCTTCGCCATTATTTTACCAACCCTAAAACCTCGTAAACGATATCCATATTGATTTTATTGATAATACGAGCCCGCCATCATTGATCGCTAATCAGCAACTCCGAAAACCTTGATATTGATTGTTCGTTATACACTATATTGTCAAATACAAGTACGAGACAGTAGATAGATACAGAAAATATCAGACTAACTAGTGTACTTCATGTAGGTATATGGTTTATATCGCCCACCCCTACTACGGTACACAAATTCTACCAATATACATGTACGAGATAGTAGACAGATAAGGCAAAACCAAAGAGTAAATTAGTATAAAAGGCAGATACAGAAATATATTTGGTGTAATAATATTTAGTAACGTCATTTAATGTATTCATTATGCATATTTATCCAATTCCATATTATGTTCTTATATTTTGTTATTTTTTGATAGGAATTGTTATTCAAACACAACGTAAATTAAATTAAAAAAAAAAGAAAGAAATAAGAAAAAATAATAAATATAACAAAATACGTTTAAAAACTAAAAACCGACTACTGAATAAACTAGTATTTTTTACAGTTTTTTAACTGGTTTCTTTGTCACTACAAAAACACAGTTGACATGGTCTGTTGACAAAAAATGGCAGTTTGACGTGATTTGAGTTTTAAAACTATTGTTTTTTTATTTTTTATTTGTTAACTAATAATTTTTGGTTACTGTAAGTTGGTAAAATTATTTAATTTTTAATGTTATCACTCGTTAATATTCTATAAATTGTACGCCAGTTCAAAGTTACATCGCCCATTTGATCACGCCTTTTCAGAAACGCAAACTCTGGGCGGCTAAACTGTAACGATATAAAAATTACTTACTTTCTTACCAAGTTTTATCGAAAACGATTGAAAAGTTAGGTCGTAAAGGAGTAAAAAATATCGAATAATATAGATATTAACTCCTCTAATATATTATCTGGTCTCCTTAAACCGACCATATGTACCGGCTGTTTTATAGACGTTTTGGAACGAAAGATTTTACACTGTTTCGTATAACAAACTCGTCTGGAAGTTTCCATTGTAAAAAAAAACGATCATGCATTATTTCGTTCAGCGTTGCATTATTACCATATATTAGATATACATTGTGCCAGTATCAGTTGAATTACAATAATAAGTATATTTTGTCTTGTCTACAGTGTAAAGACTTCGAGAAGGTGGGTGCCACTATAGCTGTGACGCCATGCGACGTGGTCGAAGAGGCAGACATCACCTTTTCCTGTGTAGCAGACCCTCAGGCGGCTAAAGAGGTAATATCATTTGCAGATGACGCATTAATAGTAATAAGAGCCTCAGTTTTATTGCCATAGAGTTATATAGGTATTTAAACTCATAAATCAGTATTGTAGTATTTAATAAATTGATTGACATTGAATGTAGTTACTAAATTTACACTGACATTATAATAAATTGACTGTATAAATATTATGTTATGACATCATTATGCTGTATTCAATATTATTCTTAATGTGGAAATGTCGGACTTAGACATACTCTTGTTTAAAAAATAGTGTTGATCTGTTTTAAATAATGATTATAATTATTAAAATTGTTGAATTAAGTATAAGAATTGCATACCTATTAAGGTGAAATATGGTGACACTATTTAACCTATAATAACATCTTATGTAACCCATATTTGCAAGTAATAAATAAATAAATAAAAAAAAAAAAAAAAAAAAATATTATGGTCACTCACATCAGTATCAAATTGATCAGGATATTTACCCTTAAATCATGGTGCTTGCAATAGCGTCGAAATATCGGAAACTCGAAACAATACAACATGGTAGATATCCCGTTTATTTTGATGCCATGGAGTTATGCCTCTCGAGTTCCGTTCTCGCCTTCGACTCCCGTTCTCGCCTTCGACTCGGGAAATCAGACCATATTTTCTTCGCCAAAGGGCACATGCATTTCTTTAATTCTTTAGGTTAGGTAAGGTTAAATTTTTAAATAAAAAAGAATTAGAACACTGAGATCTTAAAAAAAATTAAAGACTTCAAAATTGTTTACCTTTAGTTAAGTACCTAACTAAATAGAGTAGGTAGGTCAATCAATCAATCAGTTAGCCCACCACTGTCCACTGCAGGACATAGGCTTCTCCTCTGTAGGTAGGTTCATACTAGCAATATTCATTGTTTCATTATTCTCAATACCAAGTGCACGCTTGACGGCAATCATCTAAAATCATAGTTGGCGAAATGTGGGTGTTAATACACCTCTGCCTACCCCTTAGGGAATTTATAGGCGTGAGTATATGTATGTATGTATTATTCTAAAAAAATCAGTGGTTAGAGTTTCCGTTGCCCCGTGTATGTAAAACAGATGATGCCATGATGAAAATATTTTCGTACTGTGCCCAGTAGGTCATACCCTACAATCAATGATGTTCTATTAAAACGTATAGAACATCATTGATTTTATCTAAATATTTATGTAATCTCATATATTTCTCGCGATCTGAAAGGTGTACCACGTGATCCACATGTTCTGTTGCATTCGCACTTCCGTTGACGTAGGCGAATTAGCCTCGTTTTGAGTACCGACGCGTGCCGTGGCTCATCGTGTCCAACTACAAAAGTGGAGTACAAATAGTATATAATAATAATAAAAACTTAGCACACAAACATTCATTCATTCCACAAAAAATAGCATATTATAAATACAAACCCACCACTATTTTAGAAAACACCTCACATAAAATATACTGGGACCGAAAAATTATTACAGACCAAACCATACACTACAACAGACCCGACATTACAGTGCTAGATAAAATTAATAAATCAGTACTCATCATAGACATAGCAGTTTGCAATACACACAACCTAAACACTACACATTCAGAGAAAATGGCTAAATACATACATTTAGCTACTGAAATCAGAAGTCAATGGCAGGTAGAAAGCGTAAAGATTTTACCCATCATCATATCGACTAACTAACCTCAGCACACTACAAATGCCAAAATCCACCCTTACGCTTATACAGAAAGCCGCCCTACTTAACACATGCCGTCTGACCCGGAAATTTCTTGCTTCATCCACATCACATTAACACTCTTTTGTTTTCTTTTTCTATGTTTCACACTTGGTTAATACCCGTGTGTCTCCTACTGTACCCCTATTAACCAAAAGGGAGATGTTTTATAAAAACTATAAATATAATAATAATAATAGCCTTTATTTTCGGATAGTAAAACATTTTCTGTTTTACAATATCTATTTATATTTTCAAACATTAAAGTATGTTACTCTCTTACGCTACGCTTTAGAATCACACAGATGTATACAGCCCAGACTCAGCCTCAGATGCATGGCTCGAGTCAACAATAGTGTCCCGAATACGGCAATAGGCTCACCCCCTATTACGTGGGACCGAATACAATTATTGGTGAAATGTGGGTGTTAATTCACCTGTCTAACCCTCCAGGGATAAAGGCGTGATTATATGTGTGTAGTATGATCTGTACGTGTGCCACAATTGACAAAGGTCTCCTCCGTTCTGTCCCCAGCCGTCCTCGCCCATGTACCACCTGCTACGACATTAATGTCGTCCACCCATCTTCTGAGTGGTCTACGCCTTTTCCTTTTCTTATAACTCGTAAACCTGTTCATTTATCACTTCTCCTAACTGTATGGCCTGACCATCTCCATTTTAACTTTTGAATGGTTGATTAAGAAATAGAAAAAATTGGATAAGTTCAGGCGGGATTTCAAACTATTTTTTTAAATGGTTGTTGTAACATTTTTTGTTTTTGTATGTTTTTTTTTATAGTTATATAGTTTCTGTAGATAGTGACGAGAAATAGTAGTCAAGATATTTCCGGCGTTGTTATTGATAATATTTGGTACACAACTAGGGTGTAATGTTAATCAGGTGGAATAACAGCCAGGTGTGCGGTCATCCTTGCGGGTGGACCGTGAACGTAAAGGAAAGGTCCGTAGGCGTTGACCTTTACTGGCGCACCTGTCCGGCTAATGCACACACGTACATATCAAAAGTTTACCAATGGGGAGGAGACAATTTCTAAAATTATACACTAGTTATTTTACTGTTAGCCACGTGGTTCCCGGCAGAGTAGAATTTGGACTACCCCATCTCTTTCCATGCGGTGTCGCACAAGGCGACTAAAAGATATGTCTGTTTAACAACAACAATTATTGTTGAAATGTGGGTGTTAATTTATCTATGCTTAACCTTCCGGGGAAAATGGCGTGATATATGTATGTAATTTTATACTAGTGACGTCACTTTAGTGAATCTGTACCAGTATTATAAATGCGAAAGTTTTATAGGATATTATACATACATATAATCACGCCCTTATCCCCGGTGGGTTGGGCAGAGGTGAATTCACCCACATTTCACCAATATATGTATTCGGTCCCACGTAATAGGGGGTGAGACTATTGCCGTATTTCGGATACTATTGTTGACTCGAGTCATACATCTGAGGCTGAGTCTGGGCTGTATATATCTGTCCGATGTTAAACAGCCCTATCCCTTAGTCGCCTTGTACGACACCACATGGGAAGAGATGGGGTGGTCCAAATTCTACTCTGCCGGGATATTATCAACATGTTTGTATATACATAGATACAAATTGCACAGAGATAGATTTTACGGATAAGGTTAATGATTAGGCCTCAATTTCGCCAGTATGTTTTTTGCCCCATATTTATTTCTAAGTATTTTCATATATATTATTATAAATATAGGTATATTTAGCCGTATTCTAGTACCATCCAAAGTTTTAGTTTGGGTCTATAGTCCAATCAAATAAACATGAACAATCTTGATATGTCTTTTTTAATATGTTTTATTTAAAAACTTAGTGTATTAATATTTTTATGTTTAAAAACTCATTATAAAAACTTAAAACCAAAATCGAACCACTAGAAAGTCACTACAAGTATGTTTACCTTTAGTTAAGTACCTAAGCGAATGGAGTATAGATGGCGCTGTGGAACAAATTATTATTGTTACGTTTATTTAATTAATTTTAATATTGTTAATTAAAAACAGATGGTGTTCGGTAACTGCGGTGTGCTGCACTGTCCGTCTCTGGAGTCGAAGGGCTACGTGGAGATGACCTCTATCGACGCGGACACCTCGCACGACATCGTCGAGGCCATCAGCGGGAAGGGCGGGCGGTATCTCGAAGCACAGGTAAATCCCCCCCGCCCCTTTCTTTAACGTGTGAAACCCCCACCACTGGAGCTGGTGGGAGACGTTATGTCAGACTCAAACCGACCAAAACGCACGACGCCTGTGAGTTGGTTTTGGTTGCCGAAGGTGAGGTTAACAAGAGGTATCCCTTGCACCCCGGTCGACTCAAGGCCATCTCTCTTGATCTGCCCTCTCCTCGGGTGTGGGGACTACAGAGTCCCCAACTCGTCCCCTCGTTCGCGTCGTGCTTCTGCCAGGGTGACAGGCGGCTCCACCCGTCACCCCAGGCCTGCGCTTATGGGGGACGGATGTCTTTCATCGACCAATAAATCTCCCCTTAAATTAAAAGAAGCTCCGTCACCACGAGCTTCTTTTTCAGGCATCGTTGACTGACACAGCATCTTGAGCGTATTAGCTGCTGATAAGTGGGACGGTCCGATGCTGGGACACTGGGTTCGAACGCATATACTGTAACGTGTGCAGTGTCTTCGTGTTCTGAACATACTTATCTACTGTTATACTCTTTTTGTTATTTATGTGTAGGATAAGATATTTGTTACTAACACTATGAATCATCATAGGTCTGAAATAAAGAAGATAGATAGATTGATTATTCTTTATTGTACACCAATAGATTACAGTAAAACTTGTAGGTAGCATGCGTACAGTTTAATATACAATGGGCGGCCTTATCGCTGGAAGCGATTTCTTCCAGGCAACCTTGGGATGGACAGTAATGTAATAAAGCAAAAGATTTGGTGTAGTTCGTAAAAGATTATTTATTATTATATTATTATTATTTTATGCAGTTTAAAAGTAAGTTTATTAAGTCTACAAACATCTTTAAAGTGTTAATTATTTTTAGTTTTTTTTTCATATATTTTGCACCTAATATGCTGATTTCAGACTTACTGTCTTGAACATATTATTTACACGGTATTTTGAGTAGAACTTTAAAATAATGGTCATAATGTTTGAAGAAATTGAGTTAGAAATGCGTGAAAGTTGTTTTATTATACTCGGGCACGCTCGACCATTGCTCATTTTTTAAACAACGGAGCGTGTTTAAAGAAAGTGACCCATATAATCATATTAATTTATCTTTGTAAGATAGTGATACTTATCAGATTTTAAATTACTACGTACTTATAATCACGCCTGTGTATGGTATATACAGAGGACGAAGGCATATACCGATGTAATACCACTAGACTAATCCTGCTTATCCTACTTAATAATAATAATAAACAAAATTATTTCAGACCTTGATCCATAAACAATGTTAGTAACAAAATTACACAAAATAATAACACAAAATTACAAAAATCAGTTCATATACCGGTTCCGCCTGCCTGACGCACAGAGAACATGCATTAATAAATGGGATATATATAAAAGTCCGTTGAAAATCTTGCTGGTAACTTTTCAAGTCGGGGCCACTTTAATATTTTTAATTTTGACGTATTGTAGGTACAGAACTTTGACTTAGTCTATGGCCAGGCACGCAGAGACTGCTGTTTGGGTGTAAACACAATTTGGTACAGAGATATATTATTGTCTAAAATAGCTCTATTAGCTTCTTTTTATTCTAAAAATAGGTTCATTAGTATGGGTTTAGACTGGGCGCAAACGCACTGTTTCCTGATTAGGGAACGAATTCAGATTTGGAAACCTGAATGCTTCATTTACGTTTAATATTTTCAACAAAGAGCACACGTCCTTACTATTACCGAACGGAGAAAAACCAGGCTTTCGTTTTGGAATTCGTTCCGTGTGTTTGGTTTTTAAGAATGGAAATGACGTCATTCTGAACGCAGCGCTCACATACATTTCGTATCATTCAACGCATACGAACAGAAATGTCCATTCGGAACCGCGGTAGCATTGTGTCTCAATTCGAACTGACCGTATAAATTCCTAAAAACGAATGTATTTGCTAGGCACGCGGAATTAAAAACTATATTTGTATATGAATTTATCACCCGATAATTAACTGTTGCTAAGCACGGGACGCTGACTCTGTCGTCAAGCTGATGTCCATTACAATTATAACTATTTAGGTAGTCTTTAGAATCTGTTTCTATCATTTTAATGCAAATGAGACAGAAATAAACTAAGTACCTATTACACAGTGTGAATGCTAACTTTTTGAACACAAAAGGTACATTTAGTAAATTTTTATTTCGACTATAGCCTTGGTGATACTTTTTATAACGAATTGTACAGGGATACACGTTTTCCCTCTACATACTGTCCCAGGATCTTTAAACGGTACTTGAAAAAGCATCTATCGAAGCCATCAAGTTATACACCACTATTTTAAGATCAACAGCATCTGGAACGGTGGCCGGTGTATTCTGGACTTCAGCTTTATACCATCTAGTGAAGTTCACATAATAATTGAAAGCCTGAGTATATGAATTTAATAACTATCGATTCCATCTAAAATATTTGAATCGGATATTGCATAACTGGGAAAAATGGACTCTGAGGCAATGTCCTCGGATCCAACCGAGCCTGGCCCGCTCTGCGATATTTTCCTTGAAGCGATTGCCATATGACTTCCACACCCCATTGCTGATACAGAAGCATTGCAGTTTCTAGGGCTCCTACTATCCGTCATACCATAACGACTGTCAAATGTCATAGTTGTTTGTATGACAATCAAATCAAACCCGCGCCCCCTGTTGAGCTCATTATCTCTAAGCCACATAGGCTGTCTTTTTCTATTTTACTTACGTTATTGTGCTAATATTATTTCAGATCCAGGGATCAAAGACGCAAGCAGAGGAAGGCACCCTAATCATCCTCGCAGCGGGAGATAGAACACTGTTCGATGACTGCCAGTCCTGCTTCAAGGCCATGAGCAAGAACTCCTTTTACCTTGGTAGTAGTAAGCTTATCCGGTTGCGGCCGCGAGGAAACTTGGACGTTGACACTTATGACTTGGTTTTTGGGTTTTCCCGCGATGCTTTTTTCTAAGTCACTCTTTTTATAATAAAATACTTATTCAATTTTTTTTGGATTTTTGGATATTGTAGTAAAAAAGGCGAGCTTAACTCAATATTCAGTTTTCTTCCAACAAAACTTAGAGTGATAGAGAGAAAATATAAAAAGATTTTGATAGAGGACAGAGCCAAGTGTACAGCAGAGTGGGTATGACAGACTAGGAAAGAGAAAGTTTAGAGAAGTTACACAGATTACAAATAAATAGGTAACATCCAGGTTGTATGCTTACGAGCATACTAATTACAGGATATAATATAGAAAGATAAATAGATCCATACACACATACATAAATAAAACATAGTGGTTATAATATTATAATAGTTATGACACTAGTAAGAAAGGCTTTATTCTACTCCTGAAGAAGTCATGTTTCACGACCCACCTGATGGAAAGTGACCTATGAACGTGTGTAATACCAGGGGGGTCACACCCGTGCTGCCGACCCTGTAAGAACAGAGATTTTCTGTGCCTTCAGTGCAGAATACAAAATGAGGACAAGCCTTCGGTCTTCCAACTGACAGCACAAAAACTCTCCAATGAGCTCTGGCTAGCCAGATTGACGAACGACCTGAAAAAGGTGGCTGGAATAGACTAGATACGGAAAGCAGAGGATCGGAAAAAATGGCGCACATTGGGAGAGGCCTATGTCCAGCAGAGCTCTGGCTATAGTGTTTCTAGGGTTACCTTCATGTTCTTATACCTTTCATTCAATGCGATGAAACTTAGGCAACTTATTGCGCACAGTGCCGTGAAGGTTACTATCAAGAAAAAAAAAACCAACAAGTATCTATGTTTGCTAGATATTAGCAGTTTTTTTATTTCTTTGTTATATTTTTATGTTCAATTTAATATGTTATTTATTTGCATCGCGGGGTGTATTTTATAATTTTATTGTTACAATTTTTGGTTGTTATTTTATTTAAATGTCAACGTCTAAATCTAAGCTGCCTTCTAAAAACTTTTCATTATTACACTTTAACACTTATATAGACTAAGAGAAACACTAACATTCATAGCATCTGTCATGCAGAAGCACCAGCAATCAAGAGGTTTCACCTTCATAAACGCTTGGTTCAAGAACTAACTGCTTATGCTCCTCATATAACAATATCATCTTCCATAGAATTGATTTGCTCGCATCTGAACTTCATTCTAGTAGCTCTTTACCATCCAGCAGACTGTAATCTGTGTATTCAATGAGGAGATATAAATCGTTTGTAAATTAAGGAAAAAGGCTCTTAAAGAATAAACAATGACGCTGTGTTAGCGTAAAAGACAGGTTTTCATCGTTTATCTACTGATAAGAAAAGACGAATGCTGTAAATTAAAGTCTTGCGCATCAAAAACTGAATACAAAATTCGTCTGCTAGAATTTGTAGCGACCATTTCAAACCTGATGATTTTTATGTGGGGAAACATTTCTCTTAATCAATTAACAAATTAAATTCGCTACTATTATGCAGGAGCACATTTTTATTGATAAATTCACAAAAAAAATTATATACTCTCAATGCAAATGTCAACGACAAGATTGACAAGCACCTCTGACATAATAAACAGGATTATAGACTCAGACAAGCACCAGCGAAGGTGACGTCATCTGAGATTAGTTTTGCCTGTGCATTCCTTGTAAATTACCTAAAGAAAAATTCTGTGTGCTGTGATGATTGGACCGACGGAATGCCTGCTGTTACCATAAAACTCGGTACGTATCTTGGACCTAAACCAGGAGAAACGGTGTGGCGCGTGCGGATTGTTTTGTAATTTTTCTAAATAGGACACGTCAATTAGATTTCGCCTCGCCTGATGATGATGATGATATAAGCTGATGACGCTCGTTTGATCTATATATGCTCGTCCACCGCCGTAACACCGTGTGCTAACCTCAATAGGCACCCAAGAAACGTGTACTTTTTTTTTATACCACTGCGTGTATAAAGCACATTTTGAGCACATTTTTGGTCCTAGATATAATTATGTCCCGAGCAATACGTCGATTTTATCATTGGATCTAGGGTATAATACTGATCTTTCTACTATAGGATTAAAAGATTTCAATAAAATCACTTGTATAGCACCATGATGTATAGAATGATTGTTTAAATTTTCTATGCTTTGTTTTTCCTGTATTATTGTTACACAAGTAAAAATAATTGTAATAAGGGACCGTTCAAGTATTTTCCCCCTTGTCAGCAAAAGTAAGCAAAACTCTACCCCCCTCCCCCCATGCTAACGTAAAAATTGGTACATAAATGCATTTCTTTTTATGTATGTTTTATGTTAATGTAAGGGTAAATGCATGTTATATTATCTGTGAAAAAGTAAATAACTATTGCTCACGTAATCATTAACTATTTCCCCACCCCCATGTCATCAAAAATAAGCAATGCAAAGACCCCCCTACCCCCTTTAGTGCTAACGTAATACTTGAACGATCTCTAAGTACAGCATGTTGTGTTTAATAGTAATATCACTACATATACAATATAGCAATAATCACTGTATTAGTAGCTAAAATATGTCTCGTGTCTTGCTTAATCATCAGTTACAGGACTCTGCAGCTACAGACATACTCGTCTGTTACATTCTACAGGGATATACAGACAAACAGCATTTCCCTATCGTGTCGTTTAGCTGTGTATACCTGGAGAAGTAACATTATTCTGCTATAGCCGAACCTTGGAAGACATGCTCCATCAACCTGAAGAAGATTCTGCCAGTATATAACCACTTGTCGTGTCTACCGAATGCTTCAGTTTTGAGTATATCTCAACACTGAAACTTTCGGAAGACTGCAGGAGTAATCTTCTTGAAGCGAATCTCTGCTGTTGTGTTAATTTTTTTAAATGTGTTCCTATGTTACACCTAAGTCATACCTAAATTATAAGTGTATCTATGAAGAAATAAAATGTACCATCCAAATTACGCTTCCAAAAACACAAGGCTGTACCTCTAGTACGAAAATCTGTCGTAATAGCATCGTAAATGTAACGAGAGAACGGATCATTGTGGTTGGTCAGTTGCCTGCTGTGATGCTGTTTGTGTGTGAAGCCGGCCAATCGCAATACTGTGTTATTTCGATACCTCCATCCCCGGAGGGGTCAGAGGTGAACCAACACCCACATTTTACCAATAACTGTATTCGGTCCCACGTGTAAGGGAGTGAACCTATTGCCTTGTTCCGGGCACTACTGTTGACTGAAGCCATGCATCTGAGGCTGAGTCTGGGCTTTATATATCTGTTTGATGTTAAACAGGCCTATCCCTTAGTCTCCTTGTACGATTCCGCATGGGAAGAGATGGGGTGGCCTAAATTCTACTCTACCGGAAACCATAGTTTTTCATGTTAGGGGTACGGATGAAGACAAAACCGTATACAAACATACTCAATACATGTAAAGTGAAGTGTTTTGTTGCAAAGAGTAATGAAGACATGTGACGTCCTCAGGCGACATCGGCAACGCGTCGAAGATGAACTCGGTGCTGCAGGTGGTGGGCGGCGTGTCGCTGGCGGCGCTGGCCGAGGGGCTGGCGCTGGCCGACCGCGCCGGCCTCAACCAGGCCGACCTGCTGGACGTGCTGGCGCTCACGCCGCTCGCCAGCCCGCACCTCATCCTCAAGGGCAGAGGTAGGCCCCACTCTAACTTGCATTTCGCTAAATGTCTCTTTCGCACAATGATCTTTTCGTATAATGTCTTTTTAGCAAAATGACATTTTTCGTGCATAGTCCTTTTCGTGCAATGTCCCTTTCTCAAAATAGTCCTTTCCCAAAATGACCTTATCGCACAATGTCTCTGTAGCAAAATGTTATTTTCGCACATAATCCTTTTCGCGTAATGTTCTTTTCTCAAAATACCCCTTTCGTAAAATAACCTTTTCGCACAATGTCTCTGTAGCGAAATGTCATTTTCGCCCATAGTATTTTTCGCGTACTGTCCCTTTCGCAAAAATGTTTCTTACGTATAATGTTCTTTTTGCAAAAGGTCTCTTTCGCAAAATGTCTCTTTCGCAAAATGTCTCTTTCGCAAAATGTCTCTTTCGCAAAATGTCCCTTCGCACAAATGTCCTTTTCGCAAAATGTCCCTGTTTCGACTATTCATTACAACTAATTAAATAAATGTCCTATATTTTCCTATATTTTCTTATATTTTAATAAGTAAATGCGATATTGGTGGTATAAGTTTATCGTAATGTCCCCCGCCCGCAGCGATGATCGAGTCGATGTACGGCACGCAGCAGCCGCTGGCGCACATGCAGAAGGACCTGAAGCTGGCGCTGGCGCTGGGCGACGCGCTGGAGCAGTCGCTGCCGCTGTCCGCCACCACCAACGAGATCTTCAAGCACGCCAAGCGCCTCGGCTACGCCAACCACGACGTCGCCGCCGTCTACATCCGCGCGCGCTTCTGATCCGCGCCCTCCGCACCCTCCGCGCCCTCCGCGCCCTCCGCCTCCCTCGCGTAGGTAGCCTAGTGCAGGCCAGTAGGAGGGTTACCGTGGAACATACATCTGAAAAGTCGAGTTTGCGTTCACAAAGAAATATAACAAGTGCGACAGCTCGACGCGTTTAGTATGACAACAGGTAAACCATGTATATGACAGTCGTTTACGTATAATATCATAAATGTCAAACCCCATACGTTTATTATTTATTCTACAGTACGCCGGTCAAATAATTGCCACTTCTATTTTGTTGAATAAATTCGGCAGATCTGAATTTAGCAGCATATTAGTCATAATATATTTTTCATATGTAAGTTAAAACGTATATTTGGTTTCAAAATACGACACTTAACCGATATAATATTGTGAATAAACCGTATCTTTCTCTCGAATCGATGGGGCTTCCACTCTTAAATTCTGTTCATCAAGCTTCGCAGGGTAACGTAGCATGGAACAGCCAGTATCTATCTTGACGAACAATATACTCAAAATTATCCTAAAACCTTGTTACCTCCCCCCTCACACTGTTGACTGATTGTTCTGATACACACCTTTAGTACGGACAACAGTACAATTTTACCTGGTTTTAAGATCATTTGGAGACTTTGTAGTCAAAATCTTTCTGTTGCTGACTGAAGTTATTAAAACTTATCTGTTTAGTCCGAATGAAAAATGCGGTCTTTGGACCCGATTGCGGAATAAATCTGTTTCATGGCACCGGTTGTCCATAATTTCGGTCGTATGTTTCACGGAAGGAAGTTAGGCGGTAAAAATGTGCATTATATCATATATATAATGATGGCGCGGGTTCAAAACTGGATAAATACGTTTAAAAATTCTGTGTATTACAATATGAGGGGTGATCCGCTTCGATGTTATGCGCTATCACAGAGTATCTTATAGTACTTCGGATAGACAAGACACTTTGTAAATTGATTTGTTCCTTGTAATGTGAAATATATAAAAGTATGGTGGATCACTTGTTAATCGGGTTCGACAGTGTACTGAAATCTTCGAGTTTTATCAAAGATTTTATTCTCCAGGCACAACATTTATAAAGCAAAAAAAAAAAAATCAATTGACCGAATGTCGGCTAATAAACTTCCTTTTTACTTCTATTATTACAATCGTAATATACTATCAGATCGCAGCGGTTCTTCTCATGTATGTGTCGATGTGTACAGTAGATTATCAACTTTATTGTGTTGGTGTAAAGTTAAGAATTGTGTGCTATGTACGTGAAGGACAATATATATAGCATATTTCATGTTGTTAAAATACAAAAGATATGTACATTTAAATGAAATCTCGATTTAATAAACTTGATGGAACAAAGGAGTTTATATTGTACAAATATCAGATTCACACCGAGCACAGCCGTGTCGTATCTATTTATAAAAAAAGATGACTGTTTTGTAACTATTTCATCTCATTTTTGGACGTTTTAACGCTATTAAGGTTTACTTCAAATGACTACAGTAAGATTAAAATATAAGAGCTTTAAAATTAAATCCGTTATTATTTATTTATCGACAAACCTTATTAGAAAATCGAAAACAGATATAGTGACGTCACACTTTGTTACTAGTATTCACTGTTTTGACGATAAGAAACTCACTTGACTTGGCCATTTGGCGGAAAATAAGTTAAAAGAAATATTTTAACTGCTTTGTATAGTCGGCGACCTATCTGTTCATATTTTTAAATTTCTATGTAAAGTACCGGGTATTATCTAAATTAGATAGGTTGCTGACTCCATTTTTTTTTAGAATTAGTGGCAGCGATCACGTGTTTAGTACAGACTGATCAAACACTGACAAATACAATTTGTATAAAATTATTCGACACGTGATTCGATGCCAAAGTTTGCACTCCATAATCTACATATTGTTTTTATATTCTTTCCATGTAATATTTGTTATATCACTTGCAAAATCTGAATAAAATGTAATAATATCAATGATCATATATTTAAATGAAGTATAATAAGCCATAAAGTAAGTATATTTATCGTAGGTTTGTAAGTGCCCGGTTAATGGCTATAGGCTCGCCACCTATTACATTGGGACCTAAACATAAACTGGCGAAATGTGGGTGCTAGCACCTCTGCCTACCACTTCGGGGATTTAGCCCATAGATATAGTTATGTTATGTTTAATAAGCCAACGATTTTGTGAAATGTAGAGAGTATGAACTACACTGGCACTGTCCAATCTATGTTTGTTGTAAATCAAAGACAATTTAGCACGATTTGACATTATTGAACGGAAAGTGGCGGCTTCCTTCGTTCATATATTTACAATAGATATGTTATTGCAAGAGGCGCGTTGTTAATAGCTGTTATACGGACTCTCTCGCACTCATTGAATAGTGCATGCTCTATTGCACTCATTCAAGCGGTGAGGCGAATTAACTATGGGTGTCTATTATTTTCGGTATTTATTTCTTTTTAATATAAGGTCATTGGTAATTAAGTAGCTGAATGTTTTATTAGGTGATACTTGTACTACAAAATATAAGGTAAAATATAAAATGTTTGCTGTCTGTCTGTCCACGAATCGTTAAGTTCTCAATAGTGATTAATTATTTTTACTGTTTAAATTTAAGCTTTTTAATTAAGTCATAATGCAACTTTTGTTTAAAGTAATAAATGGTTTATATATACATTCTCATTTTATTTATTGTAGTGTTTAAATGTATTAGGGGAAATAGAATGAGATTATATGTATTAGTATAAGTAAACATCTTTTTTAAATTTTCCTTTCGTTCATTCATTCATTCGTTCCTTTCATTCATTCTGATTTGTTTCTTTCTTTCTATCACATGTCGCAATGAACTTAACATACTCTCTAGATTTAATACATATTATAAAATAAACCATATTTTAAATAAATATTAAAGATTTATTTTTAAGACTAACCAGATTTTGCATCCAGTGACTGAGATTGGTATATACTATTAGTGAATTAAGATTTTTAAAAGTTTATAACTTCCCCATTTAAGCTAAATGGCTTGTGTTAGGAGTGGACCCACGTCGTGCCTGTAAAGGATTAGATCCCGTGACCTTTCGACACCTTTCGATCTTAAGGCAGAGTCCTTAGGCCCTATTTAGGCAACTGATTTAATTTACACAACACTTATTGGGATTGTCGAGATTATGGTACTTTTCCCAAAAATATAACAAAGTTTTTCATTCCTTCTATTCGAAGTGTTATTATGTTCCTCTATAAGTGGGTGCAAATAGCTCTTGAACTTTTGGCAGAAATGTATGACACGGGAGCAAGATAGTATTTTTAAGTCGAGGGCGCTTCTTTGAATCCTTCGCTACGCTCGTGATTCTAAGTACATCGCCCGAGGGATATATAATTTGCTCTTGAGTTAGTATCTGTACTTTTCATTCTCTTTCTATGAAAAAATATGAATATGTAATCCTTCGCCCGTGGTTCAAAGTAGCGCCCTCGACTTAAATATACTATATTGCTCCCTCGTCAAACAACGGTCTGGCCCTCTCCTCGGGAGAGGGGACCACAGAGTCCCTAATTCATCCCCGGAAACGGAGAGGAGTGCACCGCCGATGCGGCGTGCTTCTGCCAGGGTGACAGGTGGCTTCACCGTCACCCCCAGGCCTGGACTTATGCTACACTTGACATAAACCGCGCTTGTTATCAGAAATCTTCGGCGTCGGGCCACCGATATATGTTATTGCATATAAAAAATGACAGAGTGAGTGATGCAATGGCTTGTCTTAGTGGCGTTCCGAGTTCCGTCGCGACAGATCACGGCGGCATTATCGTCGAATGTCGCGTCGGTGTGCTGTCTACACTTGATGCGGGTAAGTAAACAAAAAATCAATACGAGGGTAGACAATAAAACGATCGCCAAACTGATAAATAGACGTTTATGTATAAAAACACGTTTGCAAGCGCGTCACGTGGGGCGCGCGCTCGAGATGAGCTCCCCTCTCTTGTACAGCGTGCCGGAGCTCGTCACGGTGCTGCTCGAGCTCACTGACGATGACGTCACGGAGCCGAGCGAGGCGGTGACGTCACGGCGCGCTGACGCGGCGGGCGTGCGCGATCGGGCGGGCGGCGCGGGCGCGTCGTCGTGCTGCCGCAGCACCACCGCGCGCGCGTCCGACGTGTTGCGCTCCCTGGGGGCAGCGGGCTGGCGTTAGTGGGCGGGGGGCAGCCAGGGACTGAGGGATGTGCCAGAGGCTACCTACACGGAGTGCGGTTGTTGCCATTGCCATTGTGGTGAAAGGATTAGTCATCTAGACTCTGCGTTACCGAGTGCTAGGTGTCCAGAGTGCGCCGGACGTTGGGAATCTAGTTCAATTTATTGACCTCGTGAACTGATGACATGAGAGGGAGTGCGGTTGTAGTCGTCGGTTCGAGTCCGACATAATTATCCCCGCTGGCTGCGGCTTGGGTGGAGATTTCCGCATTTAGAAAAAAGGGTGTGAAGCCCCACCAAGATCTTCAGACCCCAAGTGACTTATAACCTGGTACATCTGGAGATTGTCGGACGAGCCTGGTGCAGCCTTTCTTGTTAAAACTTGGGTTAAACGGTAGTCAGTTTCGTAAAATAAGCCAAATAAATGAAACGAGTGAGGTGAAAGTAAAAAAATATTAGTACACCAAGTAGGACTATCTTTACTGCAGTCCAGGCTCACTTTTCTGGTACTCATCTATAGTACGGTCTTTTTTTTTTACGTGCGCAAAATCCCCACGAATACCTCCCCACCGGAGCCGGTGGAAGAGGTTATGTCGGACTCGAACCGACTAAAACGCACGCCACCTGAGGGTCGTTTTGGTTGCCGAAGGTGAGGTTGACAGGCATATCCCTCGCACCCCGGCCGACCCAGGCCCATCTCTCACGATCTGGCCCGCTCCTCGGGTGTGTGGGGACTACAGAGTCCCCAACTCGTCCCCGGAAAACGGGGAGGCGTTCCACCGCCGCGGCCTGCTTCTATAGTATGGTCTGGTGTGTTAACGGAAAAGTGAGTATTAGGAATTGTCGACCATCCCAAACATCCTACCAAGGATTGAATAATAGAATATCCTCTCCAAGATACTCCGTACCTATCTATTCTGTGCTATGGTTCTCTCCAGAGTACTTACTACTAGATAGTAACCTATTGTGCCTTCAAAAAGGACAACAGTGTACTAAATTGGTAACGTTTAAGTCACATCAAGAGTCGTTTCAGTATCTTGCCATTATTTTAATTCCTATATAGTAGACAATTTATCCATGCCTACTGACAGAAACACTGACTCACCTGCCAAGTGCCATAAGCCTGTCAATGTCAGGCGAGGGGCGCCTCAACTCCGCCGCCGACGTCAGCGTGACCCTCAGCGGCGTGGAGGCCTGGGGCGGCGGGCTGGCGGGCGGCGAGGAGGCGCAGGAGGCCGAGGCGGAGGACGAGCCCACGGCGGAGTCGCGCTTGGCGGAGGACTCGGAGCCGGACGTGGAGCGCCGCCGCGGGTCCGCGCGCGGCTGCTGGCCGGCGGGCGCGAACGCCGCGGGGATGTGCAGCGACGCCGTGATCACGCAGCTGTCGTCGTCCGAGCCGCCCAGGGTCTGGGATGTAATGCCACTGAACTTATTGCTTTATTCCAGTTTCGGATCAATTGAGATATAGAAAAAATAGAGTCGATTCAGCTGGGATTCAAACCCGCGATCTTTCCCTTACAGGGGGAACGCTCTACACACTAAGCCTCAGAACCTTCGCCCGAAACCATAAAAATTCTTCTACACATATACTTACGGTGACGGTTAAGAGCCATCTACAGAAATTCACACGAATTATCAGAACCACTGAATGATTTTGGTTTGGTTGATTTTTAAATATGTTTAGTTTATACATATGTCACGTTAAGCCATACGAACATGTGTGGCTTTTGTTACGGGTACTTGGAGCGCTAAAAGTCCGACACCGTCTAACTGGAGAACTTCGATATAGGCAGTGGTTTCAGCAGGTCAGGTGACAGTTACTATACGGAAAAGTAGAAGTCCAGCTGTTTTGTAGAAAACCGACCCCTATTGACTTGGGAAAAGAGGAGTTAAGGCTAAAACATATAAATACAGGTACCCGAATATCCAATGAATGGCATAAATTACGTTAGGAGGTAGGACACGGCGTTATTTCCGCGAATAGAATACCGCGGTTATAATAACTTGGTGTTGTGTTCCCAGCGGTGGGTAGGGTAGCCAGAGCTCACTGGAGAATTTGTGCTGTCAGTGGGATGACTAAAGGCTTGTCCTGCTTTGTCCTCTACACTGACGACACAGAAACTCTGTGTTTACAGGGTCGGCAGCGCGTCCCTGGGTCGGCCGGGGTGCGAGGGATATGCCTGTCAACCTCACCTTCGGCAACCAAAACGACCCAAAGCGGCGTGCGTTTTAGTCGGTTCGAGTCCGACATAACCTCCTCCACCGGCTCCGGTGGGGAGGTATCCGTGGGGATTTTGAGCACGTAAAAAAAAAAAAAAAGGGTCGGCAGCGCTAGTGTGTCTTCTCTGATGTTACACAGGTCCATAGGCCACGGTAAACACTTTCCATCAGGTAGGCCGGGCGCTTGTCTGTCACCTAAGTGGTATAAAAAAAAATGTGTGGGCGTATCGATACCTCATTGTAGTCGCTGGCGGAGTCGTTGGAGTCGGGCGCGGAGTCGCGCGCGGCGGGCGAGCTGCCGCCGCACACCACGCCGCTGCTGCCCAGCGTGCCCAGCTCCTCGCTGCTGCCCGGCCGCACCCTGCGACACGCGACATACAGCTAGCGATTCTACATCTTATTTTATTAATGATAACCGCTCCTGACGTAACGTTTCTGTAGGCTTCTGTCTCTTGAGTGTCTTCCATCATCATTATCCCAACGTTGTGCTTGCATTTTAGACTCCAGGGTCAGATAGGGTTGCTTCTGCTGATGAGCTTTTATGAATGTGACTATTGTCTCACCTCTAACCTTGAGAGGATAACGTTTCGAGTTTAAAAAAATAATGAAATGTATCATTTCGGTCCCGTAATTAGTATTTTATGTAAATTTGATTCGTCTAAATATCTTCCGAGATAGGACCCTTCAGAGATACTGATCAAAAACGAACTCACAGCTCGTTAGGTAGGCTTAGTAGTAATTTAGCCTATGTATAGATAGGTGCTGCAGTATTATACTACTGGTTCTTCTATACACCGGGATGATTCACAAAATACTGAGTACTGAAGTTAAACTGTCTTGGAAATAGCACCATACTTAATTAGGCCGGGTACCCTGGTGTACAGGTACAGTAGTTAAATTGAATCAGTTCAAGCAGGATTCGAACCCACGATATTTGCCTTACAGGGGCAATGCTCTGACCGTTGAGCCACCGAACCTTGCCTGAAATCATTCAAATCTTCCTATTATATCTGTCTTACGGTGACAGTGGGAGCCATCTACCGATACTCGTACAAACTTTCGGCACCAATTAATGATATTACAATCATTTTTAAACGGTTCACCCTTGTTTGGTCGAACAACTTTTGATCGAATGTTACAAATTCGAACAATGTTGGCCGCCGAGTGCCAGAAAAAAACAAAATATAAAAAAAATAAACCAAATATTCGATATGATTTTTCGACTAAACCACTATTAGTCTAATGAATCATTAGTTTAAATAAAATTAGTGCAAATGAAAATTCGGTGGAATGACATTATTCCAAATAAATAATTCTGCGAAATAACATTCGACCAATTAAATATTTGGTCAAATTAATAATTATTATGTGAAATGATTTTAGTGCAACTGAAATTAGTCGAAGTGATATTCGATCAAAAGTTGTTCGACCAAACAAGGATGAACCTTTTTAAACATTGATTTATGATGTCTCTGTCCAAACGATTGTATGGAAATTTAAAGCATGTTTTTTTTTTTAAATTTTATTTACTTATTTAATTAAATACAAAACATATACATTCGTCATAAAAATGCCACATAAACTCATTAGAGTTTTTCCGTGCATTAGTGCCATCAATGTTCAAACAGATTACAATAATAACAGTTTTTTATACACAAGCGAGAAATTGTAAGAACTTAGGAGGTAGAATACAAAAATGAATGAATCGATTAAGATAGGAAAAAAATAGAATCAGTTCAGGCGAGGTTCGAATCCGCGATCTTTCCCCACATACAAATTATGCTAGGCTATAATATACTTACCTACTTAATGTGAAAAATAATTGAGTTGTTGGTCACTGGTGGTTTGATATGGACGGAGTAAGAAAGAGGAATGTCGAATGAAGATTGATGAATGAAAGAGATACAAGAGCAGTGTTGTTCGAAGACGAGATATATGGGAGGTAAATTTACTGAAGGTGGAATGGTCTCACAAAATGAATTCAATCTAATGAAATAAGATATAAACTAATATTTACAAGAATATAAAATAGGATACAAAAGGTTCAAATTAAGCATCGAAAAATTCCTCCCCATCGATGTCGACTGGTAATGTGCTCAAAAGGCTGGCGGCATTGCCCCGTTGGATGGCAATGCTAATCCGTTAAGCGAAAAAGAGGCCAGCCCTTTGGTCACGCGAAGCAGCGACCAGTCGTTTTGCTATTTCTTTGTATAGCGACCGTGCACTCGGACCCCACGAACCCAGCGTTTCAACCCCAAACGGCTCAAATATGTAATTGTTTGTTATGTTATCATATTTTCGCCGTTTGAGGGTCTCTGCAGATGCCGTAACAGCACAAGCGCAATCCGTCGTACTATGAAGATGGTAAGAGGCAAGGGTGTCGACGCATGTTGCGTCCCACACCAAAGGCCTACCCATCTTCCAAGGCACCAAAGACATACCGTCCGGTCTCTCGCCATCGTTGCACATCAAACCAACTGGTTCAAGTATGGCTGGAACACCAGCGGTGACGAGAGCCCGGCAGATAATGTCATTTAAATGTGCATGACGTGACATGCGGCCTGCGCTCCTGCCGCATGATAGGCCGTGATGCCCAAGGCTGTCGACTGCCTCACCACAGTGACATTGATGAGGAGAAACACAGGGAGCACCCAAACGAAGACAGGCTGCAATTCTAAAAGTCGTGTCGTCCAACATGATGCCAATGTTGGACGACGGAAGGGCCTGAAGCCACACACCAGATTCCCACTCTCCCACAACCAGAAGGCGAGCATGCTGTGCAACATTAGAGGACGTATTCAGTAACTGTTGTCGTAATATGCTGCAAACCGGCTCATCCCACTGTCTCTGGGAGCCTAGGTTGGTGGGCAAAACAGTGTTTGGGCAAAACATTTTCCAAGCATTTCTAGCTTCGGCTTTGCCTGGCACTTCGGAATAAACCAGTGTGGGTATCAAGATTTTCCTGGTTAATTCCTTTGTGCCATGAATCGAAGCTAAAAAAGCTGGTGCCAGGTTCGGTCGTTCAAATCTACATTCAAAATTTTGCATAGGGTATTTTGAATAATTTTGTTCAACTTACCTAAAAGTGCCAAATGTTTAAAAATTTGTGATGATCGGAGAGCATGAGTTAATTTTGGGACGAAAAGACAATATCTGATAACGGTAAAAGCTGAATGTATATTAATTTGGAGGAGTCGGTCCGAAACTTCATTAAAATTTTGAATTTTATCCTCAATAAAGGCATCATAGGCACCTGATGATATTTCAGATTGGTGAGTTTGTATGAAATGTATAAGTACAATGACAAAGTCGTGACTCGTGAAATGGCTCATGAAAAAAGCAAATGGTGGGATTTTGTCTCTTCTTACCCCGAAGGGAGAAGGGCGTGAGTGTATGTATGTAACTGAATATGAAAAGAAGCAGAATCACTGTGTCAAGAAAATCTTCAAATACCTGGTAACAATAGTCATGGCTGAGGAAAGAGATCCTGATGAAGTGTCAGAAGCAGTCTCTCTCGTTCTTCTGCTGCGCGAGTAGCTTTTCTCGCTGCGTCTGCCGACAAGAGGCAGGAGACTCAATGACAAATAAACAAAATGCTTGCAAAAACGACTGGTCTACAAATATTGGGAAAAGGCACAAAGAAAGCGCAACCTATTTTTAAAATCGGAGAAGTTTTTAACATGGTGACCACATTGTTTGGTTTGAGGGTTTTGTGGACATGGTGAAAGGTTCAGATACTGTGGTGGTTAAAACACATTTCACAATAGAGGATTACGATTAGTCGAAAAAATGAAAGTGTGGGCAGTAAATACCTCGGCGTGGACACATTCCCTGGCCCGCCGGTTGCCGCAGCCCCATGAAGGAACTCCTCTCTCGACCACACTTGTCTCAGGGGGTTGTTCGAGTTCTCTGGGTTTGGTTCCACCGCACACCTGGAAAGGATATGGCTTGGGTCACACACATGCATGATTTATGTACATAGTTATGCCAAGTAGGACTGCTGGTTGATTTTGGGGGTGACAATGAGTTGGTTCCTAATTTCGTTAACACGATGTTAAAGGGATTGATATGAAGATGATTATAATAACACACCAACACATGACCTTTTCTGCTACCTAGTCCTGAACTTTAGTGCCAATTCCTCCTTAATAGTATAAGTTCCACTTATCCTTATTTATCCTCAAAACTCTACGCAGAAGTATATTTTGGGTTGTTTTGCTTTCATCTCTTTTCCAACCGGGCGCTAATCTCCGTCGCAGTGAGTCGAGCTTCATAGATCTTCATGGAATCCAAAAACCCACTTTGTATGTATACATACTGAGATACGCATAAGCTCCAAGAGCTTTAAAAGTAGCTACATAAATCCTAGTTACTTAAGGTATATGCGCGAGGTGAATGTAGGTCTCGTGCAGCAGCTCCGCCGGCGCATAACAGGAGCCTGCAGATGTCGCCCAATTGGCAGTAAGGAGACTCACTCGGCCCTCCGGAGCAGCAGCGAGTCGAGGTGCGCGGGCGCGGTGTGCGCGAGGTGGATGTAGGCCTCGTGCAGCAGCTCCGCCGGCAGCGTCCACAGCTCGCCCGCGCGCTCCACCAGCAGCCGCACCACGTTGATCACGTCCGCACGCTCCGACAGTTGCTCCACGCTGCAAGGCCGATGTATTACCAGAATTAGTCTTTCAGTATGTTTAATATGGATAAAGTACTAACAAACTGGTTAGGTTTTGACCAAGTTTGAGTTATCTTTAACCTATTGGAAGCTCTGAGCACTTAATATGCGCATAAGTATGCATGCAATTACACGACCTTCCTGAAGGTAAGGGTAATCCCTTATATACGGTAATCCGTAGCCTGTGTAGACTTGTGAACACAGGGTGGTTAACTTTCCCTATCTATCTTCATCCACTGTGGATATAGTCATACAAAAATCGCTCCATCCACTTCCCATCTTCAACATAACACAATAACGGAACATTAGGAGGTAGGACACGGGGGTATTTCCGCCCAATTGAGCAGTCCGACTGGGGAAGTACCTCAGCCTACAGAATACCGCGGCTATAATAACTTCGTGTTATGTTCCCAGCGGTGAGTAGGGTAGCCAGAGCTCACTGGAGAATTTGTGCTGTCAGTGGGAAGACTAAAGGTTTGTTCTGTTTTGTCTTCTACACTAACGGCACAGAAACTCTGTACTTACAGGGTTGGCAGCGCGACTGTGACTCCTGTGGTGTTACAAACGTCCATAGGCCACGGTAACCACTTTCCATCAGGTGGAACGTGTGCTTGTCTGCCACCTAAGTTGAAAAAAAAAAAGAAAACGACCCGTACCTGGCCGTCTCATTAGGCTTGCTCCTGTGCAGGATGTTGGGCGCGAAGATGGTGGCGATGTTGGCGGCGTCCATCTTGTTGCCGCGCTCGTCGTCGCCCGCGTGTGCCGCCAGCTGCGCCAGGAACGACAGCAGCGCGTTGAGCGTGTCGCGGTGCGCCGCCGGCAGCAGCTGCACGATCAGCCGCAGCGCCTCCCACTGGTAGCGCCGGTTCTGGATTTCTGGAACGGAACAGTTCCAAATTCATTTAATAAGTATAGGTGCAGTGCAAATGAACTGCAAGTCGGTAGGTACGGTGAAGGTGTTCATTTAGATAAAGAATGGGAGAGTGGAACCTGGGCTCCAAAGTGCAAGTTTACCGGGTGTGATGATGGGTGATCACATTTTGTGTCTCCCCGGAATAATAGTGCAGAAGCGTTGTGTTTTGGTGTTAAAATATAGGAGCGAAACTATCGCCATATCGCTGTCAATTCGGTCACTTTAGGTTTGAAGGATTAAAAGTTGGGACCAGAATGGGAAGAAAGAAAGGTGGGTACATAATGTGAGTATATATATATATACGTATGTATGAAGGTCAAGTTTATCCAGGTCCTTATGTATAATGAAAAGTACGAAATATATCAATATCCTTACCTTGTACGCGTGTAACACAACAATAATAATTATAGACTTGTTATTTGTTATGTACCTAACAAAGTTGTTAGCTAGCGTAATATAATATGGCCTCGTCCCGTGAATAAAGCAAGGTCAATGGGAAACGATACATTATTTTAATAGAGCTAACTACAGGCAGTGGAGGTTGCTGAATTACCTAACTGCACCCAAAAACACACAAAACAACCCTTTAACCAAATGTACTAGGGTACTTCATCTGTGAGGTGACGGAGAAAGAATACAAGTATCACCACCCCATCTCATCCGTAGCGTGTCGTAAGAGGCGACTGATGGAAATATAAGCAGACTATATCACTGCGAGAGACGGAAAACTCGAAATAAAACCCTGTACCAACCCGTCTGGCCAGTAAAAACAGTAGGCCAAAGCCTCTCAACATTGGGAGAGGCCTATGTCCAGCAGTGGACTATGATGGGCTAATTGATTGATTGATTGATACTAGGGTACTCACTTTGTGTTAGCAAAAATGCGGGGTAGAGGTCCCTACAGAGCAGGGGGTCGGGCAGGTCTCTCAGGAACTCCTTGAGTAGCGTGGCCACGTCGTGCGGAGACACGGCCGCGTCTAACGCCGCCTCTTGACTCCTTTCCCATTCTTCACGTAACTGGAAATAATATAATACTGTTGAGTTTTAACGTATTTTCAAAGTACCTACCATCTTACGAAGCTGCTGTAAGGTTGTTATCTTTTATTTTATTGTACGAAAAATACCCACGAATACGCCCTCGCCGGAGTCGGTGGGGGAGCTTATGTCGGACTTGAACTGACAAAGTCTCACGCCGTCTTTTTTTATTTTTATATACCACTTAGGTGACAGACAAGCGCACGGCCCACTTGATGGAAAGTGGTTACCGTGGACTATGGACGTGTGTAACATCAGACAAGCCACACTCGCGCTGCCGACCCTGTAAGCAGGACAAGTCTTTAGTCATCCCACTGACAGCACAAAAACTCTCCAGTGAGCTCTGGCTACACTACTCACCGCTGGGAACACAACACGAAATTATTATAACCGCGGTATTCTGTAAGGCGGAGGTACTTCCCCAGTCGGACTGCTGAATTGGGTGGAAATACCGCCGTGTCCTACCTCCTATAGTCTGAGGGTCATAGGATGCCAGAGGTGAAATTGCTGGAGGCATATCCCTCGCATCCCGGCCGACAGTACCTAAGGTAACCATCAAATATACGATTGTTTCTGAGTAAATAGTTATTGTAGTCTAGTATATCGATATGCGCTTGATTCAAGCCGTGTCCACGTACTTCAGTTGCTCAAGGGGGAATTCCCTGTGGTCCCCAGTGGTCGCGGGTTGCAGTCCCATCTTGGATGTGAACTTTTCCGATCTGAATCCTTCTGTCCTGTCCTGCAGAAACTGTCAGATGTAGCTGACCTGGAGGGGCCCATTAATACAGCTATATCTACATCTGACAGGGGAGAGCATGGACTGGACAGACTGTCCTTGGATGTAGAGAGAACGCCGCGCCTCCACCAGCCAAATTCGTCGGCATCAGCCCCAATTTACCAACCTTTATTACTTCTTTTGATAAGAACATATTTCATAAAAAAATAGACTTCTCTCTAGTAAGTTTCGCTATCCACGACGACGACGGCGAAAAAATACGAAAAAAATAGTTTTATGAAACTACTTCTTCCAGTAATTAAGTGGGTAGTTGCACAAAACTTTTTCTCTGATATCATGCTTTACAATGGAGACCATGGAGAATGAAATAATGTCATATTCTGTCCTCCGTGGCAGGTACATAGTAACAGTTGCAATCGTACTTTCTTGTTCCTATGACAGGATTACGCACAGTAAATCAATCCGGCAGTTGTTTGTAGACTCCACATCAACACTCAGAGTAAGAATAAAACATGCTTCGACGGAATTAGATGTTTTCACGAACGTATTGCTTGTTGCAATCGGCGGCCCCGTTGACCCAAATGTTGGGCATTTATTACAAACTTTGCTTTACTCCGCCACTAAGTAAGTATTATTGGTGTAACATTGTTGGTGGACCAAGATAGATTTGCCGCAAATATTCGACCTGGTATTTATGTTTGTTTTTGTTTGTTTTGATGACTTGTTTTGTTGAGATTTAGATATTGTCGTTTGGATTTAATTTATGAGACGATTATTGACTATTATTGTAGTTCTGTTTTTTATAGCGAAAAAAGATGAATGTTCAGTCCTAATGTTTTTTAGAATTAACGCAATAGTTATTACTATTTGAGGGTGCACAGGGTCCTTCTCGGTACCTTTGGCACCTGCTAGCTGGTGTAAATGCTGAACAATGAGGACGATAATGAGGACTTAATCCTATTTAAGACAGTTTAACATCAAACAGTATGTATGTAACAGTGTCTAAGGACTATTTAACATCAGACAGATTTGTACAGCCTAGACTCCGTCTCAGAAGTATGGATCGAGGCAATAATAGTGCTCGAAAAACGGCAATATGCTCACCCCTTATTACGTGGAATCGAATACAATGATTGGGGAAATGTGGGTGTTAATTCACCTGTGCCTAATCCACTGAGGATAAAGGCGTGATCATGTGTATGTATGTATGTTAATCCTATTCCGTTGTCATCATAGGGGCCTATTTCTGGGAACAAAGTACATAGTCTAAGTACCTATGTCTTTTTTTCGGTCGGAGCTACGCTGTACCCGTCAGATGTAATCTGTTCATTTTTATATTTTTTTTAAAGAATAGGCTCTAGGTAGTACCCAAAATTACATTAGCCCCGGTAATCCCTCAAGATAAGCTAAAGTGTAGGAGTGGTTTCATATTGGTAGTGGCCAGGATTCGAATTCAGGATTTTCCCATCATAACGCCGGCTTCTTAAACATTAAGCTACCGACTTCATTCAAATAAAAATCCCTTAAAAGCGTATCTTGACTGGAACATTAGACCGTGAGATCATCGCAATCGAGTAGCCGCGCCAATTATAGCCGCCACTAGCCACTACGGCCAGCGCTAACGTTATCTCGCCAATCAAGTGTGCTCACAGACTATTCTCATAACTAGATTCACTGATAATGGCCGTGATATCAGACTCTGTTTTGATACTTTCGTTGTAGCTCACGAGTGCGAAACCAGCTTCATACTTATAGCTGTTTCCCTTGCTTCCAAAGATTACATAGGCGATTCTCACACTGCTCCGCGTCACACGGTGGGGGAAGCGTGGTGTCGCGTCGCCTCTACGGAGCTCTTTTTGTATAGAAAACACGCGGGGTCTAACACAGAAAATGCTATCACGAGCGGTATGGCAGATCATGCGCGTACAAGCAGAAAACGTCTGGTATGGCACACTGAAATCGGCCATAATGCGAGCGATTTTAGTGGGATTTTAGTCCGAGAGCTGTTAGACACTTCTAAATCAATAATAATGCTTTCCCGCAACCGCGCGCATGACTGCGTTTTTCTGCATCCCGCCGCGGGGCGCGGAGCAGTGTGCAATGAGCAGTGAACTCTGGCTCCGCTTTTTATTTTTGATTGGTTTGTTTACTTTTATTGGGGCGACTGCTGCTGACCTCCCAACCCAGAGAGGAACGCCTGTACTAGTAGATATAGGGAGGGATAGGTTGACTTTGACCTCGCAGGTCTTAGTGGGGTCGTACACCCAAGATATATACCTGAGAGAAAAATCTAATGGGCCGTGGAAGGAAGTTCGTATTTCAAATTGTAATAGTACTGTGATTAATTTGGTTTTAATATATGTATTGATATGAACCCTTTGGCTCCATGGTACAAAAAAGCCGGTGAAATGCGAATCGAACTCGCGCACCGAGGGTTCCGTAACTTAAACTACATAAACCGTAATTTATTTTGGATCCTAATTATGTTGAATTCATATCAGTGTATAACGCATAACTGTTAAATGTTCCAATAAATAAATAACAGTTTCAAGACGTTATAGACCTGAATATAGAAAGAAAGAAAAAAATAAAAATATTTTATTTAAGTTCCACACAGACTAAGTACAAATAGGTAGGTAAGTATAACAGTTATAATTCGCAGGTATATTAAATTAAGCTACGGATGCAACATTCCACACTATGCGAACCCAAATAGGGCCCCATCTCAGCATTGAATGCTACGCACACCCTTCGTTAAGTATGTGGTGTGAGTTTCAACTTAATACCCCCCACGCGTTCCTGAGAATAAGGTCTTGAAAGACGGACAACGAAGTGACTATAAATAAGGGTTCCTATTTTCCTTTTGAAATGCGGACGTTTTCTGAATCCTCTCACTCACCTGTCTAACTCTTTTCTTTGAAGACGATACCCTGAAGAGGCCGAGCGTGTGGATACCGTGCCTCCGCAGGTGCGAGAGGCAGGCGGACACCAGGCCCGGCACCTTGGGGCCGCCACCACCAGCTTCTTCAAGCCCGGCCCATCCCCACTCTCCTGAGTCGCAAGATTCACTCTGAAATAGTAAATAATTAGAGTGAAAATACAGAAATATCGCCTTCTTTGAGTTACGAAGTCGGATACCCCGCACGTGACGTGACGTCAAAGTTTTTTATATCACTTATCTGGCAGACAAGCACATGGCCCACCAGATGGAAAGTGGTTACCGTGGCATATGGACGTGTGCAACACCAGAGGAGTAGCACTCGGCCGCTGACCCTGTAAGAATAGAGAGTTTCTGTGCCGTCAGTGTAGAAGAAAAAGCAGGACAAGCGTTTGGTCTTCCCACTGACAGCACAAAATCTCTCCAGTGAGCTCTGGCTACCCTACTCACCGCCGGGAACACACACGAGGTTATTATGGCTACTGTATTTTGTAGGGCGGAGGTACTTCCCTAGTCGGACTGCTCAATTGGACGGAAATACCGCCGTGTCCTAACTCATCTTTAAAGGGATCTTAAAAAAAGTCTGTTCGGGTGTTTTTGTGATGGGGTCAGTAAACTTCTTAGTTTAGCGTACCTATTACTGTTACTGCGGCTCTGTGCCCTTACGGCCAAGAGGTCACATAGAGCCGCAGCAACAGTGGTTTAGATAGACCTTCTTCAAAATACATAACATAAACTCACGCCTATATCCCCGAAGGGGTAGGCAGAGGTGCTAGCACCCTCATTTCGCCAGTTTATGTTTAGGGCCCAATGTAATAGGTGACGAGCCTATTGCCATTAACCGGGCACTTATAAACCTGCGATAAATACACACATAACTTCGAAAAGCATCGAAAAGTCATTGGTGTGTGCCATGGTAAAACCTGGGATCGAACCCGAGACCTCGTCTCAGCAGTTCATTACCCGTACCACTAGGCTACCACGGTTATTATACACTAGCTGACTCACCCCAGCTTCGCCCGGGGTATATTTTGAAGCTTCATATCCCTTTGAGCCCGTATGTTTTAGTCTTCAAAATATGTATGTAAAATTGCCGGATTTGTTAACATTTATTATCAATGCTCCGCTCCCTTAAGTAGTAGCGTGATGATATATAGCCTAAAACCTTCCTCAATAAATGGACTAACCAACACTGAAAGAATCATTCAAATCGGACCAGTAGTTCCAGAGATTAGCGCGTTCAAACAAACAAACAAACAAACAAACAAACAAACTCTGCAGCTTTATAATATTATTATACATTAATTAATTGGTTAAGATATAGAAAAAATTTAATCAGTTCAAGCGGGATTCGAACCCGCGATCTTTCCCTTCACCGATTCAACTTTTTCTATATCTTAAACGATTTCAATAGTTAGCATACTAAATGCTTTGAAATTTCATTTAATACATTCATGTATCTATTGAGATTTTTTTTGGCAAAAAAATTTGAAGAAACGCGGCAAATTAATCGAAATATCTAATAATCTATATAATCTAATAGGTATGCATATTGGAATATTTCACGGATGCAACTATTATAGAAAATGTATAATATGTATACTGTTGATGTGCCAAAAAAAAAGAAAAAAAAAAAGAAATAAAAAAAAATACAAACAAACCAAACAATTTTTTTTAAACTAGAATATTAGAACCGAAATTACTAATATTCCCTCTAACCCCTCCAGCTGAGCTAAATTGCTTGTGTTAGGAGTAAGTTCACGTCTGTAGTGTGATGGCCAAGTGTCGTACCCGGGTTCACTCAATCGTAAGGCCAACTCCTTAACCGCTAAGCTACCAATGCTACTATACAAAATTAATCAATATAAAACACTTGGGCAGTGTTGCGTGTCATAATATATTTACAACGTAATATAGTAGGAAGTATTCGCGAATATTAAACACTGAAATATATAATATCATAACAAAATGTTAACGGATGCCATCACAATTATTAATGAGATACGTAGAAGTCGCGATTGCTGCTGCTGATATAAATAATAACATGTGATGAAAATACCGTCTTTTTTCTTCTTATTAATAATAATAGATTGTTTTATTTTTATTGGCAAGATCTTTTCTAACCGACTCTGACTTGCGAATCGGGCAATAATAATAGATTGTTTTTTTTTATTGCAAAGATCTTTTCTGACCGGCTATGCCTTGCGAATCGGGCAATAATAATAGATTGTTTATTTTATTGCAAAGATCTTTTCTGACCGGCTATGCCTTGCGAATCGGGCAATAATAATAGATTGTTTTATTTTTATTGCCAAGATCTTTTCTAACTGGCTCTGCCTTGCGGATCGGGCAATAATAATAAATTGTTTTATTTTTATTGTCAAGATCATTTCTGACCGGCTCTGCCTTGCAAATTGGGCAATAATAACGGATTGTTTTATTTTTATTGCCAATATCTTTTCTAACCGGCTCTGCCCTGCAAATTGGGCAATAATAACAGATTGTTTTATTTTTATTGCCAAGATCTTTTCTAACCGGTTCTGCCTTGCGAATCGGGCAATTAGATGTAGAAGCAAGAAACTTGACGTTCATATTGGAACTGAATATTATATGCATACATTTATGTCTGTAAATCCCTGAAAGGGTAGATAGAGTTGCATTAACACTCACATTTCCGCAACTATGATTTTTAGTCCTATGTTAAGGGGCCTCTCGTCAAGCGTATATTTACCATCGAATGAAATGTAGAACAATCCTAACCCAAAGTCACCTTCTACGACAGCCAAAAGAATAGATGAAGTGGTCCTACTCAATTCCACTAAGAACCAACGCTGCAATTGAATTTTAAGGCATTTATTATTTGGGAGACCGCAACATGTACTTCTTTTTATATAAGTTAGGTGGCAGACAAGCACACGGCCCACCTGATGGAAAGTGGTTACCGTGACCTGTGCTGCTGACTCTGTAAGAACAGAGAGCTTCTGTGTCGTCAGTGCAGAAAACACATTCAGGACAATCTTCCTACTGACAGCACAAAAACTCTCCAGTGAGCTCTGGGTACCCTACTCACCGCCGGAAACACAACACGAGGTTACTATCGGAGCGGAGGTACTTCGCCAAGTAGACTGCTCAATTGGGACGAAAATACCGTCGTGTCCTACCTCCTGCAACTGTACTTGTACATACTACAATATTAGAATCTGGAAGTATGTGACGAGGTGGCCGAGTGGTTAAGGCGTTGGACTGCTAATCCAATGTGCTCTGCACGCGTGGGTTCGAATCCCATCCTCGTCGATAATACTCTTTTTTAGGTGATACACTAGGAGCGTAGCTATGCATTAGTAATAAAATCAGTTCCTTTCCTAGTGATTAAAATATATATGAATTATTCTATTGTAATTTTTTTAAGTATACTCTTAATTGTGATAAATTGATAAAGTAATAATTTCCTTTCGTAAATAAACATTCTTTAATTCTTTACACCCTAAATATTTCGTATTATCTACTTAAATTCTATATATCATAGGGTTCAAAATATATAAATCAACAATGGAAACGACATTGACTTAAAATGTTTTTAAAATCTTATTTGTTTTCAACAGGTGACTGCCCACTGTTTCAGATACAATATGGCGCGGGGTAATTGTTTTGATTGCTGGTCTAGCGTAATATATAAATCAATGAGAAACTACTTTATTTCCCTCTGTAAGTTCCGCAATAATTTAACATTGAAAAATAATGAGCACACATTTAAAATTCGAATTATTTACCTAGTTTAAAAATAAAAAAGAAACATTTGCGAAACAAAAAAAAACAACTTCCTTGTTCTTTTTTAAAACTCCCTGAAATAAAAATGCAACAAAGCAGACGAACCTTGCTTTTGCTGTAAAAAAGAAGCTGTCAGTGTCAATGAGTTTGACGTTTCGCTATGACGTCACAGGTGTCCGGTTACCTGCCCGGCCTTACCGCCTTACCATCTCGTGATTAAGGTCGCGATAAAATTATCGTATGACGCGATCAACGTACCCGCTTATATATACCCTGTCCTAAAATAACTATGTCTAAAATAAAATCGGTGGAAATCGCTTGCCTTGTGGGTTTCTTAGCATTTGTTTTAGATAACAAAAGGTTTGGTATGTCAATGACATATTTAGATTCAATATTGTATTCGGTAGTCGTTATTTAAAAAAAACTTGACTTTTTTTTCTTGCTATGAGTTTCACGTCAACCATTTGTAGCACGTGTAAATGTACACGTGTATACTTATGTATGAGTATATTCCGGTAATAGATCCCACGTGGCGGAACGTTGTATAGTGTTTGTTGGTTCGAATCCGACAAATCTTGTAGCCCCAGCGGGATTCCCTCACATAAGAAAAGGTAGGCTGGAGAAGGTTCATTTTTCGTGCGGAATTCCTCCACAACCAGCCACTGGGAGTGGTTATAACGAACTCGGTGCGACTAAAATCGCACGCTGCCGTCTGGGGACTCAAAGAACAGGGTCTAGGGTAAATAAATCTTGAGAGTAGAATTTAACTAATTCCTAATTCGTATCGATATTAAACTTTGTAAGTGTGTGTTGTTCTATTCGTATGGCCATAGTTAGGTACATTTTTTGGGCATTAAAGAGGTTATCCGATGGAGGAATATGTGTCTTGTGGAACTCTCCAACGGCTACTATTAAATGCCATTAATTGGAATTTGGTTTGTCTTTGTATGCTCTTCAACTTCTCGTATCCATAAAGGGTTTCTTATGACCATTTTAACCCTTCTCCGAGAAAAAGGATTGGACCAGAACCATATCCATTATTGCCAAGTAGCGCACTTGGTGTTGAAATTAGCTTGAGTTTTTGGATCCTAATGATTGTGAGAATCGTATTCATTTCATTATTGTAAACTACTTCCATTGTTTTAATGGTTATGATATTGTATATGAATACACTTAGCCAATCGTTTCAGTTCGTTGACACTGAGAGGCAGATATTGAGTCGATTTTGAACCAGACTGAGATGTGTGTAGGCCACTAGTCATTCTCTACGTGCATCCGACCACGTAGGCTTCAGTACCAACATTAAATATTTTGTCTAGTGTCAATCATACTGAAAGCTTGGCATCAGATCTTAATAAGTCTACACGCTGTTTATATCATCATATGAATGTTTCTTTGACTGATATTGTTGCAAGTTTACGCGAATGTTATACATTTTAGAATTTATTTTCTCAGGAAAATATATGCAGGATGCCCCCAAGATTAATGGACGACTAGAAAAGCTAGTACAGACTGGTTACCAAAGGCGTAGCTACGGGTGCTATGGTGCACATTGGGAGCGGAATATGTCGAGCAGTGAACTGCAACATGTTAAATAATTGATATATATTTTAGCCTTTCATCCTTCGGGGTAGGAAGAAACAGCAGCCCCCCATCTGCTTGTCGTTGCATAGCTCAGAAACTTTCTTTACAGTTATTGCATCTACAATATTGAACATTATTATTAGAAGGTTATACCCGTAATTTTAAAACACTATAATCACTGTTCTCGACATTACGGGTGCTTTCCATTAGTAATCAACGTATGCGGGTTCATTCAAAGATTGTGGGTTCGATCTCATACAGATCACAACACAATCTGCAATAAATCGCAAACTTAGATAAGACCATTATTGAACAAGAAAATTAACTGTCATAACGTTATCCTTTATTTGTATCTATTGTAAGATTATCTATCTATCAAACTTACTAGTCCATTACCAAACAAACTTTACGATATGATAAATTCATCTACAGCTGAAACAGAAGCAGACGATACAACGAATCAATCAATTCCGAACTCCATCGCTCACAATCAAAATATCGCATATTTTCGCACAAACTCCGCAAACAGAATGTGCACACTCGATTTGCGTAGCTGCAGATACATCAATACGATGTTTACGGGTAGTTCTTCGAAGACAAAATTTTCTATTTCTGTGGGTGTATTTCTGTAACCAACTAACATAATTGCCTGTAAATTTTTGTTTTGGATACTTTAGCTTTGTCTCTAACTTGGTCAAATGATATTTTAGAAATAGTTGTTGTCTAGGTACAAAATAAAAACATTTGAACTATGTTCTTCTGATTCATATAACGCGTCCGTTTGCCATTTTCCGGAAGAAAATGTTTGATCTGGCGTTTTTCATTTGACGAATTCACATAAATAATATTTTTTAAGGAAAGGAAATGAATTGTGCTTTTATAAAATAATGCGTTGTAGTTAAAACTACTTATACTTTTTTTATAAATAAGTAAAACATAAGTGTCCGGCGTATAATACTGACTAATATGGTGCAAGCTGCGCTTGACCATAGTTGACCGGGTAATACCACTAGGACAGTGATTTTGCGCGCGGGAGGAACCAATCGTGCAACGAACAAGCTAGAAGGTGGACATGCGGCTGGCAGCCAGAGAACCTGGTGATACGAAGGTAAATATATGATTCATCTGGGCTTGGTTCAGGTGACATTCTGATTACAATGCCTACTTCATCACATTTATTTTATTGTTTTAAAACCTCAATTTGCGTTTGCCGTGATGCTTTTAGGTAATATTTTAATGTGGAATTTTTTTAATACTGAAGCCTGTATGAATATGGAGTTATGCATAATTAAAGGCAAAATCCTGATTCCTCTGTGCCTGCTTCATATGGTCAAAACACCATATGGATTAGAAAGGAGCGGTTTTATAGCGTCAATTTGCTTTTTTACATACATATGTATTAAAGTATAGCTGCTACAAGTGTATAGCCGCTTGTAGAAACTCTACATTTTATGGTCCTTCGAGCCGGATTCTGTTAAACCTTATACTTTCTTTGGTACTTAGTTTAAATATTTTAATTAGCATTTTTGTTATATTGTACTATAACTATTACGCTATTAATAAAATGGCAATTTTAAGATTAATTTTCCCTAATAAAAACGTGAAAAGTTATTTATCTTTAAATATCTGTATTTTTTTTTTCTTTTAATATTGTAGTTTACAACAATGCCACGACCTGGAGGTAAAAAAGGAGAAAAAGAGACTGGTAGAACGCGTTATGGAAAACATGAGAAAAGATCCAGACAAGTATACTCTGTGCAAATTTAAATTAAAGAAACATATTTGAAAAGAAAGAGAGAAGGTTCTTGCAGAATTTAACACCTAAACAACAAAAAATAGCTTGCTAATGAAGGGTCGATCATCAGCAACCTTGGACCACTCAGATTCAGACGATCGGGGTTTTTCTTATATTTAAACGGACAAAAGTGTCTGACACCATTGGGGAAAATACGATCACTCCATCTTCATCGAAAAATTCAGGATCTCGTCACCAAGAATTTTTTTTGAGGATGAAATTGAAAGCAGCTCGCTCCCTTGCAAAAAGTCAAGAAAATATTTCTTTTAGTAATGTTATTAACTTTCTTACTTGTGTATGTTTGTTTTGTTAGTTGGACACACGAGACATTACTAAGACTGATGTCAAGTGCCATCACAAGAATTAGTTTATACTGTTATTTTTTAATTGTAAAATATTAATCTAATTGATAATAGCTATTTATTTATCTATATACATTTAATGTATATTAAATCTATGTTAATATTTACATTAATAAAAATAATAATAAAAAAAACAAAAGTTAAAATGCGTCGTGGAATTCCTTCGCATCGCATGCCTCTTGTGGTAGCGTTCCCAGAAGTCTGGCAGCATTGCCACGTTGTAAGGCAATGCTTATATCTCTGACCTAAGAAGAGGCCAGCCCTCTGGTCACGAGAAGCGTCGACCATACGCTTCGCAATCTCCCTGAAGAGATTGCGGGCGCTCGGACCCTACGGCCCAAACGTTTCTACTCCAAACGGCACAAACTCATAATCACCAATGAGATTAGAGTACTTGCGCCGCTTAAGAGTCTTTGCAGAAGCTGCAGCAGCACCAGCACAGCCAACCGTGCCAGGTATATAAGTCTAATTGATTAAGTATTAAAGTTTTTTAATTTAATCTTTTGTTTCTGATTTATCTGTTACCAATTCTGATTCCTCTGGGCACAAAATATTTGAATGTCGATATCTTGAAAACTACTGTATCAAAATGAGTCCCTCATTCAAATATATGATCTTTGGAATCCATATTTTCATATGAATATGTGTTACAAAGCTTATAGTGTAATTTAATTTTGGCCAGATGAATCAGTTGAAGAATGAAATTTCGAAGAAATACCCTTACCCATCGAGCCGACAGTAATCAACAAACCAGCACATTTTCCAAGATTCATTGAGCTCACCATGAGCTTTTGCAGTGATTGGCATGTGTCATAACGGTGTGGATCGCCTATAGGTCGTCTGTTGTCTGGTCGTATGTCTGCAGTGTGATGTCATGGGTTCAGGATGATTTATCTCGGCGTTTGTTGCTGAGGTAAATATGCACTTGAGTGGTGCGTGGGCAATGTTTCGTGGAGATAAGTGTTCTGTTCTTTAGTTTAATATCGTTATGCTTTCTTCGCTTGCATTCTTCGATAGTTATTTATATAAGTATGAATGGACTTTAGAGCTGTGAGCGGTATTTGGTACGGTTTCGTTTCTTTATTTTTGTTTTTCTCTCTCCTATCGCTTCTCTATAGACTTATCTCTCGACTCTCTTCGTGAAATGAAATTGCAGAAAATTAATCACGTGACTGAAATATCTCATGTAACTTATAAACTCGTGTCATATGAGTTTTATAAGTGACTCACCTCGATTTATCTTTTTAGTATGGAGACTAGTGTTACGATGTTTTTAGGACTACACTTTTAATTTGAAGGCCCAAAAGCTGATCTTGCCATAATTTCAGTACATTCTGCTTGTCGAGGCGAGGCTTGTTTAGCGCAGACGGTCCTCTCAAGGTTTGGAGGCCATCGGCAATTGCTACTCGCAGTCAAAATAAGCCACATCAGGAAGAAATAGCATGATTGAAATTGTGATTATGATGTCAGATTTTCCGAGCCCCTCTACAACACACATTTTTTAATATCACTTGTACTACTCACTTTTTTAATCAATCAATTAGCCCACCGCAGTCCACTGCTAGACATAGGCTTCTCCACATGTGCGCCAATTTATACGACCCTCTGCCTTCCGCTTCCAGTCTGTTTCAGCCACCTTTTATAGGTCGTCTGTCCATACAACCAAACAGCTTGAAGGTGTCTTATCTTCCGTTCGCTTTCTCGCGGTCACTTTTTAAGAATCATCTAATACCCTTCTTGAACAACTCCATAATATGTTCGCTTGGAATAACCACAGCAGGGAGATCATTATATTCCACAGCTTAATCATGCGTGGAGCGAAGTTTCACAAGATTCTATTCCAAAGCGTGTTGTTAGTAAGAAAATTAAACCATCAATAATATTTTACGTACTATTTACCGAAGCACAACAGTGGAACAGATATACTGCAGAACGTAAAATGGTATCGGTAATTATCCATTTGCAAGCGTTGTATGAGTGGTTTTAACAGCATTTTACGAGTTGGCTGGAGTGTCGGTAGGTAAGTCTGAAGTAAATGGCGTGGCACGTGGTGCGGTCGCAAATATAATAGTTTATAACATAGTAATGACCATTAGCCACATTGTTTCGCGGATTTTCTGAGACTTGGTTGCGGTTTCGGAACAGAAATTTCCTGTACAATTATTTTGTTCGTGTGGTATATTTTGTGAGATATTAAGTTGTATAAGAAGAATGTTGTATATATACATTTAAATCATTTAAAATATCTACAAGACTATTTTTTACAAGGAAGGTACTCATCATCATCATTATCATCGCGTTAGTCCCGGTCGCATCTGAGAATGCTCTTCCGCTTTCCGACTTTTACTTCTACACATGTCACCCTCTACGATGACAAACCAGCACTTCTTGTGTCTATCCCTCCTACTGGGAGGTAGGAGTACCTACAAAATACGAGACCCTGGGTTCAGTCTCTGTTAGTACAGAGATTCCCTCTAAAACCGTATGAAAAATACCCACTACTTTTTTTACCTAGTCGAGTTATCTCATTTTAGCTGAGAAAAACATGATATCTAGCATTGCCATAATAGTTATAGTTATGACGCACGGTGACGCAGCAGTTATGTGCCTGTTCAAGGGTATGATTCCCGGATCGGACAATGCGTTGCTAGATTTCTCTGTTCACAAACTTTTAGCAGCAGTATGGAACACTAGGTTTCCTAGTTATCATGTGGAACCAAAAGCGGTTCGCAACATTCGGTAGTTTAACTTAACTAAGTTTTACTCTATACAGTGCCTCTGACTATTCGTTTTAGGATATGCATGAGGATACAAAAGAGAGGTCAGTCTACCGTTGAACGATAAATCCGCTGCATGGTGGATAGGCCCAGGTGCAGTGTCGCGCCAGTGGCCGCGGATTTTGGCGCAAGCACACGTACTATTTCTGCGCGCTCAAATAGCGAGTGACAAACATAGACCAACTTCACTTGACCTGTTGCACCTCCCGCGAGACTCCCACTTCTCGGAAGCAGAGGGGATTACCGGAATGTTCGAAAGTTTCCAGTTATAGTGGTATATGTGGAACGACCAGCATTGTAGTCTGGTTGTGCTATTAATAGAAGTCGGACATAAGACTGGGGTTTAATTGAGAAGTCTATTGTTAGTTTTATGTTTATTTGGTTTTATATCTTTAGAGGTGTCACTCACGTGGTTCCTATCGAATTAGAATACAGAGGGCATAATATCTTCTCCCCGCTATGTTTTATGGCCATAATCTGATAACATGTTTAACAAATGTCTGGCCATACCACTTTAACCGAGTCCCAGAAGGAGAGGTAAACTTGAGAAGGACTGCGCAGGACTGCGCAGGACCTGCGTGTCAATGATCTTTAAGAAAACAAATAAAAAACAAAACAAACTTTTCATTGGGATCCAGAAAGTGTAAGAATTTTAGAGGGCCAGATTTTATTAATTGGGATACATGGACCCTCCCCTCCCCTACCAAGGCGGTTGTAGTGTTCGAGTAAACCGGTAAAAAATCGGTATGCCAGACTTTGTCCCTTCACTACGATTTTTTGCTTATTCGTCTATTATTTTTTAATAGTATAGAATCTTAGTTTTTTTTTATTTGACTACCGAAATATAATTGTTGCGGGTATACTCTTCAAGTCAAAGAACCGTCGGCGAGTCGGATTAAATTATTGCGCTGGCCGGAGCTGGCCCGCGGGCCGTACTTAGCCCATCACTGCCCAAGACCATGCGTAGTGCAGTATTAAAAACCAGAAGACGGACCACCGGCTCTAAGATAAGAGCCTCAGATGCGACCGGGATTGTTGCTTATGATCCTATCTCTTAATATACCTATTCGTTCTCTGAATTGAATGTTATAGATTCGGCACCTACTCAGGTTCATTTAATTCTCTGGTAGCCTATCAACCGCATTAGTATTGCATGGCTCCTATGTGTCTAATCAGTAATATTTGGTGGAAGAACTCACATCATCTCCCTTCTCAAGGGCGCCGAGTGACGCTAGCGATGCCCTGGAGCCCCCGTGCTGCTGCCGTCGAAGTGCTCTCTCACTTTCCACACACTGTGCGAGCGGGACGCCGAATACGCTACCAGTAGGCGTGGACTCTGAAACAAAAGTATACCTGTCATCATTATTACCATCACAGCGTTAGAGTAGATTAAATAGCACGACCCGTCTTAATAACAGCCTGATCTTATACAACGAGTTCATTGAACGATATCTTTTTTTTGACTAAAACATGTCTATTAATAAGTTTACTTTTGTGTTCAAGCCGTTGACTATTCTGAAATTCAACCTATAGAACAATAGAATGCTAAAAAGCCACTTATTTTTAATTTAAAAATTAAATCCTACAGAGCGATACGTCATCGAAGGTGTGGCAAGAAGGGATACAGACTGTCGAGACCGGAGATCTCGCTTGTCGTTATAGAATCTTGGTTGCGGATAGCCGACGTATGTGTTGTCGTGGTACTGTCTTAAGCATGCTTGTGTCAGCGCAACAAGCTGCGCGTACCCAGTATCTTGTACAAGGGACTCCAGTGACGGAACACTGTCATTACTCATTAAAACCTCACCATTAGAAGTTTGAGGGAGGTTTTCTAAAAAAATTGCCAACAGCCTGAGATCCTGGAAAGCTATCCTACGCTGGAAAGATACCCTGTGCCTATGTTTATCTGCCGTTGTATACCATTTAGTATACATATTAAGCAGTACCTTGTATAGTTACTAAATATAAATTATATTCCTTAGCCTATTAGCAAAGTGTGGTAAAATGTTAGACATAATATAAACGTTGGTAACGAGTGTGGACAGGAGTGACAAAGGTCGCGGCTATTCGTAGATGCGCAGGCGCCGACTGCTCGCGCATGCGGTAGTTGTGACTATTGCAAATCGCCACGACCATTTTTATTTGTTGATTAGAAAGTTGAATAGAACTTTTACATGCTTTATGAATAGTTTGTCTAATAACGCTAGGGTATGCTGTACTGCTGCTGTACGCTACGATGCATGGCTCGCGTCAACAATAGTGCCCGGAATACGTCAATAGGCTCACCCCCTATTACGTGAGACCGAATACAATTATTGGTGAAATGTGGGTGTTAATTTACCTCTGCCTAACCCTCCGGGGATAAAGGCGCGATTGTAAGTATGTGTGCTGTTAGGGTAAAAAAATTGTATATTGAAAGCGTTATTCTCCGTTGTATCCAAGGTCTTCACATCGGACCCTGGGGTCTACTTACTCTATATTCCCTTTTTGGTTTGGCTTATTAATATACTGTTTTACGGGATCGGCTACTGTGAGTGCTGTCTGACCCCGAGAGAAGTCTTTTTTTATACAGGTAGACAAGCACACGGACCATGGTGATGGTAAGTGGTAAACCCATGGGAAGCAAAGCTTAACTAGTTTGTGTTATAGAGTTTAGAATGCGGATAAACAAACTTAGATACTTTTTTTGTAAATACCCAGACCAATGCAAATACAGATATTCATGCATACAAATATTTGCACTGAGTTGAGGAACGTTCTACCGCTACGCCTCAGAGGCTGTATATAGACGTTAGAATATAGTATTATGAAGTAGCAAGAGTTTGGTGTACGTCACAGGACGTATTTTATTTAACAGGCAATATAGGTATGACATCAGTAAATGTTTGAAATGTTAACATTTTTATGAAACTAAGACCACATATTAAATATGATACACGCGATGATAAGCCGCTGTCTATCTGTCTGTCACCAGGCCATATCTCATGAACCATAATCACTGGAGAGTTTTTGTGCTGTCAGTGGGAAGACCAAAATCTTGTCCTGCCTTGTCTTTTACACTGACGGCACAGAAACTCTTGTACTTACAGGGTTGACAGCGCGATTGTGACTCCCTTGGTGTTGCACACATCCATAGGCCTTGGTATTCACTTTCCATCAGGTGGGCCGTGTGCTTGTCTGTCAACATAGTGGTATAAAAAAACTAGACAGTTGAAATTTTCACACATGATATTATTTCAGTTTCCGCTATTAACAACAAATACTTTACCATTACATCTACGTGCGCGAGTCCGACTCGCACTTGACTGGTTTTTATTTCACCCTTTTTTTTCACACCCCTCATCTAGTAAATTGACATTCTTACTCTATTCTCGTTTAAGCGTTCTAGTCCAGCCACAAAAAGCTCTTACCAAAACAACTGGCCACATCCAAGCACAATTTAATTCTTCTTTTTTTTTCGTACCTGGTTATGAAGGCAAGAAAAAATTCCATGTTCGTAGCTAGTTTTAAATCAGTTACGAAAATGAACTAAGCCCTTTTACCGTCCATCTACTTACAATGACCTGAAACTTACTGTGCCATTTATTTTTATTTCACGTTACACTTGGCTCGAAGAATAGGTCAGTATATACATCTATGAGGTTTTGGCTATGACTAACTACTTCTATTTTAGCCCATAACAATAATAGTGAGAGAATATGAGTGGGTACATGGAATATGTTGTTTACGTAAAGGCAACAAACTACGTTCATCGTATTGATATTTTGATGAAAAACGTTCGCAATTATTTTAAGAGTTTTGTTTTCATACGGTTAATAATAATATACAGATGTAATGTATTGACATAGTTTTCTTTTGTACCTTGGAATTATTTATCTTAGGTTTAATTTAGATATGTGAAGTGGTGTCAGGGTTATCAAAATGCGTTTTTGAACAAACTTTATGGGCATCCTGTACGCACAAGCTTCACCAAAGTTTTCAAATAATCAATTTCGTTTATTCAGTTTAGGCACATAAATAGCACATAATGAACGTCAAAATTTTACAATTATGTCATGAAATGATATAAAAATATTAAATAATGTAAAAATAAACCATTGGGAAATGATTCTTTCGCTGGTTCGGTAGGTTAGTTCTACTGAGAAGATACCAGCAAGAAACTCAGAGAACTATATTACATTATGTTATGTACTAGATTTTTTTTTATTTGCTTTCGTTTACAATTTACTTTGTGCGAGTTGTGTTGACCACGCATTTACATTATCAAGATACTCATCTACTTTATAGTAACCTTTATACATAAAGTATTTTTCACTTCTATTTTAAATGTATGTAGTTTTTTTGTCTGTGCAGATCGGTTTGTGCATAGACCACCGTGCGTGTGGTTGGTAAAACTGGTACAGTTTTGTGCGATGTTCCGTATACATACAAACATTTCTGCGCAGACAAAATTGTAGTGAAGCTTATGCGTGTGGTAGACCCTTTATATTGTAACTTTTGTACGAAATCGCTATATTTAAGCGGAAATAGGTATTTGTGTACACGAAGTTCCACTAAGATCTTCAGGTCTAAGACAGATTCCCCTGCTGATTAACAACGAGTAGTTTAGTAAGAGATCCCCTATTATTTTAAACGTCTTCAAAAAGGGAGAAGGTTCTCAATTCAACCGAATATAACTTATCATTTTGGACAAAAAATTTTAGTGGTGGTGAAATTCTAATCTAATTAGAATTCATTACCAGCTCACGTGTTTCCTTCTTCCTACAGTCCCGGTTCCTTTAAGCGGGGCGTCAAAAAGCATATGATGAGGCCGTCAAGCTGAGTGTCACCATTGTCACATGGTATGTGTAAGTAATGGTAACCCTCTTTTCTGAGACTTACCATCAGGCAGTCTAATTGACGTTTCCTATATAAAAAAAATCTTTAATTACAGAAAAGAAAATAGTTAATGCATGACATTTCAGTGATAAGGTAAAATCTCTCACTTTTGAGATGATATAAGAACGTTGGCAGCAGTTCAAAGTAACATTAAAAACGCAGGCTATAACGAGCTTGGTAACGCGTTGTTTCATTACGTTTCGTGCTATTAACGTAATTATTTTAACAATTCTTTAAACACATTTCCATCCGACAGTAAACACAGCTTATGACAAAGTGCCCGCTTGTCGGCAATAGGCTCACTGCCTATTAAGCGGGACAGAAAATCATAGTTGGTGAAATGTGTGTTTTTGTACACCTACCCGTTCGGGGATTAATAGGCGAATTGTTCTTTTTTTTAGTTCATTGGAAATAAAGGATATTTTCATTTCTTTTAATAGTGTGTATAAAATAAAAAAATAAATAAATAAATATTCTACAACATTTTACACAATGCTACCCATGGTAATCATAGCTTAACTAGCTTGTGTTATGGAATCTAGAATGCGGATAAACAAACATAAATACTTATTTTTTGTAATAAGGGTCCCATCAAAATATTCAGGCCCTATTTTTCTTATTTTGGCAGAGAAAAATTCACCTTCCGCTTTTCGCGGGCCCAGGGAAGCCGCGCGGGTATATGGAGCTCTCACCACACTAAAACAACCTGCCGTGTGCCATACGCCGCGAGTTAGTGATTAAAGCGTCGAAAACACTACGCACTCGTTGACGGATGACCCAAGCGCTGGCCCGCAAAGGTGCGCTACGGGCCAGTCTTCGGATTGGGCGATGTCCAGATACACCAGGATATAACCCCTTCGCGAGAGGCTCTACTGCGGGTGGAGGGCTAACCTTGACAAGATTATCGGGCCATTCCAACCGGACCACAAAGCGGTATACCTGTTGATCAACAGACGAGACTTTGTAGCAAGCTTTCATATCGAGGGTGGGGGATCGGGTAGTGGTAGTAATGTTACGTGCCAAATTCGATTACGAATTTTCATTACTCCAAAGTTGCAGACCGCAGCAGCAGACGCAAGAAGAAGATAAAGCGTACCGTGAAAGAGACTAGAATACTATAATTTTGTTTATAGTTTTAATTCGCTGCGGCTTCACAATGGGGCCGTTTAAACGTATCTTTTTTATCGAGCGAAAAATTCCCAAAGATACCCCTGCTGAAGCCACTAGCTACCGCTTCAGCGTTTACCCATATCAAAAGTCTCTTCATAATCTTGCGCTTGCAACAGCGCTGAAATATCGGACACAAACACATAGTAAACACTGCGTTAACTGTAATGCTTGTCCAGGTTTGTTTATATATCACAATTAGCACTCATTGAGTGTTAACCAGAACACAATATTGCCCCATACGCAAGCCATGTAGTGTAGCAATGGGATTTAAATAAACATGTATAGGAAAGTGTTTTTTAACATCTGTGTATTTAAAATTTGGATTAGTGATCCCGATTCAAGCATATGGTACAACCCTGTGGTTTTTCTAAGCGACTATAATATGGGATTCTATAAGCAGTGTAGGTAATAGAAGGTTCTTTTAGGGTCAGCAGCACGAGTGTGACGCTCCTGGTTTCACACACGTTCATAGGCCATGGTAACCACTCTCTATCATGTAGGCCGTTAGCTTGTCTGCCACTTAAGTGGTAAAAAAAAATCTTTGTGGTGTAGCGGTAGAATGTTTGAAATCGCAAATATTTGCATTATCCATGTGTTTCAATGCATTATATGTATGTATTTACAAGAATGTATTTATTACAGTTCAAGCTTTTTTCTCGTTAGAACACGTTTTCCCTAGTTAGAAATAGTTTTACGAAATAACTTGTTAAAACTAGAAATATCTAGATCAAAACTAGATCATATTATTTGAATGAAATTTTAAAGCATTTAGTATAAAAATCGGTTCGGGCGGTTATATACGGATATATGTATGGTTTCGGGCGAGGGTTCTGTGGCTTATTGGTCAGAGCGTTTCCCCTGTAAGGGAAATATCACAGGTTCAAATCCCGCCTAAGCCGATTAAATTTTTTTCTATATCTTCTATATCTTAATCGATATTATTTGAATTCAATAAAACATTTTTTTTTATACCACTTCGTTGGCAGACAAGCACACGGCCCACCTGATGGGACGGGGTTACCGTGGCCTATGGACGTATGCAACACCAGGGGTGTCACATTCGCGCTGCCGACCATGAAGAAACCTTCTGATGCCCCTCTTGAAGAACCCCATATTGTAGGACTTATGATGTGAGAAATGAAATAAGACAATTGTGCATGTGCATTAAAAAATAAATATATACCTAGATTTGATGGAGCCCTGCCAAGGCCTGCTCGGGGCCCAAGCTTACCGATATCTTATCCAAAAGCCGGTACAATTGTTATTTCCGTCAAACAGCTAAAGGTCAGTAAGCTTCTGTCTGCCATCTGATTCCCCAACCTCAAAAACTTTTCCTGTCGAGGTTTGGGAGTCACTGGCAGTCACTCTCGTTCGTTGGTTAACCGGTGCACCGAGTAGCACAGGTAAGGTAGATAAGGCCCTTTACAGCCAATGATAATTCGATTAAAGAAGTTTTCTTTTCTAACCTCAAAAAAACAATTCCAAAGAAAACTTGCAATAAAACCAGTTGGGTCTATCAGAAATATGCGTGTTTATCTGCGTAAGTCTCAGAACAATATATATGGCGGCGCGCTGACAGACACTGCTCATTGGCCCGAAGACTGCGCCTATTTTTACATGCATGGTTGTGTGCGCGCTAGGCGCAGGCGCTTGGAATATTTTCAAATTCATATTTCCCAAGCAGTATTTTTACTGGAGGCGGTTGCGTTATCGCTTTGATTTTTACATACATACATAGGGTTAGGGTTAGGGGTTAGGCAGAGGTGAATTAACACCCACAATTCACCAATCATTGTATTCGGTTCCACGTAATAGGGGGTGGGCCTATTGTCGTATTCTGGGCACTATTGTTGACTAGAGCCATGCATCTGAGGCTGAGTCTGGGTTGTATATATTGTCTGATGTAAAACAGCCCTCGACATGGGGTGGTCCAAATTCTACTCTGCCGGATACCACGCCACACTGTATTTTCAAGACCATTATTCATTTTCTTTATTTTTTATTATCTGGTCCCCGAAAAGCAGACTCGCCTAGTTTGGGAACTCAGAAAATCAAAGATCCACCTTAATTAGCGATGCGAGCTATCAGAGAGATGAGAGCAACAGTGGGATTATCCTTAACCTACCAGTAACACAGTTACCTAACTTGCACGGGAATGGGAAGGGCTAGTGTAGATGACTGTTGCGGATACGTTGTATTTATCTCAAGTCCCTCAAGTCTTATCTTAGATTTGATTGTGTTTATCGTTACGTGCTATAGTAATTGAGTAGAAAGGTGGTTTTTAGTTTCTATGTATTAAAAATTGTAACTTTATTTTTATTATTTTTAGATCGAAACGATTCTGTATTCGATGGATAACAAGTTGTCACTTTTATCAATCGAATATAAAATCGAAGTCGAATAAAAACTTCATTCTAATCTGTTCATTCGTTCTGGAGTGATTTTGGTTACCGAAGGTGAGGTTGACAGGGATATGACAGGGATATCCCTCTCACCCTGGCTGCCCTAGGATCATCTCTCTCAATCTGGCCCTCCTCGGGTGTAAGGTGAGGTTGCCTTCGTACTCATTATTTCTGTGTGACGTAAGCGAATGGGAACGAGCGTCAGCACCAACGCATGTAAATCTTGCTTCATATTTTCCGTAAAGCAATAGAAATCGTAAGTTATTTTAATCTGGCAACATTCTTACAAACTACTACAAAGTTGGTCTTCACGTCAGCAGTCAGTCACCATTTGGCTCCAAAACGTACTGCTAGTTATTAAACACTCATTCTGCTAAATAGTTTTGTTTCACAGAAGAATATATTTGCTGCAAACTTGATTAGTTATGTCGTCGTGTCTGTTTGTGTGTAGTTTGTTACTAATATACTTACTGCTGACGTCATACGTGGTAGATATTACTTGTGGCAAGAAGTGCAGAAGTCCGTGGATAGCTTTTTTATATCACTTTGGTGGTATTGAATGAAATTTTGAAGCTATTAGTATGCTAACTATTCAAATCGATTAAGATAGAAAAAATTGAATAGGTTCAGGCGGGATTCGAACCCGCTATCTTTCCCTTACAGGGGGAACACTCTGACCACAGAGCCACCGAACCTCGCCTGAGGCCATTCTAATTTTCCTATATAGAGCTCTGGCTACCCTACTGAACACAATACGAGGTTATTATGACCGCGGTATTCTGTCGGAGGTACTTCCCCAGTCGGACTGCTCAATTGGATGGAAATACCATCGTGTCCTATCTCTTTAAATATATAACCCTTTGAGCACCTAAGTTTAATTTAATGGAATGATATATGATGGACGTATTAGGTAACATCTTAGGCGTGAAATATGCAGAAAAGGCAAATTTATTGTGAAGCAAGCGATGGTAATATATACCAATAGCTGACTTTGTTGCGATAGCAGCATGTCTCCGTTTTTGACGTGCAAAATATTTTCACGGATGCCCCCCCCCCTCTCCTCGACTCGAACTGACAAAATCGCATGGCGCCTGTGGGTCGTTTTAGGTTGCCGACGGTAACGTTGACAGATATATTCCTTGCACCCCGGTCGACCTAGGGCCATCTCTCTCGATCTGGCCCTCTTCAGGTGTGGGGACCACAAAGTCTTCAACCAGTCCCCGGAAACGGGGAGGCGGGCGACCCGCACCGCCTCTGCGGTCTGCTTCTGCCAGGGTAGTCACCCGTCACCCCCAGGCCTGCGCTCATGGAGGGCGGAGATCTTTCATCGATCTCCGACACGCGAAGCATGTCTCTATTTCGCCTTGAGCTTGCCTTAAGCTCGCCTTTTCTATATCATTAACATCTTAAACTATCCATGAAAGAATTTAGCTCTAGTTTCCAACACGACAAAATGTTTTTTCTTTTTTTTTTTACGTGCGCAAAATCCCCACGGATACCTCCCCACCGGAGCCGGTGGAGGAGGTTATGTCGGACTCGAACCGACTAAAACGCACGCCGCCTGTGGGTCGTTTTGGTTGCCGAAGGTGAGGTTGACAGGCATATCCCTCGCACCCCGGCCGACCCAGGGCCATCTCTCACGATCTGGCCCTCTTCTCGGGTGTGGGGACTACAGAGTCCCCAACTCGTCCCCGGAAACGGGGAGGCGCGCCACGCGCGCCACCGCCGCGGCCTGCTTCTGCCAGGGTGACAGGCGGCTTCACCTGTCACCCCCAGGCCGGCACTCATGGGGGGCGGAGGTCGTTCATCGACCTCCGACGCCCGAGTTGCCTTCGTACGCGGGCAGCTTGTCTTGCGATCCTTCGTCGCTCCCGCTGCCGCGCCCGCCCCGATACGACAAAATGTTAGCGATTCATAGATAAACAATGACTCAAACGTTAGACTAGATACGAAACGGCTCCTCCATCACACAAGTGACTAAAAAACGATGCAAACATTCATTATATAAAGTGACTATACGCTTTCATCTATGTTTGCTTACCACTCCCGCTAGTAATACATAAATCAATTTATGCCGATCGACACCATTTGATAGCCTATGTTGATAAAACCTGCCTGTTGCTACACGATTTAGTGTATTTGGCACTGGTTCAGCTGCAAAATATTCGTATTGTCTGCTTACAGGAACTATTTCTTTGTAAAAAACGCCGGCGAATATTCTTCGTAAAAGAGATGAATGCTGTTGGCGCGGTAGTTGACACGTTCAGTAAACAATGGCGGGTCCACTCGCATATCTATAAGTTTTGAAGTTGCTTGTAACAAAACTGATGTTAAATAGCGATGTGCTGTCTTTAGTATTTTACTTTACCTTTTGCTGTATTTTACCGTCTGTACCATGGTGAGTGTTCTAATGAGCTCTTCCTATTAGTCCCACCCTCCCCTTTCCTACACAGGACAACACGTGCAGGTCTTAAATGTCATCCGCACACGGTGCAGAACATCCGATCAAGAACCAAGCGGTTCGGTGACTCTTTCCTCTGTCGCACCATTAGGCCTGGAATTCATTACCAGCTCACGTGTTTCCTTCTTCCTACAGTCCCGGGTTCATTAAGCGGGGCGTGAAAAAGCATATAATGAGGCCGTCAAGCTGAGTGTCACCATTGTCACATGGTATGTGTAAGTAATGGTGACCCTCTTTTCTGAGACTTTGCCTTCAGCTTACCATCAGGCAAGGCGAAGTCTAATTGACGTGTTCTATATAAAAAAAGTATAATTCCCAGCATATATCTTGGACCCAAGTTACAAAATAAACGAGACGCTAAAGTTCGATATAATTATTCATTGGTGGGTTTGCGCTCCTTCACCGCTGTAACACCCCGTGCGATACTCAAGGGACACATTTTTTTAATATGCGCAAATACCCCACGGATGCCCCACCACCGAAGCCGGTGGGGGAGGTTATGTCGGACTTGAACCGACTAAAACGCACGCCAACTGTATGGTTGCCGGAGGTAAGATTATCTGAGATATATCCCTCGCACCCTGGCTGGCCCAGGATCGTCTCTTATGATACTCAGAGGACACTCAAAAATTTGTACGGCGCATATTATCACATATAAATAGCCGCGTGATTCCTGGTAGAGTAGAATTTGGGCCACCCCATTTCTTCCCATACGGTGTCGTACAAGGCGACTAAGGGATAGGGCTGTTTAATATAAGACAGATATTTACAGCCCAGACTCCGCCTTAGATGCATGGCTCGAGTCAACAAAAGTGGCCGGAAAACGGCAATAGGGTCATCCCCTATTACGAGGGACAATAAATGGTAAAATATGGGTATTTATTCACCCCTGCCTAACCCTGCGGGGATAAAGACGTGATTATTTGTATTATATTATGTCGGAAACTATATTAACGTATTTGAGACTGCCGGTAGCCTTACCGTCTTTTCGTTTTATATATCTAATAGTGACACACCTTATTTCCGTCAGCCGAGCACAATTCCAGACTGTTACAGGCACTGAAGATTTCCTAACAGAAAATTCCTAAAATAAAATTTTGCCCACCCCAGGCATCGAACCCGCAATCTCAATTGAGGGATTGGAGAGGCCAGACTCTCCAATATAGAAAAGGAAGAGGATTAAGAGATCTGACCAGGGGCTCCAAGTACCACATTATATCTCTACCGATACTTTATCAGAACAAAAAAAATGTAACTACAGATCTAATCCTCACGAGCATGTACGGAATGCGGTACATATTTCCTCAACAACAGAAAGATGGAGTGCGTTGATGTAAATATTGTTATTGTTTACATTTGAATAATTGTAAATAGCCATTTATTTACGGTTGAGTAACGCACAGTTCCGAGAAACGCGAATAGAAGTAAATTAATCTATCAGCTGACTTTTATAACTGGTCGGAAAACTATTTTCCTGATCACTATGTTTTACCTTGTAGCTTTTAGGGCTCCCGCAGACGGCAAACTTTTATTGACTTAGAGTATGATCAGAAAGCCAAACAGGTAATAATTTTTTTTTCCAAAATGACTCTCGATTTAATCTTAATCTTACAAATATAAAAAATGGTACACATATTGAAAGCACACTTGGAATTTTTCCGCAGTACTTTTATTACACCTGACCGGTTTCGCCTTATGGCACCTTCAAAGGTATACAATTTAAGTGTAATAAAAAATATTGTAATTAAAATTCTGTGGAAAAAACACATGTGTGTGTTCAATATGTATTCATATTTTTGATATTGATAAAAAATTCCACCAAGCACCATCAATCAACAGTATAACGGCGAACATGCACAAAATCCCCACAGATACCCCTCCCCCTCACTGGAGATAGCAAGGATGGTTATGTCGAACTCCAACCAACTAAAATGCACTCTATTAGTGGGTCGTGGGTTGCGCCTCCCCGTTTCCGGGGACGAGTTGGGGACTCTGTTGTCCAAAAAAAAAAAAAAAGTGTGTCGTGGGTTACCGAAGGTGAGATTGGGCTTTCAATCTGGGCATGTGGACCACGGAATGACCATCTAGCCACCGGAAATGTCTAATGCTAGGATGAGAGGCGGCTCCACCCGTCACCCCCAGGCGGAGGTCATTCTGTGACTTCCAATCCAGACTCCGAGTCGCCTCCGCCCCCGTCGCGGGCTGTGTAGCGAGTCTCCTTTGAGTCGGAGCAACTGAGAATTCGCTATGAGGATTATCCATTTTTATTATTCAGATTAACACCTCGATTAAACTATCGACTAAAAGTCTGTAGTGTGCGGGTACCCTTAGAAAAACATATATTATGTTTAACGACAGATTCCATTGCGTGTTATAAAAGAACATAAAGGGGTGTGTAAATTATATTAAATGTGTAATCAACGAGTTCTGAGAAACTGTTAATTAACATGTTGAATGTACCATAGACATAGATCAGGGATCGCTTGACGTGATCAGTTGTAAATCTTATAATTCAGGCAAAATAAAGATTTGGGCTTGCATGAATGCATTAAAAAGGGGTCAGAACTAGAATGGACTTCTTTACAAACTTTTATCCCTTATTTTTATCCGACTACGACGAAGTAAAAGGAGGGTTATGATTTTGATGTAGGTTCATCTGGTCCCTCATAGCTCCTGAACTACTTATTAGAACTGGATAAATGAGGTATCATTAGAAGTGTCTTGGTCGTCCGCTAGTTATAGGCATATGACATATCACCGAATCTAATGTAGCGCCCTCTAGCGGTCATAAAGTGCAGTGTTAAAAAAATCATTTGAGATAATTATACCGTGTTTGGTACCATCTGAAAGGGCTTAATTAGCATATACCAAATATGTATAAATTATTTGTGTTGCCTGCCCCAAATTGATATAAATAAAAAAATTAGTTTAAAACTAAAATGTAGCTTAACAAAACAATATATTTTAGGGAAAAGTGGCATACGACCACGGCTATCCTTTATATTTTCTTATTTAATAAAAATAATTGTAATAATTTTAATTAGTTAACTTCTATATAAAGTAAGTGCCCGGTTAATGGCAATAGGCTCGCCACCTATTACATTGGGTGGGCGGCCGGCGCCTCCTTCTGCGAGCAAGTAATGCTCGTGAAGGAGGAGGCGGGGCGGGAGCGGCAGCGGGAGCGACGAAGGATTGCAAGACAAGCTGCCCGCGTACGAAGGCAACTCGGGCGTCGGAGGTCGATGAACGACCTCCGCCCCCCATGAGCGCCGGCCTGGGGGTGACGGGTGGAGCCGCCTGTCACCCTGACAGAAGCAGGCCGTGGCGGTGGCGCACCTGGCGCGCCTCCCCGTTTCCGGGGACGAGTTGGGGACTCTGTAGTCCCCACACCCGAGAAGAGGGCCAGATCGTGAGTGATGGCCCTGGGTCGGCCGGGGTGCGAGGGATATGCCTGTCAACCTCACCTTTGGCAACCAAATCGACCCACAGGCGGCGTGCGTTTTAGTCGGTTCGAGTCCGACATAACCTCCTCCACAAGCTCCGGTGGGCAGGTATCCGTGGGGATTTTGCGCACGTAAAAAAAAAAACCTATTACATTGGGACCTAAACATAAACTGGCGAAATGTGGGTGCTAGCACCTCTGCTTAACCCTTCGGGGACATAGGCGTGAGTTTATGTTATGTTAATGCACTTATCCAATCGGTTGGGAACTTTTGCTGTTTCTTATATTTTTTTTTTTTTTTTACGTGCGCAAAATCCCCTCGGATACCTCCTCACCGGAGCCGGTGGAGGAGGTTATGTCGGACTCGAACCGACTAAAACGCACGCCGCCTGTGGGTCGTTTTGGTTGCCGAAGGTGAGGTTGACAGGCATATCCCTCGCACCCCGGCCGTCCCAGGGCCATCTCTCACGATCTGGCCCTCTTCTCGGGTGTGGGGACTACAGAGTCCCCAACTCGTCCCCGGAAACGGGGAGGTGCGCCACGCGCGCCGCCACCGCGGCCTGCTTCTGCCAGGGTGACAGGCGGCTTCACCTGTCACCCCCAGGCCGGCGCTCATGGGGGGCGGAGGTCGTTCATCGACCTCCGACGCCCGAGTTGCCTTCGTACGCGGGCAGCTTGTCTTGCGATCCTTCGTCGCTCCCGCTGCCGCTCCCGCCCCGCCTCCTCCTTCACGAGCATTACTTGCTCGCAGAAGGAGGCGCTGGCCGCCCACGCATCCGCGCAGCGAACCATCGCCGCGAGCAAGGTGGAGAGCGTGAGAACCCTCACTCCCAGGGCCGCCACAAGCTCCCGCCTCGGCGTCTCCCACGCCGGACACTCGGTGAGCGTGTGCGGACCTGAGTCCTCGCTCGCGTCGCAGTGATGGCACTCGGACGTTGGCTCTTTCTGCATCCGACGCAGATACTTTCCGAAGCACTCGTGCTCGGTGATCATCTGCGTCCGACGGTACGAGAGGCTGCCGTGTGGCCTCTCTAGCCACTCCCCCAAGATGGGTCTTACCGCCGTTACTACGGCGTGCCCTGCTGTTTCTTATATTATGGTGTTTTTAAGATTCCCATCAATTTTCAACTCTACGTGAAGTTGCCATTTTATTTGGTCTATTTTGAGTGGATTATTAGTTCTGCTATAGATTATTATGTTTGTTGTATATTAAATAATATAGTAAATGTTTCTTTTTTGTAATTAGAATCATTGTGCCCTAAAATGCCATAAATAGTTAAAATAGCAGTTTGTCTAGAAATAAGTTTTTGCCTAGTTTGAGAATTCAGTAGCGACATAAATTGTAAAAATATATTAGCACAGTATTGTTTGTAAACACATTGTAAATAACCATTGGAGTAAATTAAATATTTTTTTTATCACACCCGCAAGCAGATATGATGAGGCCGTCAAGCTGAGTGTTACCATTGTCACACGGTATGTGTAAGTAATGGTGACCCTCTTTTCTGGGACTTTGCCTTCAGCTTACCATCAAGCAAGGCGAAGTCCAATTGACGTGTACTATATAAAAAAAAAAAGGTGTGTTGTATGCAAATTTGAGGTATCTTTAACTTGTTGGTTAAGAAGTCGACCAAACGATTGAGACTTCAAGAGATCCTGGGTTTGAATTCTGGCCGTACTTACGACATGAACACAATCCTAACACAAGTAATGTAGCTTAGCGGAAGGGGTTCGGTAAACTTTGAATCTGTCCTGCTATTCGGCTGAATTTTCTAGCACATCTAGGGGACTGGAGATTCGATTCTGAGATTACATGGAAAACTACGGTAATTATGGTTACGATATAATATTAACATAAATACATACATATAATCATGCCTTTATGTCCACGCACCGGAGGGTTAGGCAGAGGTGAATTAACACCCACATTTCACCAAGAATTGTATTCGGTCCCACTTAATAGAGGGTGAGCCTATTGCCGTTTATTATTATTATTATTATTCTAGGCACTATTGTTGACTCAAGTCATGCATCTGAGGCTGAGTCTGGGTTGTATATATCTGTCTGATGTTAAACAGCCCCATCCCTTAGTCGACTTGTACGATACCGCATGGGAAGAGATGGGGTGGCTAAGGTGGGTAAAGCAGTAAGTACTTGCATACAATAATAAAGTAATCTTTTAAGATGAAAACGTATTTCAAATTTTCAACGCATCATAGCAGTGATGATTACCTGTCTACGACTGCCTACGGCGTAGGCGTCTACGGTATGCCTACATCGTTTACGGTGATAAAATTCTTTTTAGAAGCCTAAATTCTTTTCAATAATTTTGATATTTTAGCTATACCATAAGTAACATAATATTTTACTAAACTACATATTATAGAATTCAGATCCACGGTACCCCGGTCATACTCCTGGTGGTACGGTAGGTCTTTCAAAGGTAAACCAACCAAATAGTGATAAAACAAATTCGCTTCTCGCTTGTTTAAATCTATGAAACTACGCAATGGATTATGATGCTGTTGTTTTTTTAATAGATTGAGTGATTCAAGAGACAGATTTATATGTGTACAATGCATGCATAATAAAGTCGACAAAATCTGATCACTTTAGAGGTATAGATGTGTTATGGTAAATAAACACATTTTTTGCATTTACATTGCAAACGCTGCCTGAATTACCTACTCGTAACTAGGTTTTTTTATGTGCGACACATCCCCACGGATACCCCCGACGGGGCCGGTGTTAGAGCTAATATCGGGCTCGAACCGACTAAATCGCAAGGTGTCTGTGGGTCGTTGTTGGTTGCCGGAGGTGAGGTTGGCAGGCATATCCCTCAGACCCCTGCCGACCAGGGCCAACTCTCTCGATTTGGCCCTAGAGTGTGGGAGCCCCGGAGTCTCCAACTCGTAACTATTAAACCTTTTCAATATCATGCAAGCCATAGTGGGGTAGAAAAAAAATTATATATGCACGGGCCAGCAGTATGTCAATCAGCTAGTAGACCTCAAAAATGTGATCCAGGATCAGTAGGTTTTTTTATACCAATTAGGCGGCAGATAAGCACAGGGCTTACATGATGGGAAGTGTTACCGTGGCCTATGGACGATTGCAACACCAGGGGCGTTACACTCGCGCTGACGACCTTCTAATGCCCCTCTTGAAGAACCTTATATTGTAAGCGCTTGGAGAAACCGCAGTAGGGTGTTCATTCCACAGTTTGAGCATGCGTGGGATGAAGTTTCTTTCATACCGCACAGTGCGCACCGTCACAGGTCACATTGTATGAGGTGCTGTGTATAATTAAGACCACGGTTATATACTCACGGCTATATACCCGAATGGGTAGTCAGAGGTGCTAGCACCCACATTTCGCAAGTTCATGTTTAGGTCCCAATGTAAAAGGTGGCGAGCCTATTACCATTAACCGGGCACTTATAAACCTACGATAAATACACACATAACTTCGATCGATCGGATCGAACCCGAGACCTCATCTCATCAGTCCATTACCCATACCACGAGGCTACCGCGGATATGTAATAAGCTTCTGCTTACCCTTCCAAAATATACATGCGTAAGTATATGTACGATAATCTCACGGTATTTTAAAATAGATTTATGTATATACATAAATAGACGCGCGGTAGCAGTTTCATAGCGCCGTTAGCAAATGTTTCGCTAGATCAAAGATGAGATTTGGCAATGACTGTTTATTTTTAGCTGGCCGTGTCAAAAATGTTATTAAACATCTTTCTTATATACCCACGCTTGTATATCCGCTGTAGGGATAGGCAGAAGTATAGCACTCACATTTTATTAATTGTTGTTTTGTGTTGATGGTCATAGGAAAGGAGCGTATTGTTGTTAAGAGGAAATTTATTTGCGGAGTCTGATTAATACAAAAAAAGTCTTAATTCATTAAGTTTTGTCCGACAGGTATCGAACTAAAGAAAACAAAATCGGTAAACTAATGCCATGGTACAAACGACAAAGGAGATAAGTATACATATTTACATACAACTGTATGTGAAAATATATACACTTATTTCTTTTGCTATGTGTACTAAAGCGATCAGACATTGTTTTAGTTGAATATTTAAATGAAAACAATAGAAGCAGAGAAAGGCTTAAAAAGATGGACAGAATACATGAAAGAGGATATGGCACAGAAGAGAGTGACTGAAAAAAGCCGCGTGATTCCCGGCGGACCTCTCCCATGCGGCGTCGTACAAGGCGACTAAGGTATAGAGCTGTTTTACATCAGACATATATATTGCTTGAGTTAACAATAATGCCCGGAAAGCGGCAAAAGGCTCACCCCCTATTACGTGGGACCGAATTCAAGATTGGTGAAATGTGGGTGTTAATTCACCTCTGCTTAACGCTCCGGGGATAAAGGCGTGATTATATGTATGTAAGAAGAAAATAACATCTAACAAGAATGCATGGATGACTTGCGGCGACGCGAAATAATTCGGTGAAGGGTAGGACAGATGGTAATTAAGAATGATAACAATCGGCGAAAACGTAATGACAAGAATCGAACTCAAGACCTAGCCGCCGCGCTACTAAGACAGCCATCAGTCCAAACTTTTTACAAGATCAAAAGTATTTATTTGGCAATGGCAATAAAAGCGTCATCTATTAAACATGTGATGATGTACATCTGTCTGTTTATTAAAGCGGCGGTTTTGTAATCAATCACTTTTGCTTTGCTTTCATATGCAATGATGTTTGTACGATTGATATTTCAATTGAAGTGATCAAAGTCGGATATGATATATTTATTAAATCACATATGTATTCAAAGTCTAGGGGAATGATTACAGTGTTAATTCCAATTTTACCTGGTCTTAAAGAGTCTTTTGGTTACAGCAAGAAGTGGTACCATTTGGCGATAGTTAATATTCTAGTTGATTTTTTGTTTTTCCCTACATAACGTATGAGAAATGTTTTTAGCGATTTCTGTCGTTTCTAGTACTGAAACCTCAAATTGCCTCTTAGAGTCTTTCGATCCCCAGTTGAAATAAGATCGACAAGCAGTAAATTTTTTTTTTGGATTTTTAGTATTTTTCTTGCTGACTTTGCCAAAATCTGTGAATGCAGTTTAAAATGTTTCATAAAGTTATGGAAGGTCTCCTAAGAGCGTTTCGCTGTAGCTATAACGGTTGAGATAACTACTCTTACTACCCCGATTCAAAAATACACCCTGAATAAGCAGAATTCACAAAATCAATACAGTACTGACTCTCCGTTAAGAAACTTTATGTTTGAGTAAATTAAGGATTTGATATGTTAAATTTTATGTCACAGTTACGGGAAATTAAGGGTTATGTTAAACATTATAGATATGAATACCAACTAAGTATGACATCTACCTACTTACTGAATCGGAATTCAATCACTTTGAAACGCTATTGTTTTCCAAATACTGTTGGTTCCAATGCGCTACCCAGTAAACAATGCCTTGAGACATCCTTCGTTCTCCATACAATGTTATGAGTGAATGTGTCAAATGCCTTTCACAAATCAAAGGCGTGTGTAAGCCTTTTCATTTCTAAAAATTTTAGTTTATAATACACTAGCTGATTCGCCCCAGTTTCGCTTATGTCATATTTCAAAACCTCATACCATCTATTTGTCTTCGTATTTTTGTAGTTTTCAAATAACAAATAATGTATGGAAATGTATCGGATTTGTTGATATTTATGATCACTGATTTGCTCTCTTAAGTAGTAGCGTGATGATATATAGCCCAAAACCTTCGTCGATAAACGGACTATTCAATACAAAAATATTTTTTACAATTCTAACCAATACTTTCTGAGATTATCACGTTCAAACAAATAAATAAACAAGCAAGCAAGCTTTAATTTAGTTTCGATAAGTGAACATACCTTTATCCTTGTCATCCTTCGCCCGATTCTGGTCGAAGAACCCCGTAGTGAGAGCCTTCCTCTTCAGCAGGTAAGCACGACGTTTTGGCTTCGTCGCGGCCACCGCATTTTCTGTGAATAAATAAGCCAGTTTTTATCTGTCTTTGAGGTAAGTAGTGTTATCGGATGAATAACAATACCAGTAGTAAAGAATGAGCCAGAAAATGTATCGTGATGTATTTAAGTATTTGTACAGTATTTATTGTATTTGAATGGTGTAATATGACACTCTCAAAAAGGCATGGCTGTTACCATGGCTCCGTCCACGTGGATATCGGTTATCGCGACAAAACATAGTCTATGTCCTTTCTCAAAGTCTAATCTACCCCTATACCAAATTTCATCGAAATCGGTTCAGTGGTTTAGGTGTGAAAGCGTAATATACAGAAAGACAGATAAAGTTACTTTCGCATTTGTAATATTAGTATGGATTTTCTGCCTACGTCATTAAATCCGTCTAGGTAATATATAAATTAATAAATAATAAAAAAACAAAGCAAACCGATTTTTAGTTATTCATCCGAGCACCTCAAGTCTCAATCAAAACTCACAGTTTAGAGCCCGGACCTGCTCCTCCTTTCATGGGAATGGGAAGAACAGTGGCGAAGGGTAATAATTTTCAAAAGGGAAGTTGGTGGAAAAAACTTGTCTTGATTTAGTTCGTACCACCCACCCATTAGGGAGCTGTCAAGAATCAGGTTATAGAAACTCCTCGCCACTGGCACAGTAATACTATATATCCTCTAGGGACACAATGAAAGTAAACGCGATAGAATCCATACAAAATATTTAAAAAAAAAACCAACACATTTAGTCATTTTTATGTCACTTGGCTGCTACGCAGGAGGCGCAGGTTCGATTCCCGCTCAGTGCAAATATCTCTAAAAAGCCAACTAACTGCAATGCTTCGATATCACTTTTGGGCTGTGGAGGTCATGCAGACGCTGCTCGAAAAATATCGAAGGTCAGCCAAATCCGCAGCTGGACTGGTAAAGTGGTCCCCAGACTCGGACGCGACTGATGAAGAAGGTGGCGGACAAGCACACGGTCCACCTAATGGAAAGTGGTTACCATGGCCTATGAACGTGTACAACACCAGTGGAGAAGTACTCGCGCTGCCGACCCCGTTAGCACAAAGAGTTTCTGTGCCGTCAGTGTAAAAGATAAAACAGGACAAGCCTTTGGTCTTCCCACTGACCTGAGGCCGCGTGGTTCCTGGCAGAGTAGAATTTGGACCACCCCATTTCTTCCCATGTCGTGTCGTACAAGGCGACTAAGGGATAGGGCTGTTTAACATCGGACAGATATATACAGCCCAGACTCAGCTTCAGATGCATGGCTCGAGGCAACAATAGCGCCCGAAATACAGCAATAGGCTCACCGCCTATTACGTGGGACCGAATACAATTATTGGTGAAATGTAGGTGATAATTCACCTCTGCCTAACCCTCCGGGGATAAAGGCGTGATTATATGTATGTATGCACTGACCTAAGTCTAACCTACTCGTAGTAAGCGGTACTGCATAAAACATTTCAAACATCGCAAGATCTAAATATAGATCTGTTTATCCATCAAAGTTGTATCATCATTACAATACAGAAATACCTGCGCCGCAACCCGTGTGATTGTTAGACAGACATGTTGCAAGACGAGACGGGAACACGACACTTGTTTTGAACACTCCGCTATCGGTCGGGTCGCACCCTACAATCGTGCCAATATTATGTACAGTACGCAACTTTTCGCACATTGGACTAATAGTTTGATATCTTTATAGAGTGGTTAAAACCATTTATCTTTCTAAAATACTAGTTATGTTCGCGACTATATCTAAGTGGGTTTAGATCTAGATAGATAACTCTTTATTGTACACCAATATAATATATTTTAATTAATAAAGGCAAAAGTATACAAGAGACTGAGCATGAAATAAATGACACTTTGACTATCAGTATAGGTTGGTTAACTCAGAATAACTTAAAACTAAACATTAGTAAAACTAGTGTTATGCCATTTAGCAATAGGGTCAACAAACTTATGAACTTAAATATACAATATGACAATAAGAACATAAAACAGGTTCACACAGCAAAATTTTTAGGTTTGAATATTGACGAAAATTTGAATTGGCAGAGTCACATTGACAGTCTGTGTTTGAAGTTAAACCACTATTCATATGCTCTTTATAAATTGTCCAAAACATCAAGCATGTCCACAGTCCTGACTGCCTATCATGGATTTGTCGCACCAAATATAAAATATGGCATAATTTTCTGGGGAAACTCTACTGATGTGGAATATGCGTTTAAAGCGCAAAAGAAATGCATAAGGGCCATCTGCAATATAAAAACTATTGATAGCTGTCGTCCCTTTTTCATTAAATTAAACATTTTGACTCTCCCCTGTATGTACATCTTAGAGACAGTTATCTTTGTAAAAAAGAATATTGATTTGTTCGAGAAGCTTAAAACTAAAAGACATATAACTCAAAAATTTCTATTCCCTCCAACTCCACTGCATACTTAAACAGGAACATTTTCTGTATGGCTCCTAGAATATTTAATCACCTACCAAAACAATTCTTGAAGAGCCTTGTAGTGACGTTGCATAAAAGTTACTTAAAGAAATGTTACTACAGAAATGTTTCTACTCTGTAGATGATTATTTGAATGATTGTAATTTGAACTAGCATGTATATAAGTTATAATTGGATTGATATGTTAATTTATTTGCTGTTAATGTGTTACATTTATATGTCTTAACTTTTAAGGTTAAAATATTGCATGCCGCAAGGCTAAATACAGTGTTACCTTAATTTAAAAACATGACATACTGTACCTACCTGTATTTGCAATTTATGTTAATAAATAAATAAATAAATAGATTTACAGTATGACAATTTGGTAATACCATTTTGCGCAAAACACAGATACATTTAAAAGAATAAAAATATGTATGTGTATAATATGTAGCCTTGACCTAATATAAATTTTCTGCAGAAAAATGCAGCCGAAATCACTGCCGTCACGGTGGAGATTACCCGGAAGAAACAGATCGACGGATAAATATTAATAAGAACATATTTGCATTATTATCTATTATTTGTTCGTATCAATTTTTTGATACATAACAGTACAAAAAGATATTTGAATATTATTGGTAAGCATAAATTACAACCTACAGATGTATAGATGGCTACTATAGAATTTTTTCAATACATATGAAGAGTTAGTAGCAAATGATCTTAGTATCTTAGTAATAGTAGATGTATAAATTATGGTTTTCGGTGCTGATCCGTGCTAGAAGTACAGATGGCGATATACACGAGCATGTAGCTGCAGCCATCGGCTCAGCAGTGAGGAGTCCCATCGATCAGTCAGAGCGCCCTGGATGATGTTAGAGCTTTCGTATTAACAACAACAGGCACATGCTTTTCTTTTACGCTCGCAAAACCCCACGGATACCCCCCTAACGGAGCCGGAGGAAGAGATTATGTCAGACTTGAACCGACCAAAACACACGCCGCATGTGGGTCGTTTTTGATTGCCAAAGGTGAGGTTGACAGGCATATCCCTCTCACCCCGGTCGACCCAAGGCCATCTCTCTCGAACTGGCCTTCTCCTCGAGTGTAGGGACCACAGAGTTTCCAACTTGTCCCCGGAAAAGGGGAGGCACGCGAAGCGCGCCGCCGCCGCGGCCTGCTTCTGCCAGGGTGACAGACGGCTCCACCCGGCATCCCCAGGCCTGCGCTCATGGGGGGCGGAGGTCATTCATCGACTTCCGATGCGCCAGTTGCCTTCGTACGCGGGCAGAGCAGGCACATGCTGTAAGAATGTTTCCAACGATCGAACGAACTCGACAGCTGAATACGCGGTGAGATATCAATTTCGTATGCTCTAAATTTAGTGACGTCACGTGGTTGAGCACAAATCGACAGTGATATTATGTTTATGTGCTCAACAATGTGACGTCACCAAATTTAGACTTCTTACGGTATGTGCCTGCAGGTTACAGGCGGTAGACACGCGTCGTGCGATAGAGAAGTTGTAGACAAAGTCGAAGTAAGTCGATCTCTCGCTCTTCTTGCCGATGTGCTAAATCTAAATCCATGCACTGTACATGAATGTACATATGTACGAACGTATATATCTTATAGTACAACAATATATTAGTTATTATAACGTTGTTTATCATATAATCGTGTTGCGAAACTAAACTTTTGTTTGATCTGAAAACGTTCTGACAGACAACTAAAATAAAAAAGCATGAACTGTACAGTCATCCACAGAAATTGCTGAACACTAACACACAAACAACCTTTGCATGAATCAATAAATAATTACGCGATGTGAATTTACACAAATACCTAAGTATGTATGTTTATTCGCATTCTAAATCCCATAACATAAGTTAGTTAGAAAGAAAGAAAGAAAAATATTACAGCGGGCACCCCACCAAATACAAACAGGTAGGCAATACAACAATTAGCTGGTACATCAAATCAAACAGTAGGCACATTAAAATTAAACTACGGGTGCAACACTCCACACTATGCGAACCCAAATAGGACCCCATCTCAGCATTGAATGCTGCGCACACCCTTCGTTGGGTATACACAGCGCTGGCAACACTTACTTTCGGTCTAGACAGGTTTTTTCTTTTCTCTCGTTTTCACTTTTTTGGTGAGCATACTATTGAACAACGAACTGTTAGACGAATAGCTGAAGAAAAATATGTCGCGACTGGCACAGAAGAAAAATAAACTTCACACACCAAAAAAGAGAAAATGAGCAAAACCAGTCGTGTCAAAACGACCATCATAGAACGCCGCAACTATAGGTGGCCATTAACTTGGAATGTAGGTGTTAAGCTTAATGTTGACTACCCAAGATTATAATTCCAGATTTAATGTTACATTCCGCAATTACTTCTTACGGGAAATCCCCCAAAATATAGACGCATCCCTCCTAATCTACACGGCTAGACGCCTATGTGACTCACAGGTCAAATATTCGTGTGATTTCATCGCCTAAGTGCGGAGACAATGCAGCGAACGTATGCCGCATACCGCACATTCCCGTCGCTATTTATATCCCCCGTGTTCATGCCACACTGACACAGCTCGGTCCGTCACCTGACCCATCTACCGAGCTTGTTATGTACACGCGCGATGAGAGACGATTTGACGTTTCTTGTGAAGATTATCTTGAGATTACCTGTCTTGACTGCTTCGTCAACGCAGAACTAAACAACTGGAGTTATAAACTGGAGTTATAGCTCTTATAATTAGTCCCACCCTCCCCTTTCCTACACAGGACAACACGTGCAAGTCTTAGATGCACCCGCACACGGTGCAGAGCATCCGATCAAAAACCAAGCGGTTCGGTGACTCTTTCCTCTGTCGCACCATTAAGGCCTGGAATTCATTACCAGCTCGCGTGTTTCCTTCTTCCTACAGTCCCGGGTCCTTTAAGCGGGGCGTGAAAAAGCATATGATGAGGCCGTCAAACTGAGTGTCACCATTGTCACACGGCATCTAATTGACGTGTTTTATAGTATAAAAAAAGTGCAAATGGTTTTTTTATATAACTTAAACCTGATGGAAAGTGGTTATTGTAATCTATAAACGTATGCAATACCAGGGGAGTGACACCTGTGCTGCCGAACCTGTAAGAACTAAGTTTCTGTACCGTCAGTGCAGATCACACAATAAGGACAAGCCTTTGGTCTTCCCACTGACAGCACAAAAGCTCTCCAGTGAGCTCTGGCTACCCTACTCACTGCCGGGAACAAAACACGAGGTCATTATAGCCGTGTTATTCTATTGGGTGGAGGTACTTCCCCAGCCGGACTGCTCAATTGGGATGGAATTACCGTAGAGGTTCCCTTACAGAGGGAACACTCTAACCGCTAAGCCACCGGAACCTTCGCCTGAAGCCATCCAAATTTTTCTTTACGTAACGTTACGGAGGGTTTGAATCTCGCCTAAACCGATTAATTTTTTTATATTTTAATGGACTTGAATAGTTAGTTTAGTTACACTAAATGCTTTAAAATTTATTTCAATATACATACTTATGTCAGTTTAAAGTAGTGCAATATCTGTTCAATTGACGGAACAATCGTCTAGACAAACTTAACGTCTCCCGTATAAAGAGAATTTAATGGATCACGCTAGAAAAGTACAAGAGAAGATAATATAAGTCTGCCGTGAATAGTCAACAGGCGCTGAGTAGGGTAGCCAGAGCTCACTGGAGAGTTTAAGTGCTGTCAAAGGGGAAGGTCAACAGCTTGTCCTGCTTTATCTTTTACACTGACGACACAGAAGCTCACAGGGTTGGCAGCGTTAGTGTGACTCTCTTGTGATTGCACACGGTAACTACTTTCATCAGGTGGGCCATGTTCTTGCCTGCCACCTAAGTGATATATAAATAAATATATTTTGAAAAATTTCTTAGAGTAAAGTGCTGTGAATTTAGATCACTTTTATGATAGAAAAGCATTTTGAGCTATATATAGCAATGGGAAAGTATCTTGATTTATAAGAAGAATTAATGAAATGAAAAAATTACACAAAGAAATGCGTGCGTTGCGAAGTATGTGTGGCTTGACCTTGAAAAATAGCGTGATAAGAGAACGATGTGGAGTGATAGAAGATGTAGTGATGAGAATTGAGAGAGGAATGTTGAGATGGTTTGGTCATGTTGAGAGAATGAATCAAAGAAGACTAACGAAACAGGTGTATGAGGCGAGTGTGGATGGTACCGTCGGAAGGGGAAGACCTAGGCGCACATACCTGGACTAAATCGGGGAAGTTTTAGAAAAGGGGCAGGTCAGGAGTGCTCTAAACCGACGAGCATGCATGAAGAATGTAATGAGAGTTAATGAAGCGAGAGTAGTATGTCAGGATCGTAGCAAGTGGAGATCCGTGATCTCTGCCTACCCCTATGGGAAATAGGCGTGATTTTATGTATGTATGTATGTATGTTAATTACCGTGAAATAGGCAGCTGTGAAGTATGTTATTGTCTGTTGACTTTGTTTAGTCAGAGTTCAAATCCTTTAAGTTTTTTTATACCACTTAGGTGGCAGACAAGCACACGGTCCACCTGGTGAGAAGTGGTTACTGTGGCCTACGGACGTGTGTAACACCAGGGACCTTACACTGGCGCTGCCGACCCTTAAGAAACCTTCTTATACCCGAACTTGAAGAACCCCATGCTGTAGGCCTCTGGGAGCATCAGGGAGATAATTCCAAAAGAAAACAGTTTTCTCAAGTCATTTAAGCGTTGTTTTGTATCCAAGGTCTAAGACTTTCAAGCCCGGAATCTAATTGCTTCTTCTACTTCTTTTAGTATGGGGTGTATGGTATTTATGGGAGCAACTGCCCACTGACCCGACTATACCAAGAAGAAAAATTGCGTCAGTGCCTCATCCGTAAATTAGCAAGTGCTGCCAGGTTAGGATATTTTGGGCACCATAGATTTTTGTGATATTTACCAAAAACAATCCAAAGAATCAAAGAATCAATTTCAGTTTAGGTACACAAAAAGTACATAATGAACGTCAAAATTTCACAATTATGTCAAGACAGAATATAAAAATAATAAATAATGTATACATAAACCATTGGAAAATAATTAGTACCTTCAAAGAATGTAATACGTTCTCTTTTTTTGGAAGTCGGATAAATACCTACTATCGCATGTTATTTCAGGATTTATAATTAATTTTAACGCAAGCACGCTGCTTATACCTGCGTTTATAATGGGTGTGAAGCGCAGATGATAATGTCGTTTGTGTCAAGTGGGTAGTGCGGGAAATAAGCGTAACGAATGGCGCCTGCGCATCGCTAGCTCATAGGGTTGTTACTTCTGAAATTATTATTAGAAAAATTGAAAATATTCAAAAGATAATTTACAGGATTTCCAAAAAAAAGTTCTCCAATCAACATCTTCAGAGACCAAGCCTCTGGGCCAGTCTTGCTTCCACGATGTGGGAGGTCGGAAGACGCTCACTCTCGTTATTGTTAAGTAAACCATCTTAGAGATAAAGTAGAATCAGAGAGAAGAGTATAGACCCTAGGGTCCAAATTAGTCGAAGACAATGGCATAGCTAGCGTGCACCCAAAAGATATATGAATTCAGCAATAAGTGGCTTTTGTGCTTATTTGCTATCTTAGTAATTTGACAAATTAATTGATAACAACAATATCCCGAGGAGAGAGGCTTGAAACCACCACAACCACTCCTCCCAAACAAAAAAAGAAGATTAATTGGTTTACATGATAATAAACCATTGTTTTGAATGACGTATCGACCAGGCCTCACCAGGGTCTCGATTCTGCTAAAGCAAAACCACTATCTATAACGGACACTGGACAAAATCCATTTTATTTTAAACTTTGAAGCAATGTGGTTAAAGTCCTAAAATAAAGGCTTTTTGCAGAGTTAATAAAAAAGTGTAATGAAACTCTTTTCATTTCATTTTGGAATTTAACAGTATAGAAATAAAGTCTAATATTGTAACTGGCCGTGGTCACAGGCTGCACAAATCAAAGGTATTTATGTACCTATACCACGATCGCGATAATTCCCGTTATCATTAATATCAGGGAATGCGAGAATTAAAAAGTTAGTAAAATTAATTTGGTCTACAAAACAGCTGATGGTGTTATATGACGTCAAGGTCACGGCACGACGCGTCAGATGGCAGACTTACCTTGCCAGCCCTAGCCATCCGTCACCGGCGCGCGCGCATACGACTCTTAATAAAGATTTATTAGACAACAGTGTATGTAATAACACATAAAACTGAAGTCAACAAAATCAGCGTAAGAGCTATCAGTGTGAACAGAACCATTTAGTTTCATAATATTTTATTGGATAGAACAAACGGACGGACATTAGGACAGCCCACTCCTGAAATAAACACGTCGTATAATATTATACGCGGTTTAACATCATATCAGCTGCTTCGTAAATATGAAAATATCATCTTTGAGATTGGAAAGACGGAAATTGAAAGTTGTTTTGGGAGAGAATTTTCTTTTGATGTGTTGTGTCGCTTTCTTTTCCAGCCTAGCGTTAATCCTGGTCGCATTTGGAGCGTTCACCTCGGAATCTAGGGTCCGGGTTTTCCAGTTCAACTGCAGGTTTGGCTGAACTTCGATATTTCCAGTGAAAAAAAAGAGGATCACCATTACATACATATTCCATGTTAAAGTGGTGAGACTCAGCTTCACGGACTCATCACTGAAGACTACAGGAAGAAGGAAACACGTGAGCTGGATTACCAGCGGAGTCTCTGAACCGCTCGGTTCTTGATTGGATATTCTGCACCGTGTGCGGGTGACATCAAAGCCCTCCACGTGTTGTCCTGTGTAGGAAAGGAGAGAGTGGGACTAATTGGAAGAGTTCATCAGAACATTCACCATGGTACAGATATTAAAGTACTGCCAAGGACGCAACATCTCTAAGCATCTGCAAAGGCTCGAGGGTGTTCGTGACCTTAGGATTCCCAATAATTCGGACCGCACGTCGCTGCAACCTGTCGAGAGCATTTATTAAGTACTTTGCTAAGCCATCTCAGAGATGCGAGCAGTATTCCACGCAGGAGCAAATTTGTATCTTGTAGAAAAGATATCGTTGCTGAGACTCGTCTCTCAATCAGAAGGTGGGAATCGCTTACAGGTAAGTTAAAAGTTGCCCCAAAGGCCATGGTTCTGCCCAGTACACCCAAACAGGTAATTTTTGAAGTTATTTTTAGTTATTGGTAGGAGTGTATACACCAATTGAAAGGGTCTATTTCACAGCACTAGAATTTACTATACACCGTTTACTAAAATTAAAATTAATTTTGTACACGCGCTTCTCATGAATTAGTGTGTTGTGAAAATTATTTACAAGTGTCTGCCCACAGAGACCCATCAAAACTAATTATCTACATGGCTGTTGTGTTTGAAGAGCAGGAATAAAATATAAGTGATGATCTAACAGGCAATACCAGTTAATTTATATGTATGTTGAACTGTTAATTAGAAATATATATATATAAAACTAATGTTGCTCGTCTGTTTGGAGCACCTTGACATGGAAACTACTACACTGATTTAACTTCTACAAGGTGAATGAATTTCATTGAAAGAATTATGGTACAATATTAATGGTTTTATGATTTAAAGGTCGTTAATATTCACTTGATGGTAAGCTGAAAGTAAGCAATGAAAAGCCTTGGAGACTATCTAGCTCGGTTCCCGGGTAGGACTAATATTATAATAGCGTTTTAGCTGTAGCCTAGTGGTATGGGTAATGGACTGCTGAGACGAGGTTTCGATCCCAGGTGTTACCCTGGCACACACCAATTACTTTTCGATGCTTTTCGAAGTTTATCGCGGGTTTAAGTGCCCGGTTAATGGCAATAGGCTCGCGACCTATTACATTGGGACCTAAACATAAACTGGCGGCGAAATGTGGGTACTAGCACCTCTGTCTACCCCTTCGGTGATATATGCGTGAGTTTATGTTTATATGTGTATGTTATGTTTTAGCTGTTTCAGTCAGCGCAGAGTTTGGTCTTAACCACGTTAGACGGCAACAGCTTTCATTCGAGAGTTCCCGGGTTCAATTCCTAGCCATTACACCTCTTTTTATCGTGCGTGAATTCCCCACGGATACCGTCTTCGTCGGGGTCGGTGGGGGAGGTTATGTCGGACTTGAACCGACTAAAACGCACGCTTCGTAGGATATTGGAGGTGAAGTTGCCGGAGGCATATCTCTCGCACCCCGGCTGACCCAGGGTCCTGGCCAATACATCGACGTTATCGCCGTGAACCAACTTCTAGCAGAAGTAATGTTATTTGGGGAATGTTAGAAATATCAATTTTTAATTGAAAAGGATTTAGCATAATACATTTCTGCTTATCTTTTTTCTGAGACAAGTCATGAGTTCGGTGTACAATAATCAAGATAGCTTTTCTCTCCAGCCGTTGAACCTTGTTTAACATCAGACAGACATATACATCCCAGACTCAGTCTCAGATGCATGGCTCGAGTCAACAATAGTGCCCGGAATACGGCAATAGGCTTTCCTATTACGTGGGACCGAATACAATTATTGGTGAAATGTGGGTGTTAAGTCACCTCTGCCTAACCCTCCAAGGATAAAGGCGTGATTATATGTATGTATGTATGTTAAACCTTTTCAAGTATCTCTTACATCGATTAAGATATAGAAAAAAATTGAATTGGTTCAGGCGTGATTCGAACCCGCGATCTTTCCTTTACAGGGGGAACGCTTAATAGATTTGAATAGTAAGTTTACTAAATGCTTTAAAATTTCATTCAGTCTCTCACATCACTGTCTTATTGAACGAGATAGCAGTCGACACAGAGTACAAACATAAGTCTATCACTGTACAGACCTGCCTAACATCACGCCTAGATGAACGACTCCCAAAACACTCGCGACAGCTTTATTGTACATTGAAAAACTGAATTCTTCAAAGGAAATCTTACCTATTCAGTATTCAGACAATTATAAATACAAAAGTTTAGATCGATGGACATTTATTAGTTTATCATGTCAGAACTGTGGAACGGAACTCAATCAAATTAGTGATGTGTCGGATATTCGTATCCGCAGGGATATGAGAGAGAAGAACGATTCACATAGTTACCAATGACATTTTGCGGATTTTTTACTTTATCGCGGTGATCATGCGCATCTTGACACCAAATATCCGCATTCATACGTGTATCTGCGGATAGTTTTAACGATCCACCACATCAATAGGTTTACAAATATTACTTTTTGTCCTGAGAATGGGTCCCTGTAGGGCACAAGAACGGGGTACTCCAAAAGGACGGAGCTTCTAATAACATCTAGATGTAAACAAAATATAGACAGATATACACAGCCTAGACTCAGCCTCAGATGCGCTCGAGTCAACAATAGTGCCCGGAATACGGCAATAGGCTCACCCCCTATTACATGGAACACAATAATATGATTGGTGAAATGTGAGTGTTAATTCACTTCTGCTTAACCCTCCGGGGATAAAGGCGTGATTATATGTATGTATATATGTAAACAAAATAAACTGTATTTATGACCACTTTGGTACAACTGATAAGAAAACACGTCGGTAAGCTATTTTTGACACGATTCACCTTTAATTAATTTGTAAAATAAACCTTGGAAATCAAAGTAAATTAATTTGTAAGGTCGTTTTGCCCGCTCCAATAATTGCAATTGGGTCAAATTTTTCCCTTTTTTTTTAGGTGGTAGACAAGATACGGCCCACATGATGAAAAGAAATTACCGTGGTCTACGAACGTGTGCATCACCAAGGGAGTCACACTCGCGCTGCCAACCCTGTAAGCAAATCAGGACAAGCTTTTGGTCTTCCCACTGACAGTACAAAAACTCTCCAGTGAGCTCTGGCGAGTCTATTAACCAACGGGAATACAATACGAGGTTATTATGACTGCGGTATTATGAAGAGTTTCATGATTGAATGAGTGTTCTCATGAGCTCTTCCAATTAGTCCCACCCTCCCCTTTCCTACACAGGACAACACGTGCAGGTCTTAGATGTCATCCGCACACGGTGCAGAACATCCGATCAAGAATCAAGCGGTTCGGTGACTCTTTCGTGTGTCGCACCATTAAGGCCTGGAATTCATTACCAGCTCACGTGTTTCCTTCTTCCTACAGTCCCGGGTCCTTTAAGCGGGGCGTAAAAAAGCATATGATGAGGCCGTCAAGCTCCCTCCCCTCTTTTCTGAGACTCTGCCTACCATCAGGCAAGGCGAAGTCTAATTGATGTGTTATATTTATATATATAAAAAAAATTCTTTATTCCCGCGATAAGGCACCAAAACTAGCATTTTGGAGCCCGTATTCCGTTCTTCCATCCCTCTTTTGGCTTAACGACTGCCGTTTGACCCTGAGAGGTAAGCATGAACCTCGATTAATTCTTCCTCGAGTTAAGATATTTCCTAAACTTTATCAGCCCGGCATTTCAGCTAAGTGTAGGTGGCAGACAAGCACACGGCCCACCTGATGGGAAATGGTTACCGACCCTGAAGAAACCTTCTAATGTCCCTCTTGAAGAACCCCATATTGTAGGCGCTTGGGAAAGCCGCAACTACTAGCGCAACTAATAAAGTACCTGTATAGTACCTAGTACTGACCGAGTACTTCTGTAGTGTAGCACAACACAGGTACTCAGTAGCTACTCAGTGCTACTGGGTTCCTGCCCGGTGCCGGCTTTCCCACGATAGCAAAAATCAGTGTACCAGCTTTTCGGCCAGATTGGCTTGGGCTCCATAAGTCTTGATGGAGGCCTAAACACGCGTGAGTATACTTTTTTTTACGTGCGAAAGGTTCCCACGGATACCCCCACTCGAAACCGGTGGGAGAGGTTATGTCGGACTCGAACCGACTAAAACGCACGACGCCTGGGGGTCGTTTTTGGTTGCCGAAGGTGAGGTTAAGCGGCATATCCCTCGCACTCCGGCCGACCCAGGGCCATCTCTCTAGATCTGGCCTTCAAATCATGAGTATACTTGACAACAAGAGCTCTTAGGAAATAGATTTTTTTGTGTGAAAACCGGCACGCGTAAGTCACGTGCGTCGACCGCGGCCATGCGCACACGCATCCACGCGTCGATACCGCTCGATATAAACAGATTCGTCAGCTATCGTTACACGTTCACTACAATAATCTAAAAAGGGTTACGGGCAAGAGTTGCTATAAATAAAAATATGTATCGCCACACACATACAGAAATTATTGCCAAGTTAAAAATATAATCTAAGAGGAGAGAGGAGCTCATCACGTACCCTCGGCTAATCATATTCTGTTGATGATGACCAGGATGATTTCTAGTCATGGTACCTTATTGCATCTGAGGCTTGCGATTTAAGACCTGGAGTCTGCTTCCTCCCTCTCCACGTTTAGATTTGGCTTATGTGGCTTTTATGAGAGGAACTGCCGTCTGACTTCCTATCTTCGGAAGAGAAGCCATCGCCAGTGGCTTGTCCGCCAGTCAGCAAGTCTTGTTTGTGGGGTTGACTTGGGCTACGAAGCTGGACATCCTTAAAAAGGACCATCCCTAATGCGTTGGTATGGGGTTGTTTAGGTGAGAGTTAATTATCTGCAGTGATTTTAATTGATAGTTACTTGATTTTGTTTAGTAAGTAAGTAATCATTTATTGCTCGAAACATGGTATGTTACAAATGTGGTTACAAAATGGTGTTCATCATCACCCTCCTGCCCTTACCCCAAGTTTATTTGGGGTCGGCGCAACATGTGTTCTTTTTCCATTCATCTCTAGTTGCAGTTATCTCGACATTCACAATGTTGTTACAAAAACAAATAAGGTCCGACACATGTTTCGCAGATTCTTTGCATGCAAATTTATCCATTTATAAAACTGTACTTTTTCTTATATTTAAAAAAAGACGGAGAGAACTTGTTAATGGCCTACAGCTATATATTATTTAAGAAACTTTAGAAATTCACAGTTACAGTGGTTATACGTTTTCCAAATATAATAAATTAACTTCATCTTACGATTTTAATACTAATAGGTCGTTACATATGAATTTGCCGTTTTTTTAAGATATTGGAGGAAACCCAATTTTCAGTACTAATATTTTTGCATTTTTTAGGAATGGCAAACCCAAATTTTATGATTTTTTGTGTATGAATGAGACAACATTTTTCAGGCATCGAAAAATTCCTCCCCATCGATCTCTACTGATATCGTGCCCAATAGGCTGGCGGCATTACCACGCTGAATGGTGATGCCAATTCTTTGAGCGAGGTAAAGGCCAGCCTTATGGTCACGGGAAGCGTCGATTAGTCGCTTCGCTATTTCTTTGAATAGCGCGCGCGCGCTTGTACCCCACGGACCCAACGTTTCGACTCCAAACGGCTCATAAATATAATTACCAGTTAAATTGGTATATTTGCGCCGTTTGAGAGTCTCCGCTGATGCAGCAGCAGCACATGCGCAGTCCATCATACTCGGAAGATGAGAAGGCGCCAGGGTGTCGACGCAAGTTGCATCCCATACCAAAGGCCTACCGATCTTCCAAGGCATCAACGACATACCGTCCGGTCTCTTACCATCGTCGCGAGCCAAGCCAACAGGTTCAAGTATAGCTGGCCGCCGGCGGTGACAAGAGCTCGACGGATATTGTCGTTAATGTTTGCATGTCGGGACGTGCGGCCTGCGCTCCTGTCGTAAGACAATCCGTGATGTCCAAGGCTATCGTCAGCTTTTCCACAGAGACACCGATGGGGAGAAACTCACGGTGCACCCAAACGTAGGCAAGTCGCAATTGGAGCCATTCACTAAATTCCCATTCACCCACAGCCAACAGGCGAGCGCGCTCAGCAGCTTTTTTTTTTAATCAGTACAGCTACCAAGCTGTTTAAAATCAAAATCAAAATGGATAGCATTTAGGAAGTACTGTTTTTGAAGATCGAATTTAATTTATCAAGCGGCCAATAAAAACAAAAATTAATACAGAGTTTTAAAATCTTGAAATCGACTTTCAAACAAAATATAAATAATGGAAATAGCTATTAAATTACAGGAATAACGAACTTATGTACGAAAATTACGGCAATTTCATAGGCAAAGACCTAATATTAGTAGTTAGCAGAACGTAAGCGTAACGTAATTCCATAGTTTCAACAGATTTTTGTTCGCTGTAATAAATAAATAATAATATGACTTCTTCGAATCGATTATACTGATTCTACATTCTATTCTTCTATACTAATATTATAAATGCCATAGGAATCTGTCTGTCTGTATGTTAAGTACACTATCACGCCAAAACCGAAGAACCAATTTTGATGAGTTTTTGTACAGACGTAGATTAAATATTGGGTTAGGACATAGACTATGTTTGGTCGCGATAACCGTAACCCACGCGAGAGGAGGAAAGCCATCTCGTCAAACTAGTAATAATAGCTGAAGAGTTTGTTTGTTTGGTTGAGCTCGCAAATCCCAGGAACTGCTGGTTCAAATTGAAAAAAACTTTTTAAGTTGAATAGTCTGTTTATCTAGATATGTTATAGATTATATTCATCATCAGTTCATCACGTTACGAATTAAGGGAGCTAAGCATTAATAATAAATATTAACAAGTCCATCCGATATTCCCATTCATAATTTGAAAACTTTCAAAAAAATTGCGGGTATAATTTATATTTCTTATTATATACAACTTAGTTGGCAGACAAGCACACGGAGCACCTCATGGTAAGTGGTTTTCGTGGCCTATGTCCGTGTGCAACACCTGGGGAGTCACACTCGTGCTGCCAACCCTGTAAGAACAGTTCATACATTCAAATCGATTAAGAAATAGAAAAATATGGTTCGGTTCAGGTGGGATTCGAACCCGCGATCTTTCCCTTACAGCGGGAATGCTCTGACCACTAAGCCACAGAACCTTCTCCCGAAATCATCCAAATTCTTCTATACATATCCGTCTTACGGCGACTTTTTCTATTTCTTAATTTCCCAATTATTGGTCATACTAAATGCTTTAAAATTTCACCCACATTTCACCAATAATTGTATTCGGTCCCACGTAATAAGGGGTGAGCCTATTGTCGTATTTCGGGCACTATTGTTGACTCGAGCCTTGCATCTGAGGCTGAGTCTGGGCTGTATATATCTGTCCGATGTTAAACAGCCATTTCCCTTAGTCGCCTTGTACGACACCGCATGGGAAGAGATGGGGTGGTCCAAATTCTACTCTGCCGGGAACCACGCGGGAAATTTCATTCAACAGTTCATATATTCTTAAAGGTGATACGGGGATTTGAAATTTGCCAGAGGCGAAGGCTGTGATTATAAGCATATCGAGTTGTATACTTGTTTGCAACCTTTCGCTACTTATAAAGTAACTGCATCCACGTGAGTGCATTCCTCTCGCTTGTCAATCTCAATCAGAGGTGCGAGATTCCTCTCTAAATATAGAATAAGCGGATTGCGTGCGCGCCGGTTGCTACGTACGCACAAACAGACATCTCGCTTGAAAGGGGAAACTTATTGATCATAGTTCATTCGAGACGAGCACACTGTGACGTCATTCGTATTTATTTATGTACACATGCGTGTAGGCATGTATCAATGAAGGGGTTGTTCGACATAAGTAAAATAAATAACAAGTGAATATTTTAGGATATTCTATATAGCGCTATTCAAGGTAGACATAGCTTAACCAGCTTGGTTCTAGAATAGATACATTTTTTTTGTAAATACATTCAAATTTAAGTTTTTATTTTTCAAAATAACATTTTTTTGCCGTCAAATTCTGCTTAAAACTAAGTTTACCATCGCTTCCTAGGTCCTAGTGGAGAAGAAACAGTGCAACAAACTCCACTGCCGCATTTTCGTGACGTCAATTTACAATTACCTAGTATTTTCTTAAGGGTAAATATGGACAAATTTAAAAAGTTTATTAAAAAAACATTATAAAAAAGAAAAAACTTTATAATAAAATAATTAACCTAATTATAATAAAATTAATAGAAGACGTTGACCGCGGAAATTGGCCGCCGTATCCACGACCAAGGCGGTGACTTCCGATCCGGCTCGTTCCTGGGGCAAAGGTTGGCTATTGCGATTCAGCGGCGCAACGCAGCCAGCATCATGGGCACCTTTGCGCCGGGAACAATGCGGAGTGGGTTGATCGACGCGATTTGTGTATTTATGTTTTAAGTTAATAGTTAACCTAATTAAAGTACAAAAAAAGTCACGTACCAAGTATATACAATATTATGCCGTAATTACAGCATTTTAGAAGGGGCTTACATCATGGTCAAGTCAGAGATTTTTGTCTTTCGGGTAATCGTCTGTCTGTACACTTTTATAGATAAGGTTATCTTTACAAATGTTTTGAATTTATTGTCAGACATACCAAGGACCGATTCAGACAATTTATTACAGAAGCGTCATATATAAATCCATTATACTTAGAGACGCCCAAACCAATGAATGGATGTTTCTACGTAAACGATTTTTCTTTTCATGGAACGGCTCTGTAACTCAAGGAATTCACTCAGGCTGTGGCTAATCATACGACAATTCAAGGTCGAACCTTATCGGTCTCAATTGAGTCTTTCACCTTGGTGTCTAAGGTCCGTTTTCCGGGATTTCGGTCTTGGGAACCAAAGTAATGAGACCATTGGCACGCATGCCATCCTTATCGACGCTAAGCCCACAGTTCTTAGGTCTACCCGTCTTATATGCCAGACATTTATTACCCATATAGTCTGGTAGGTATTTCACTAAATATAGGAAGGTTGTGTTGCTCACTGAGGGCTATTCTCAGTATATACTAATATTCCCTCTAACTCCTCTGACTAAGCTAAGTTGCTTGTGCTAGGAGTGGGTTCACGTCAGTAGTGTAATGGCCAGGATCTGAACCTGGGACCTCCCGATCGTATGGCCGACTCCTTAACCACTGAGCTACCGACGCTTTGCATCATCTATCTATTTAAGCAGGAGGTAGGACACGGCGGTATTTCTGCCCAATTGAGCAGTCCGACTGGGGTAGTACCTCCGCCCTACAGAATACCGCGGTTATAATAACTTCGTGTTGTGTTCCCGGCGGTGAGTAGGGTAGCCAGAGCTCACTGGAGAGTTTTTGTGCTGTCAGTGGGATGATCAAAGGCTTGTCCTGCTTTGTCCTCTACACTGACGGCAGAAAATCTCTGTTCTTACAGGGTCGGCAGCACGGATGTGATTCCACTGGTGTTACACACGTTCATAGGTCATGGTAACCACTTTCCATTAGGTGGGCCGTGTGCTTGTCTGCCACCTAAGTTGTATAAAAAAAAATACTATTATATTGTATAAGTTAAGTTGTACGGTTAGATTGCCTACTCTATTGTGTAAGGGTAACCTATAAAAATAGACGTAGATGAGACAAATAAATAAATCAATGAATAAACGTGATCTACCCACTTTCTCATTATTAATCTAGATAACAAACGTCCACTTGACGCATTTCGGTAACGAGAACAGGTGTAATAGCCGTGCAAATAACTGCTAATAATAAAGTTAATTATTTAGTGCACACGCGAACATTAAAAACGGCACAATTATTTATAGAGACGTTATTCTATTCTAGAAACTTCTCAGTATATTATAGTGTAATTATTTTTATTTGTACGCGTCTGTCGCAACGCTGAAAACAAGTCACACGGTTAGGGCTGATCGGAAACTTTTAACGGCTTTGGATTTTAAAGTCCCCGTACCCAAAAGGTGATAACGTACCATATTACTAAGACGCCATCGTTTGTTTGTCACAAGACTATTTATCTCACGAATTGTGATCGCTAGACAGTTGTCCACAGATGATATTATTTCTATATAATAACAAATACCTACTAAAACAGATAATTGATACAGAACCCTTCACCCGCGAGCCCGACTTGCATTTAACCGCATTTTTAATGACCCGTGTGGAGTGAACTAAGAGTCGTCAACGCATGTCATAAACGTCAAATTCCATACATTTGTCAGTCTTTCTTTTTAGTCTACTAGTCTTTTTAATACGTGTGTCAAAATGTCTTCAAGAAGTCAAACGAATTTAGGACAGTACGAAATGGATTGCACGTCCACGTCACGGGCCGTTCCAATGATGTGTATTAGCACCATTTAGGTAACATCCCCAAAGAGGACCAGACCGAGAGAGATGGCCTTGGACCGACCGGGGTGCGAGGGATATGCCTGTCAACCTCACCTTCGGCAACCAAAAACGTGCCGTGCGTTTTGGATAGTTCGAGTCCGACATAACCCCTCCCACCGGCTCCGGCGGGGGAGTATCCGAGAGGATGTTTCTTTATACCACTTAGGTGGTAGACAAGCACATCCCTCTTGATGGAAAGTGATTACCATGTATGGTAGTCACACTCACGCTGCCAACACTGTAAGCACAGAGAGTTTTTGCGTCGTCAGTGTAAAAGACAAAGCAGAACAAGCTTTTGGTCTTCCCACTGACAGCATAAAAACTTTGCAGTGAGCTCTAGCTACCCTACTCACCGCCGGGAACACAACACGAGGTTATTATGGCCGCGGTATTCTGTAGGACGGAGGTACTTCCAGATTCAGACTGCTCAATTGGACGGAAATATTAAAAAAAGATAATATCCGATAAAAATATTATTTCTGTGTCCAGTGACGGACTGTCGTGCGCTAGTAGAAAGTGATGAAGAACCCACCTACACCAAATTCTTAATCAAAAATAATCGAGACAAAGACGATACATGTCATGTGATTGTTGTAAGGTGAATTTAGAGTTGCCAAGTTGGTTTATAAATACAGTACGTGTGGAACTCTGTTTTACTGAGGTGAGTGGTGCTAAATTGATATTTTTTATAGCTGCGTGGTTCTCGGCAGAGTAGAATTTGGACCACCTCATCTCTTCAAATCGGTGTCGTACAAGGCGACTAAGGGATAGGGCTGTTTAACATCAGACAGTTATATAAAGCCCAGACTCAGTCTCAGATGAAAGGTTCGACAATAGTGCCCGGAAGACGGTGATAGGCTCACCCACTATTACGTGGAACCGAATTCAATGATTGGTGAAATGTCGGTGTTCATTAACAGTAACGGACTTACACATAATTATAACACAATCCATGTATTATATGACTTATAAACTAATCAGAAAAATAAATGTAGTACAATTTAGCTATTTAAATTGTCATGGTCACTCACATGCACACAATGCAAGATGGTAAATATCCCGATTATTTTGATACTGATGTAATACAATCTATCTATCTATTAACAAAATGAACTTATAACTAACCAGACAAAAAACTAATAAAAGACAAAAAATAAAAACACTAAATAACCTCATTCCTTAAAGAGAATAAAGTTATAGTTAAATAAAGTTAAAGCTTTCGGGATATGTTGCATTTTTTCGTGATCATGGTGCTTGCAATAGCGCCTAAATATCGGAAACATGAAATACATTGTGGTAAATATTCCGATAGCTCTTATACTGATATGAGTGACCATCACCAATAGTTTAAATACCTATATTTTTGAATCCTCTAATTCCTAAAAGCTTTCCTTGGTGCATGATTTTGGGGATGGAGGCAGATTACCCGCATTGATGGTGTACTGCGGAATAAGTGTTTTTTATACCACACTAGACACAGACAAGAACACGGCCCTCCTGATGGAAATTGGTTACCGTACTGCCATACTCACTACCGGGAACACAACACGAGGTTTTTGTGGCTGCGGTATTCTGTAGGGCGGAGGTACTTCCCTAGTCGGACTGCTCAATTGGGCGGAAGTTTTATCTTGATTGTTTACTTGTTATTTTTGGGTTTGAAGCTAAGCTCACCAACTCGTTGGTACACCGATTAACGTACAAAGATCTGATGCAGGCTGTTGGTGCGCTCGGGGTTGAGAGATCAGACAGCAGTCGCAAGGTAAGCTGAAAGCAGTCTCAACAGAGATACTCACCATTACAGATAAAAATATTACAGTGAGAGAATCCATATCAAGAGAGGCCACCTCATTGAATGCTTTTTCACGCCCCTCGTCTGGTTTCGTCCTTGATGTAGGTTTGCCTGAGGTAGACTAGAACAGACGACTCAATTGTAGAACTACATATATCTAGCCTACTCAAAACGCGCGGTTAGGACCCTTTCAAAATGGTAAAGAAGTATTTTAATTGTCATTTTTGGTGTTTTGCCAAAAATTTCTCGTTGACGGGTCAAGGTTTTATTTAATAGCTTTTTGTTGTTCGCTATCAAGTATTTCGTACGTAAAGAAAAAATAAATTAACTCTAGTATTTATGTGTGGAAAGCCTAATAAGAAATTGAAGGAATGTATGATTGTGAATTGAACAGGAAAGATTACTATATCACTTGTATTAGTTCAGGCATGTAACGTGTTGGGTTTTTTTTTATACCACTTAGGTGGCAGACAAGCACACGGCCCATCTGATGGGAAGTGGTTACCGTGGCCTATGGACGTATGCAACACCAGGGTTGTTACACTCGCGCTGCCGACCATGTAGAAACCTTCTGATGCCCCTCTTGAAGAACCCCATATTGTAGGTGCTTGGGAAAACCGCAGCAGGGAGGTCATTCCACAGCTTAAGTGTGCGTGGGATGAAGTTTCTTTCATACCGCACAGTGCGCATCGTCTCAGTTCGCAATGTGTGAGGATGAATTCCCTGCCTATGGCCTATGCCTATATTCCCTGCATATGCCAATGGTAATAGGAAAGTATTAGGAGTATAGAGGTGGATGATGTTGTTACAAGGGGAAATAAAGATGAATGGAATTTATGAGATGATATGTCCAGGAGGGAAGGGTAAGACTTCATGCCCTCTCAATGTCGCTGTATGTAGCAAACGACTACAAGCAGAGGTGAATGGATAAGCACACATGTAGAGCTGACTTTAAATAGATATTTTAAAGAATTCTATGACGATTTATTTTGTGTTTTTATCATAAATTTTCAATTAGAAATTACAAAGAGCTTGCTTATTGCATCACAATTCCTCTGCGCACTCTCTAGTTTGGTGGAGGAGAACTCAGCTTTAAATTAAGTTTGCCTTTTATCTCATTATACTATTTCATTGTACAATAATTTCATATTTAAATAATAAAAAAGGAAAAGAAAATTAAAGCTTATAGGTATCAAGAAAGGCTTCCTGAGAATGGTATAAGAAATCACTGCACCATAGTCTTCTACCGACAAAAGCATATAATTTTATAAATATTTTTTTATTGTGAGAAAATTAACCCTCACCCACCGGAACTGTTGGGTAAGGTTATGTCAGACTTGAACTGACTAAAACGCACGCCGTTAATGGATCACTATTGGTTTCCCGGAGGTGAGGTTGGCAGGCATATCCCTCGCACTAGTTTTATAAACTAGCATCATCAACATCTTATCATTTTTCCCGGTTGCATCCGAGGCTTTCACCTCAAAAACCAGAACCACTTACTCCTGTTCCTTTTGGTTTAACAAGTCAAACCAACAGACGGACGGCTTTTATAGGAGTGATTACCGTCTAACCTCACAATCCGGACAGGAAAGCTTACGTCAGAGCTTCATCCATCAATCAGCTGGAATTGGCTTGCAGTAGATGTTTGCCTAGCCCGAAAGGTCATAATGGGCTTCAATATACGAACGTTTGAAAACTAGGAAAATTTCAAAGTTCAATGACTCCAGAGGTCTTGATCAAAACACACTACCGAGCTACGTTATTTGATATGTTTTTACATTAACCCATAACTCATGAAATGTTTGCATCATTTCAAACTGAGCACTTCATAAAAAAATAAATTATATCTGCAATGAACGCGCATATAAGATATAAAGCAATTTAATATCAATATGAAAAGAAAATACTATTGAGATGTATGTCAACACGCTGTATATGTCACAAGGCGTGACGTCATCGCGCGTCATGTTTACGTAACGCCAATGGCGGCGCGTAACGTATTGGAACGATTTGAAAATAGAACGACATGTCTTGTCAGGTGTTTATTTATAGATGAGTGGGTCACCTGTATTGAACTGCAATATTTACTTTCAACTTGATTCGGATGGTTGGAGGTTAAGTATTGTTACAATGATAGATGGGTGACCATATTTTTCTATACGCTTGTATATTATAATTATTACCACACAAATCATCATCATCATCATGTCAGCCACACACAGTCCATTGCTGAACATAGGCCTCTCCCACAGACTTCCAGAATGACCGATCTAAACAGCCCGCATCCAGCGCTTCCCGGCGACCTTGATGAGGTCGTCCTTCCACCTGGTCTTTCGGCGTCTTACGCTACGTTTGCTCGTACGCGGTCGCCATTCCAGAACTTTTTTGCTAACTTATTATATCCGGTTCCAAATTTCATTCCTTATCTAAGTGACTTAGAACTTACAAACATGTTTACATGTAGGAATTTTGCAGTACTTAAAACTTCATGCCCTTTCAAATATTGCATTATTAGCACAAGCAAATTAGAATTTGACTACAATCCTACTAGAATTTTTCTTTCGGAATTCGTTCACTGACAGTCTTCTTTTTGTTTTGCATGGTATTCGGTTCGGGGCGAATGCAAAAATAACCTAGATCCTAGAAAAAAATTATGAAACCTGAAATGTAGGAAATTTAGAGAAATTTCTAAACGTGAAACGTTTGACGCTACCCGTGACCAGAGGGCTGGTTTATTCCTTGCGCAAAGGATTGGTATTGCCATTCAACGTGGCAATGCCGCCAGCCTTCTGGCCACCCTCCCAGTTGACATTGATAGGGAGGAATTCTTTGACGCCTGAACCTGCAGGATTGTATAATATTCTGTTTTTTTTTATATTTTTTAATCTAGATAACTTAATGTTATACAGTAAACAAAATTTCACCCTCAAATTCATGATGTCGAATAACCCAACGAACCAAATACCACGCAAAACTATTTGTAGACACAGGTTTGCCCCGTTTTAAGTTAATTTTCTAGGGGTTAATCGTTTACTGTTGTGGCTGCACTCCTATGGAATGCACTACCTGTCTCTATAAGACGAGCTCAAACATTAGGATCTTTGAAGAAACTGGTGAATGAATACTGTCTGTCAATATAAGATGTCTGTAACAATGAGTGTATTATATATTTTAAAAGTGTACATGTAACTGTACGAATATATCTTGTTTATAGGTAAGAAATCATAGGAGGTAGGACACGGCGGTATTTCCGCCCAATTGAGCAGTCCGAGTGGGGAAGTACCTCCGCCTTACAGAATACCGCGGTTATAATAACTTCGTGTTGTGTTCCCAGCGGTGAGTAGGGTAGCCAGAGCTCACTGGACAATTTGTGCTGTCAGTGGGATGACTAAAGGCTTGTCCTGCTTTGTCCTCTACACTGACGGCACAGAGACTCTGTGCTTACAGGGTCGGCAGCGCAAGTGTGGCTTCTCTGGTGTTACACACGTCCATAGTCCACGGTAACCACTTTCAAAAGAAAACCTATAAACACACAATACCTACATACAATACATAAAAAAGTATTGTATGTAGGTATTGTGTGTATTGTATCACATGGTTCGATCCCCGCTCAGTGGAAATATTTGTATGCACAAATATGTATATTTGCATTGGTCTGGGTGTTGCTATGTATAATATAAATGTATTTACAAAAAAAAGTATTAAAGTATTTTAGTAGTTTATCCGTGCTCTAGATTCCATAACACAAGCTAGTAAAACGATGCTTATCATGAATCTAGATAGCTTTGTGTAAAATGTTGTGGAATATTTATTTATTTATATACCGCGGTAGCCTAGTGGTACGGGTAATGGCCTGCTGAGACCAGGTCTTCTTTTTTTTTCTTTTTTTTTTTTTATATATAGGACACGCCAACTTGACCTCACCTCGCCTGATGGTAAGCTAAAGGCAAAGTCTCAGGAAAGAGGGTCACCATTACAGACACTAAGTGCTACAATGGTGGCACTCAGCTTGGCGGCCTCATCAGATGCTTTTTCACGCCCCGCTTAAAGGCCCCGGGACTGTAGGAAGAAGGAAACACGTGTGCTGGTAATGAATTCCAGGTCTTGGTGGTGCGGCAAAGAAAAGAGTCTCCGAACCGCTTGGTTCTTGCTCGTATATTCTGTACAGTGTGAGGGTGACATCTAAGGCCTGCACGTGTTGTCCTATGTAGGAAAGGAGATGGTGGGATTAGTTGAAAGAGCTCGTCAGAACACTCACCGTGGTAGAGACGGTAAAATACAGCCAAGGAAGCAATATCTCTACGCATCTGCAAAGGCTCGAGGGTGTTCGTGACCTCAGGGTTCCCAATAATTCGGACCGCGCGTCGCTGCAACCTGTCGAGAGCATCTAGTAGGTATTTCGCGGAGCCATCCCAGAGATGCGAGCAGTATTCCACGCAGGAGCGAATTTGTGTCTTATAGAGAAGACACCGCTGCTCCGGCGTGAAAAAACGTCTCACTTTGTTTAGGAGTCCGAGTTTTCGCGAGGCTGTTTTGATGATGCTCTCGATGTAATTTCTGTTATTCAGTTTGCAGCGAATATCCATGCCTAGGATATAGAGATTGTCCTGCAGTGGAAGTGGCGTGCTCTGAAGAGTGGGAAGGGGAAGGAAAGAAGATACCTTTGCTGTGAACGCACAAGCCTGCGTCTTCTTGGCATTGAACTCGACCATGTTCTCGGAGCCCCATTGAGAAATGTGATTCAAGATCCGGTCCAGTTCAGTGACAAGAAGCTGTCTTTTTTCCACGATATCAGACTGTTTGGCCGCAGGTTGTCCGTGATAACTCCCGTGTACGGTGCTATCGTCTGCATAGCAATGTATGCTGCCGGTGGACAGCATGTCGTTGATATGCAGAAGAAAGAGAGTGGGAGATAATACAGACCCCTGCGGTACGCCAGCATTTATTTGCAAGAACTCCGAAGCCCGTCCATCACAGAGGACGCGGATACGGCGCTCCCGCAGGAAACTAGCAATCCAGTTGCACAGTCTAGGAGGCAGACCAAAGGCGTAGCTTGGAGAGAAGCGATTTCGTCTTCGGTTAGATCCCAGATTTTACCATGTTATGTGTGTATTTATCGCAGGTTTATAAGTGCCCGGTTAATGGCAATAGGCTCGCCACCTAGTACATTGGGACCTAAACATAAACTGGCGAAATGTGGGTGCTAGCACCTCTGTCTACCCCTTCGGGGATATACCCTATGTATAGGTTTTGTTTATGTACCTATGTTTTATGTTTATGTTATTTATATAGTGTATATATAGAGTAAATTTATTAAGCAGTCTATGAATTGATTGCGTTTTTACACCATAAACCCACGTTTTATTTCTATACAGTCCTATCCATCCAATGGTTACCTGGAAGAGATTGTTGTTTGTATTAAAATCCACATTTATTTGTGTATTTTGGTGTACAATAAAGAATATTTATTATTATTATTATGTTGAGGTTCCCAATAATAAGGTGTTAAGTTAAACCCTTTATTTGTGTTCATGTGTATTGTGTGGTTCAGTTGACATCAATGGGACCACCATTACCCTCAACGAAATACGTTTTTAGATATCATACTGTTTGTTTAAATATTGCAATATTTTCATGTTAATAAAAAGCCTTTCAATAATCTGGTTAAAGATTTAAAAGTTGCCACACTTTGTTTGGGTAGTGAACATTTGGCAAAATCTTTTCGACAAAACGGCAGGCTCCCGATGGACCACATCACAGGGCGAAAACATAATGTTAGTGGACTCCAAGCTACAGAGCACAAGCTATGGTACCGGCAATGATGGTGATAAACGGTTAAATTTAAAAATACAGGCACTACTAGATATAAGGTCTTTACCTATGTAATTGCCGAAATTTTCTCACAGATTCATAAGTTCGTTAATACTGTAATTTAATAGCTATTTCAATTATTTATATTTTGTTTGAAAGTTGATTTCACTCCGTATTAAATTTTGTTTTTATTGGCCGCTTGATAAATTAAATTCGATCTTCAAAAACAGTACCAGTAACTTCCTAAATGTTATCCATTTTGATGATAAATTTCGTATTACTTTTTTACAGCTGTCTCTTTTCAAAAATGTTATAAAAGTGTTTGTTAGCTTAATGTTGTCTCATTCATACACAAAAAAAATAATTAAAATTTGGATTTGTCATTCCTAAAAAAATGCAAAAATGTTAGTGTTGAAAATTGAGTTTCCTCCAATTTCGTCAAAAAAAGGCAATTTCATATGTTAACGACCTATTATTTAAAAAATAATCTAAAAACAAAAAGACATCATCATATAGAAGTATTTTCCCCCGCGGCGGTGGCGCGCCTGGCGTGCCTCCCCGTTTCCGGGGTCGAGTTGGGGACTGTAGTCCCGACAACCCAAGAGGGCCAGATCGTGAGAGATGGCCCTGGGTCGGCCGGGGTGCGAGGGATATGCCTGTCAACCTCACCTTCGGCAACCAAAACGACCCACAGGCGGCGTGCGTTTTAGTCGGTTCGAGTCCGACATAACCTCCTCCACCGGCTCCGGTAGGGAGGTATCCGTGGGGATTTTGCGCACGTAAAAAGAAAAAAAAAGAAGTATTTTCCTGATTGCAGCCGAATGAATAAAAACATATTATTTCTCTAAAAAAATATTTAAATATCACATTCAAACAAAAATGTACATATTTTGCAAAATCTTAATGAGGGATAAGTTAGGTTCAATAAGGTAAATCGATTTTTCTGTTGTTAGAAATGCCACTTACTTAAACGTGGGCGAACCTGCGGAGCACGCCTAGCAATATAATAAAAATAATGTTGTGTAGTTGTTTTCTACGCGGATTGTCTAGTAATCGAAGATCGGCGCTTGAAGTGAGATCAACAAACGTCTGGCAGTCGACCAAGTTTAGTTTCACAACGGCCGCTAGCCGACCACGACCATTCGTCTTAGCTCGTTTTCCCGTAGGTGCGTTGAGGTTAGGACATACCAATCTTTTTTAATCGTTCGGTAATCTTTTCAATAATTGGGGCCCTGAGAATAACAGGTTCAAGCCAGCCGCACTTGCAAGTGTGGCTGGCTTTAACTTCTACGCAATATAAGCAAAATTTTGTGCAGAATGTACGAGCAAGAACCAAGCAGTTCGGAGACTCTTTCCTTTGCCGCACCACCAAGACCTGGAATTCGTTATCAGCTCACGTGTTTCCTTCTTCCTACAGTCCCGGGTCCTTTAAGCGGGGCGTGAAAAAGCATCTGATGAGGCCACCAAGCTGAATGCCACCATTGTAACATTACTTAGTGTCTGTTATGGTGACCCTCTTTCCTGAAACTTTGCCTATAGCTCTCCATCAGGCGAGGTGAAGTCAAGTTGGCGTGGCCTAGATTTAAAAAAAATTGGGCAGGCAACATCACTTGGTTGATGGGCGAAGTGCTAGCGTACCTACTGTTTCCTATCAGAACTGCCGAGTCAAACTGTTGTCATTGCCAACTATTCAAATTATGGAAAGATGGAGTAGGAGAACAGACCCTGGGCTTTGGGCTCTGATTAACAAGATCTATTGGAAAACACTGTTATTTATAATAGTATTCTCGTTACCTCCTTTAGAAAACCTTTACAAAAGACGCTTTATGGCTTGATCATCAAGCCATAAAAGGCGGTACAGATTGCGTTTCACGTATGAACCCCATCCCCATAGTCCCTACAGCCCCTGCAGTCTTTAAAACCCGTAGGATATAAAGACTACTGGGGCGTTATTCACTATTTAGAATTAAGTTACTGTTTGGCGTAAGACATTCATTTGAATTACCTAACATCTAAAATTAGAGCTGATAATGCTGGGAAAAGCATATTATTAAGATACAAGTACGTTATTATTATTATTGTTAATGAGCTTCACATGATTAATTAATAACAGCGTTAATAAATCTGTGCTTGAAGACCCGTTTTAATAACAAAATCGATTAAGGTAGAAAAAATTTAAACGGTTCAGGCGGGATTCGAATCCACGATTCAGGCGTTCAGTGGTCAGAGCGTTCCCCCTGTAAGAGAAAGATCGCGGGTTTGAATTCTGCCTGAATCGAAAATTTTTTTTTTATCTCGATTAGAATAGTTATGCTAAATGCTTTAAAATTTCATTCAATGGTTTGAGCAGAGTCATCAAAAATCAATGTTAAAAAATGATTGTAACATCATTTATTGATTCAGATAGTTCGTACGAATGTCGATAGATGGCTCTCAACCGTCGCCGTAAGACGGATATATGTATAGAAGAATTTGGATGGTTTCCGGCGTAGCTTCGCTGGCTCAGTGGTCAGAACGTTCTCCTTGTAAGATCCCGCCTGAACCGATTAATTTTTTCTATATCTTAATCGATTTGAATCGCAAACTACGTCGAGTTTTCTCTTCACCCCTACCGCAATGCCTCAAAACAAAGGTCTTTGAACAGTGCGTCCTACTTGTAATGTTTTACGGTGCCGAAACGTGGACACTTACAGTGGGGCTGGTCCATAGCTTAAAAGTCGCGCAGCGGGCTATGGAGCGAGCTATGCTTGGAGTTTCTCTGAAGGATAGAATTCGGAACGAGGTTATCCGACAGAGAACTAAAGTTATCGAAATAGGCCACAGAGTAAGCAAGTTGAAGTGGCAGTGGGCTGGCCACGTTTGCCGAAAGACCGATGGCCGTTGGAGCAAACGAGTCCTTGAGTGGAGACCACAAGAAGGTTCGGAGAAAATTGCGGAGGATCGGAGAAAATGGCGCACATTGGGAGAGGCCTATGTCCAGCAGTGGACTATGGTAGGCTGATTGATTGATTGATTGATTGATCTTAATCGATTTGAATAGTTAGCATACTAAATTTCTTTTAAAATTGTAATAAAGTTAGGTTCTACATCTGGGTTATATTCATCCAATCACGTTGTACATCAGTCCTAATACAATAATATATTTACCTCTTAACAGTCCACTAAAGCATATAACTCAGCATTTAATAGTCCGAGCCTCTCATTCGTTTAGCACGTCATTAAGTCCCAGGTAAATAGGTGAACTCGGACCGGTGAGAAATAACCGCTGTCACTTTGAGATATTTTACGCAGATGGGTCAATTAATAAATTTGTTTTTATATGACAGATGAAAGGGAAGCTCTTTTATATTGAACTATGAATATAAAGACGACGTTGACATAAATAAGGTAGGTTTCTAGAATACCAAGAAGGTCGGGCCTAGCACCCTCTCTGCTAGACCTTCTGCTGACGAGTCACCCAGACCTGTACAGTGTTTCGGTACAAGCCGCTTTAGGCAATTCCGACCACTGTCTGGTCTGCTCCAAGGTGCCAATTATAGCGCCTTCACGACCCGTGCAGGGGAAGCGGCGTCTCTGGCACTACTCGTCAGCAGATTGGGATGGGCTGCGCAACTATTTTGCGTCCATCCCGTGGGTTGAACGCTGCTTTGAAGGTAAGAAACCCTCGGATTGTGCTACTGCTGTTGCCGGTGAGATCGGTCTGGGTATGGAATACTATATCCCGTACACTGATGTCACCGGTGCCCGAGGAGTACGCCCTTGGTTCGGGCGCGAGTGTGCGAGGGCTGTTGATCAAAAGCAGTCCGCGTATCGCGCTTGGGTAAGGGCGCGTGTCACGCACGATCCCAATGTGAGCCACTTCAAGGCGGCGTACAACAGAGCCACAAAGGTCTGCAAGAGGGCTTACGTCAGAGCGGATGCCCTGCGCATTGCGCGGCTTGGTCAAGAGCTAGTGGCACATCCCACGGGCAGCCGTGGATACTGGCGACTGGCCAAAGCCGTGCAGGCCAACTTCTGTCAGCCTTCGCTGCCACCGCTGCGCTACCCTGATGGATCCCTGGCCCATGGACCGCAAGAGAAAGCCAATATGCTAGTAAATCTCTTTGCGGCCAATTCCCGAGTCGATGATTGCGGTATACAGCCGCCGACACTACCCAATGGTGACCACGTAATGCCTGAAATACGTATCAGGCAATGCGATGTTCGTGCGGTGCTTCAATCACTCGATGTCCGGAAAGCCAGTGGCCCGGATGGTATTCCAGCGGTGGTCTTACAAAAATGTGCAGCGGAGTTGTCTCCGATGCTTACGCGGCTGTACCGACTGTCCTACAGCTCGGGTACAGTGCCTTCGGCTTGGAAAGAGGCGAATGTACAGCCGATCCCCAAGAAGGGGGATCGCTCAGAGCCAGCCAACTATCGACCCATAGCCGTCACCTCAGTGCTGTGCAAGGTCTTCGAGCACATCATTAACAAACAGCTCATGCGTCACCTAGAGGATCACTCCTTAATTAATGACCGGCAATATGGCTTCAGGCCGAAACGGTCAACGGGTGATCTTCTAGCTTACGTTACCCATCTTTGAGGTGAGGCTATGGACAAGCACGGCGAGTCACTGGCAATTAGTCTTGATATCGCCAAAGCTTTCGATAGAGTCTGGCACAAATCGCTTCTCTCCAAGCTACCAGCCTTTGGTCTGCCTCCTAGACTGTGCAACTGGATTGCTAGTTTCCTGCGGGAGCGCCGTATCCGCGTCCTCTGTGATGGACGGGCTTCGGAGTTCTTGCAAATAAATGCTGGCGTACCGCAGGGGTCTGTATTATCTCCCACTCTCTTTCTTCTGCATATCAACGACATGCTGTCCACCGGCAGCATACATTGCTATGCAGACGATAGCACCTTACACGGGAGTTATCACGGACAACCTGCGCCCAAACAGTCTGATATCGTGGAAAAAAGACAGCTTCTTGTCACTGAACTGGACCGGATCTTGAATCACATTTCTCAATGGGGCTCCGAGAACATGGTCGAGTTCAATGGCAAGAAGACGCAGGCTTGTGCGTTCACAGCAAAGGTATCTTCTTTCCTTCCCCTTCCCACTCTTCAGAGCACGCCACTTCCACTGCAGGACAATCTCTATATCCTAGGCATGGATATTCGCTGCAAACTGAATAACAGAAATTACATCGAGAGCATCATCAAAACAGCCTCGCGGAAACTCGGACTCCTAAACAAAGTGAGACGTTTTTTCACGCCGGAGCAGCGGTGTCTTCTCTATAAGACACAAATTCGCTCCTGCGTGGAATACTGCTCGCATCTCTGGGATGGCTCCGCGAAATACCTACTAGATGCTCTCGACAGGTTGCAGCGACGCGCGGTCCGAATTATTGGGAACCCTGAGGTCACGAACACCCTCGAGCCTTTGCAGATGCGTAGAGATATTGCTTCCTTGGCTGTATTTTACCGTCTCTACCACGGTGAGTGTTCTGACGAGCTCTTCCAACTAATCCCACCATCTCCTTTCCTACATAGGACAACACGTGCAGGCCTTAGATGTCACCCTCACACTGTGCAGAATATACGAGCAAGAACCAAGCGGTTCGGAGACTCTTTTCTTTGCCGCACCACCAAGACCTGGAATTCATTACCAGCACACGTATTTCCTTCTTCCTACAGTCCCGGGGCCTTTAAGCGGGGCGTGAAAAAGCATCTGATGAGGCCGCCAAGCTGAGTGCCACCATTGTAGCACTTAGTGTCTGTAATGGTGACCCTCTTTCCTGAGACTTTGCCTTTAGCTTACCATCAGGTGAGGTGAGGTCAAGTTGGCGTGTCCTATATAAAAAAAAAAAAAAAAAAAATGTAAACTTAGATTTTTAGTTATCACAAAGGGTAGTCTTCATTTAGAGATAGAACTATTAAAGAAGGAGCGAAAGTATGACGGTATAGGAGGAGGTAGGACACGACGGTATTTCCGTCCAATTGAGCAGTCCGACTGGGGAAGTACCTCCCACCCTACAAAATACCGCGGCCATAATAACCTCGTGTTGTGTTCCCGGCGGTGAGTAAGGTAGCCAGGGCTCACTGGAGAGTTTTTGTGCTATCAGTGGGAAGACCAAAAGTTTGTCCTGCTATGTCTTTTACACTGACGGCACAAAAACTTTGTGCTTACCGGGTTGGCCGAGTGCGGCTCCCTTGCTGTTGCACACGTCCATAGGCCACTTGCACTCAGGTGGGCCGTATGCTTGTCTGCTAACCTTGTGATATAAAAAAAAATTACAGGTTTTCGGTCGGAATTTAAAGGTTGGAGGATTGAGAAAGTATGCTCCTATTTATTGGTAGAATCTGTGGGGTTATTAAATCATTGTGTGTATATATGATGAAGGTGCAGGTTCGGTTTGAGGTTAAGCGCGAGCAATCTACGTCCCCACTGGAAGCTCTCCTAGCTTCTCCTCGTAGTGCCTCTTATGATGAGGCCGTCAAGCTGAGTGTCACCATTATCACACGGTATGTGTAAGTAATGGTGGCCCTCTTTTCTGAGACTTTGCCTTCAGCTTACCATCAGGCAAGGCGAAGTCTAATTGACGTGTTCTATATAAAAAAAAAAGTGCACGGCAATCAGAAAGTGAAGAGAGAGATAAATGACTGTATGTAATGATTCTTAAGACTTGACTGTAACTGTATTTCGGTTGACAAATTACAAGGTTTACACTATTACTAATAACTAATAATTCGCGAAAGGTTTGAGGCAGGGCACAAGTGAACGGCCGAACATTATGGGAGCAATTGGCGAGCTCTCTAGCGTTCGCCCATTACGTGCCTCGATTGGCAATGTGCATAATTTTTCACAAACGCTGTGTTCCTACAAATCTTTGGGTCTGAAACTTTCCAAATTCGATACTACAAATCAGTATAAAAGATAGTTGAATTACCAGACGTATTTCTCTTGTTTTTAGGCATTGAGTTTTGAAGGCCTTTTTTTTTACGTGCGCCCAATACCCACGGATACCTCCCCACCGGAGCCGGTGGAGGAGGTTATGTCGGACTAGAACCGACTAAAACTCACGCCGCCTGTGGGTCGCTTTGGTTGCCGAAGGTGAGGTTGACAGGCATATCCTTCGCACCCCGGCCTAACCAGGGCCATCTCTCACGATCTGGCCCTCTTCTCGGGTGTGGGTAGGCCTTGAATAATCGGTATCAGAATAAACGGGATATTTACCATATTTCATTGAACATTTATATATCTATATTCTGATGTTGATGCTGTCTATACAGAAGATGTGAGAAATTGCACTGTAAATTTTGTAACATATAAGATTGAAAAAGAAAATTACACATAATACACACATTTCCATCAATTGATGTTGTCTTATCTTTAAATATGTGATAGATAGATCTAACCACCTACCTTCAGGTATCTTGATGGTGGTGCCAAGGTTTATCTGCTGGAGCCTGGCGAGCGCGGCCTGCTGCAGCGCACGCCGCTCCACCTCGCTGAGGGTGAGCAGAGACGTGTCCGTCAGCCGCACGCAGCGCCCGGCGCCGTCTGCCCAGCAACAGCTGCCCTGCACATAACGCGCGACGTCATCACACCACACCCTTCACGGTACACCAGCTTTACCTGGGGCTTCACCCACATAGGAACATGACCTTGAATTTTACCGGTTGTAGATTGAAGTCTTGTGTCCGCCCATCTGGTCCTTTATGATTTGGTTAACTATACTTTTATCGGGAAGACTGCAGTCTGGATCCCCAACCCCGCGAGGTAAGCCTAAGAGAAAGTAGGGCCCCAGCACTCCATATTCTCATCAAATCTTGATTTTCCCAAAATTGACGGTTAGTGATTAGCGATGCCAATGCTTGCAACACCAAAATCATAAACCAATGTTGTCAATGTTATTTTCAAACTATAAATAAATAAATAAATAAATATTCCACGACATTCTACACAACGCTATCTAGACCCATGGTAAGCATAGCTTAACTAGCTTGTGTTTTTGTGATCTAGAATGCGTACACATTATACATAGAAACACCCAGACCAATGCAAATATACATATTCATGCATACAAATATTTGCACTGAGCGGGAATCGAACCCGCGCCCAAATCAGCAGTCAAATGCTCTACCGCTACGCCACGGAGGTCGTCAATTATCGCGGTGTGAATTCATAATTATGCAACGGTTCAAGGTTCAAGTCAAGTTGTGACCACGGGTGCTGAAACGTTTCCGAAACGTCGACAAAAATAGTAAGTTCCATAATTTAATCGCGAAAAGTCCCGAGCTGTTGTATAATTATCAATATTGTCAATTTCAGAAGGGAATTAAGAGAAAGAAGAGTACGGTTATAGGAAAGGCATGGCGTTAAGGTGTTGGGAATTATTAACAAACAAGTAACATGAAACAAAATACACACACAAATGACAATTATTATTTCTTCAAAGCATTGGAAACAAGTACTAAGTAGTAGTAGTTCTTAAAATCGTATTGTATTAGTAGCATGCGCAAATATATTGCATTCAAAGAAGAATCAATCAAAGAATCAATTTCATTTATTCAGTTTAGACACACAAAGAGCACATATGATCGTCAAAATTTTACAATTATGTCAAGGAATAATATAAAAATATTAAATAATGTAAAAATAAACCATTGGAAAATGATTCTTTCGTTGGTTTGGTAGGTTAGTTCTATTAAGAATATACCAGCAAAAAACTCAGAGAACTATATTACGAGTAGAACTAGATTATCTTTCTTTTTTAAATTTGCGTTAGTTTACAATTTATTTAGTGCGAGCAAGAGACTTATGTTGACCAAGCATTTACATCATCAAGAGACTCATCTACTTTATAGTAAACTTTATTCAGTAAAGATTTTATTACTTCTAATTTTTAAATTTATTGAGTGGCATGTTACTCAACTCCTGAGGTATTTTATTCAATATTTTTACACAGCTGCCTACAATCGAATCACAAGCTTTGTGAAGCCTGAGTTTTGGTACACAAGTTTATTTTTATTTCTTGTATTAAAATAATTTTAATACAAAAAACAAAAATAAACTTCGTCTGATATTTTTTCGAAAAGATTATGGTTCATTTGTACATATAAGATATTATGTAAATGTACTGAGAATTTTGAGCATTATTGATAATCGCTAAGTGGCACTATTAAGAATTAATTATACAGAAAAAAAATACAATATGTATATGGAACGAATAAGGTTCGGATATTATAAAATTATAGCTCTCGTAACAAAGACAGTGGTGCATCAAATCGTCTCCTCGCGTCTTCTGTATAATTTTAATTGCTTCCGCGCATTCGCCCCGCGATATTCGTGCTGTATCTTTTAGTTTTCATGTTAACTCTTTTATATCCTGGGGGTAAAACGGTGAACCAGCCTAATCAGTTATGTGAGAAGTAATCAACTCATCAAAACAGGGATATACCTCACCACACACACCACCACACATAACTTCGAAAAGCATAGAAAAGTCATTGGTGTGTACCATGGTAAAACTTGGGATCAACTCGATACCTCGTCTCAGCAGTCTATTACCCATACCACTAGGCTACCGCGGTTCCCATTCCAAAGGTATTCCTAATTTCTATGTTGTTTGACTCCTCGGCCATGACGTCATCTAGCAGTGGCTCGTTCACTCCATCACCTGAAGCGACTCAGTACGTAGCAAGATAATTTTATTAATCTCAAATGTATCTTTATGAGTATTAAAAAGCCCGCAAAATAGTAACTCAATGATTACTCGCATAAATGCCATGAAATGTGTGCGCAATAAATTCTCGCCTGATGCCCTAGGTATACTTAATCACTAATATTTTATTACTAATATATTTTTCTCATCGCCTCGTCTGCTTGTATACGTGATTTTTAAATAGGGCATGTCAATATGACTTCACTTCGTTAGAGTGTAAAAATTGTGTTTAACAAGCCCACGGAACATAATAGCATAGCATAACATAACATAAACTCACGCCTATATCCCCGAAGGGGTAGGCAGAGGTGCTAGCACCCACATTTCGCCACACATTTGTGTTTAGGTCCTAATGTAACAAGTGGCGAAACTATTGCCATTAACCGGCCACTTATAACCTGTGATAAATACACACATAACTTCGAAAAGCATCGAAAAGTCATTGGTGTGTGCCATGGTAAAACCTGGGAACGAACCCGAGACCTCGTCTCAGCAGTCCATTACCCATACCACTAGGCTACCGTAGTCAACAGAGTAGCAAGCCTTTTACATAAGAATTATATTATCTGCGCTATTACGGTAAACTGCTGGATATAGGTCCGTCTCTCCTAGTGTGCATCAGAATGCGCGATCCTCTCTCCCAAATTTGTTTTTCTGGTCGTCAGTTCATCTGGTTGGGGATATACTTAACCTTAGACTAGGTACTACAAAATATAAACTCTATAGACACAGTAGTGGCCACTACAACGCGGCGTAAAAAGTAACTACTACTTTAGTACAAGTTTGACGGATACTATACATCCCAAAACATATACACATTGACAGTTCAAAGGCAAAATTGATATACTTTGTCTACACAGTACATAGTCAAAGGCTATAACTAAGGCCTCGAATGTAATCGGGACTCAACGTCTTAATGACGATGATAATCATACTGTAACTATCTACTTATTCAATATTCTATACGTGTGTTGAAGGATCTTCAAGACTTGTGCGACAACCATTGGACACAAAACAACACTCGAATTAGGTCACCAGTCCGAATTAGCGTCCAGAAAATAATGAAAACAGGAAATTATTTATAAAAACATAACAATTTTCGCTTTCTCGAGGTTAAAACTGAGACGAAAATGACGAGATTTGCAAAAACACGCTCTAAAGTTTACAAACAAAATGATAAGTGGAAGTTAAAATATATGTTAATGAAGTGTGTGATGACGGAGAAAGAATACAAGTATCACCATCCCCAGACAAAAACGCAGACGATATCACTGCGAGAGAAGGAAAACTTGAAAGAAAAACTAACCTGTCTGGCCAGCGTGGAAACAGTAGGCCAAGGCCTCCTAACATTGGGAGAGGGGTAGTCCAGCAGTGGACTGCGATGAGCTAATTGATTGATTTGATTGATAATAAAGCGATCGCTTAAGTTCAGAGGGTGGCATTCGAACCCATGTGAGGTGGAAGGCTCAGCGCACGTGCCATGAACTCTTAAAATAGGTTGATAATTGAACCAACAGCAAAAGTAACTTTGTAATGAAGACGTATTCGATCGATTGATTACCGAAATCACAGTTTTCTACGATAGCCTATCTAATTTAATTGAAATCACACGTTTTAATAAAGTGGCCCCACTGAACTAGCCATGGCAAAAGTATCTGCTCTCGATGATGTTGAGCATAAAGTTGTATTTCGGGATCGTAGCAAGCGGTAAGATTTAGTTATCCCAGAACTACAAAGTGATTCTATGTATGTATTTAAAGAAAGTCAAGATAAATAGATGCGTGTGTGATCCGATTGATCAATCATACAAACATATAGGAAGTGAGCTTACTGCCGTCTACCGGGCACTATTGTAAATTCAAGCCGTGCATCTGAGGCTGAGTCTGGGCTGTATAAATCTGTCTGATGTTAAACAGCCCTATCCCTTAGTCGCCTTGTACGACACCACATCAGAAGTGATGGGGTGGTCCAAATTCTACTCTGTCGGGAACCACGCGGTTTAATCAGTGCATCAATGCAGTCTAAACAGTACGTCTCGTAGTTTGTCTACCCAATAACCGCATCAATGTAGGATATTTCTTGTAGTGTAACAAATAATATTCAAACCAGACATATTATACACATCAATAATATTATCCGCCGTAGCCTAGGGAACCGCGATAGCCTAGTGGTATGGGTAATGGACTGCTGAGATGAGGCCTCGGGTTTGATCCCAGGTTTTATCATGGCACACACCAATGACTTTTCGATGCTATTCGAAATTATGTGTGTATTTATCGCAGGTTTATAAGCGCCCGGTTAATGGCAATAAGCTCGCCACCTATAACGTTGGGATCTAAACATAAACTGGCGAAATGTGGGTGCTAACACCTCTGCCTACCCCTTCAGGTATATAGGCGTGAGTTTATGTTATGTATGTAATATTGTCAACATATATATTTGAGATATATTTGTCCGTCGGTGTGTCTCCGATAGATATTAAAAAGCTGGAGTGAGTCAGGCCACGTTAATAAAATTGTGCTGTCTGTCTCCGCCTACATAGTGCTTTGATAGTCCGACTGTCAGTGGGCAGTGGCGAGCCGCCGAACATTATTTTGTATTATATAATATCAACGAAAAATGTGTTTGTAATCGTCCACTGAACTAGACAATAATATGAGAGATGAGAGATTTAAATCGGAAAAGTCTACCGATAATCGGGAAAACTCTTACTGAGCTACTCCTACACCCTACTCTTAGAGTAACTGGCTCCCTTTTTTGTTTTTCACCGGAGCCGGTGGAAGAGGTTATGTTGGACCCGAACCGACCAAAACGCACGCCGCCGGTCGGTCGTTTTTAGTTGCCGAAGGTGAGGTTAACCGGCATATCCCTCGCATCCCGGTCGACTCAGGGCCATCTCTCAGACTGGCCCCCCAGACAAGGGCAATTTAATGGCCGGCTATTGTCGAACAGAATGATGAATGTATAGGATTGACACTATTTTGACGTTTATGACAGACGTCAACTTATATCAATCCCATACAAAGGTATTATAGAATAGAATAATGAATGTTGTAATGAATGAATGTGAAATTTATTCATTCTACAAACGTACTACTCCTCTAAAGAGGTTGATCTACTGAGAGTATTCCCTTTAGAAAAGGACGGGACTCCATGGAGTCTAGAGTTGTTCTGAAGGCTAATTCTCCTAATAAAAGTACAAATTCAGTCTCGACCTATTCTCAATCTCCTAAAAGGCAAAAACAATCAGGATTTTAATGAAAACAGTATGCAGTATGTTTTACGAGAGTATTATTATTGACAGATCGAGAATGAATTTTTAAGTTTATTGAGAGAATTTTGATTATATGTTGACTTTGAAAAGTTTCATTGATTTCGACGACTAGAATATTCGTGCTACGAATTTTCGAGATTTGAACTCACAACCTTGACGTATCACTCAAATGCTATACCGCTACACAGCATTACGTTGAGACAGAAAGAGATATTGTTTATAGATCTTTGAGATACCCTTATATTGGCTGGTTCAACATATGACAGTTCTATTCTACTTGAAAATCCTTCTCATAATAAAAATATGGTTAAATTCATTTCCAATCTAATCTCGATGCCAAAAAATTGTCGTAAAAAGTACCCGTAACCATTGTTCCAAAATTTAACATTGATTGTAAAGTGATTCGATTGAATTATGTAGGAAATTTATAAAACTGCAAACCTATATTCTGCTAGACTCTGTGAGTAATTGATGTTGTAATGCGAATGAAACATAATTTGTATTTTCTACCCTCTTAATACGTCTTGTTTAACATTAGTTCATTTAGTTAGATATGCTAGTTTTTAGCAATCGTCATGTGATTTAACTAAGATTAGGTATATTGAGGCTACAATTATACCAATACAATCTCAAAGCAATCACTATTCATTCTGCGATGGTTTAAGATTATGAAAATCGGCCAGCTTTTCCTATCCGTGGATTTGGGTACAGAAAAAGGCATCTTCCTATCCAGGGCTATCTTTGATTGGTATTGGTGGGATTTGCCTGTTTGGAACCTATTTGTGTATTACGTTATCCGAAAAGGTCCAGGTTCAGCATTTGTTTGATATCTCTCAAGCGCTGATATGTTTCAACCAGACCGACTTAGCGAGAGGAGAAGGGTGTGGTATATGGCCGACTGACCTTTCAAGGTCGAGCCGTCCATTCGAGCGCTTACAAAAATAAAACCAAACGTGTAAATCCGTGTAATTCAAAAATAAAATGAAATGAATGTACTGAAAGCTTTTAATCTGAGTCAGTCCGCAGTGTGCCAGGTGCCACGTCTAGCAGCCTGGCAACGTGTTTGTCCTGTTTATATAAATCTGCCAGCAATATTAATAGGGGAGCTAATTTCTTGAGAACTGTTAATTTCTACTTCTTCTTCCAGATGATACTCGTGTTAACCGGGAAAGAGTAAAATGTTTGACATTGGAAAAATGAATCATTGATCCGATTCGATGAGACCCTATCCAGATATCTACACTAATCCCATACCATCCACAGTTCCACTAAAGTAACTCCTGTACATCGAGACCAACAGTAGTGTAAATACTTGGGAAAGGAAGCTAAATTGTCTTGGAACCTGCCTCGAAGTTAGTCGACACTGAATGTGTGTGTTAGAAAACCTCTATGCGGTGGACCCTGGGCAATGGAAGCGGCAGCCATAATAGACGCCACGTAGCCGAAGATGGGAACACCCAAAAATTCTGCAATATTTAATTCCGAACTTCCGTATATCGATTTTCAAAAACACGATATTTATATTTCCAAAAGTCAAAAAACAAATGTTTCTACCGATTTTCATTAATAATAATAATAATAATAATAATAATATATCTCTTTATTGTATGTACACAGAAAATGGATACAGAAAGACAAAATTTGGTACAGTTTTGTGGCATAACAAATGGCGGCCTTATTGCACAAGGCAATCTCTACCAGGCAACCATGGGATGGAGTGAGTTAGATAAATAGATAGATATATTGGGCAGCTTCCGGTGTACATATATTATTTATTTTATATTATTATTTATACTCTGATAAACCAAAATATATAGTCTTGATAAATATAGCACAATTAGACGGAACTATAGCAAAGTGAATCTGGCAAGGTTTAAATATTGTATTGGCAGGGTGAGCTTTTCGGAAATGTATGAAGCGGAAGATACCAACACAGCATACAATTCATTCATTGAAAGCTTTGGACTTTACTATGATTTATGCTTTCCTAAATCTACCATAACCGTATATGTGAGAAAAAAACCGCAATGGGTATCGCGCGGAATAAAAATATGTAGTAAGAAAAAAAGACAACTATTATGGACATATAGATTAAAACCAAACCTAGACAATCAAACACGTTACAAAGATTACTCTAAACGATTCAACAAAATAATAACGCTGACTAAGCGAACACAAAACAACTATAAAATTAATACTTCACACAATAAAAGTAAAACTACTTGGCAAATAATAAATCAATCTAAATTTAACATACCTAAGAATTACATAAATAATATAAAACATGAAGAAAAAAACATCACAAACCCCACACGAATAGCAAACATATTCAATGACTATTTCATTGATAAAATAGAACCAATAACCAATACCACTAATGGGGTAACGTCACTCATAAAAACCAATAAAAATTCCATGTTTATGGTCCCATGCTTACCCCAAGACGTGGCCACTATCATACAAAATCTAAAAAATACGGGTAGTGTTGGTTATGATGAAATATCTACCAAAGTATTAAAAGCCGTCACACCGGAAATATGTAATCATCTGTGTTATATTATAAATCAATGTATAACGACAGGCATATTCCCAGATGCACTTAAATTGGCAGTTGTAAAACCACTCCTAAAAAAAGATGACCGAGAAATACTGAAAAATTATAGGCCTATATCACTAATTCCAACTATTTCAAAAATTATGGAAAAGTATGTTTATAAAAGGATATATGACTATCTAGACAAGAAAGATATAATATGTAAGGAGCAATACGGTTTCTGCAAAAATAAAACAATTAACCTAGCCGTATATAATTTTCTCCACGAAATTTTGACCAACGTTGATAAAAGAACACAAGTAGCAGCTATCTTTTGTGATATGACGCAGGCATTCGACTATGTTCGACATAGTATTCTTTTAGAAAAGCTTAATGCCTATGGTGTAAGAGGTAATCTATTGAACTTAATTAAATCATATTTACACAATAGAAAACAACGGACAGAAATAAATAGAATTAACTTAAATACGAAACGAGAGGATAATTACATCTCAAGGGAACGTAGTGTGATTCATGGCGTCCCTCAAGGAAGCGTATTGGGACCCCTACTATTCACAATCTATATAAATGACCTACCAAAATCTAACCCGCATACTATGACACTTTTTGCAGACGACAGCACGGTGATAATTCCTTGTGACGATAATGACATGAACAACCATAAAATTGACATTTATAATACTTTGACATCTATTATTCAATGGCTTGAAATGAATAGTCTATTAATCAATTTGGAAAAAACAAAAATCATAAACTTTAGCCAACGCCCTAAGCCGTTTAACGGTAATATCACATTTAACGGCAAAACCATTCAGGATGTACCAACAACCAGGTTTCTTGGCTTAGACATAGATCAAAGGCTGGACTGGAAAGTACATGTTGAAAAACTCTGCAAAAGAACCTCTAAATGTGCATATGCGTTACATAAACTGTCAACCACAGTAAATACAAAAGCTTTGGTGACCGCCTACCATGGACTAGCTGCGTCTATCCTACGGCACGGTATAATCTTTTGGGGAAATTCCACAGATTTTGATGCAATATTTAAGGTTCAAAAGAGGTGCATTAGGTCAATGTTTCGATTAAAAACAACCGATAGCTGCAAACCGTACTACAAAAAATATAGCATTTTAACTTTACCATGCATGTACATTTTTGAGGTTGCGGTGTTTGTCAAGACTAATCCCGATTTATTTCCACGACTCCAGGATTCCGTTGCGCGAAATAGACGTGATAACACTCGACTTCGGCTCCACAAAGCACAAACTGCACTTATGCGCAGAAGTATCTTTTGCATGGCGCCAATTATATTTAATAAGCTGCCTAAGAACTGTAAGGAACTTACCACTAGTTCATTCAAAAAAGAAATTAAAGGCCTACTCCTGCAAAAGGCATATTATAGCATAACAGACTTCCTGGCAGATAGTATTCACTAACTAGCATTAAATAGTAAATACTGCTATTATAAATTATAGTAAAATACTTATTAGGTAGGCCTAATATTCTGACATTGTTGACTGTATTTTGACAACTAACTTAATATATACTTGCCATTGTTTGTTGCATTGTAGTACATTTTCTATTGTATTTTAATCTATTTGACATGATTATTGATAAGATATTGACATTTTTACTGTATTTCTGATTTGACATTACATTACATAATGATTTGAACTGTTAGTGAAAATTGAAAGCAATTAATGCGCATCTTATGACTAAGCGTCTCCTCACGCATATATTTGTACGCCGCTATATGGGGCAAAACATGACTGGACTATATATTATATACTATTACTGACCTATTGCATGCTTTTGTATGTACACACATGTTTTGAACAAATAAAACGAAAAAAAAAAAAAAAAAAAAAAATACATACTACTATACTTACGTATATACTTACTATAAACATAATTTATAATGAAACGGGTAGGTAGCTAGGCACATATTATACTTACACTTAACACACCCACACATAATATACCAAAAACAGCGTAGACATGAATAAAGAGGAAACACAAAGAGGAGAAGAAAGATTTTGGTTATCATCATTCCCGCAAATAGTACTCTGTTACCAGTTTTTTGAAGACGGGCAGAGATTGCGCACGTCTAATGGTTACAGGTAAGGCATTCCATAGTCGGACAGCTTGAACAGAAAAGGACTTATCCATGAACTTCGTAGAATGCGCTGGCATTCTCAGCCTCAGATTCTCTGACGATCTCAAGGCTCTAGAGTGTGAGTCTCCAAGGAATTCGAAACGTTCTTTTAGGTAGATAGGAGTAAGAGGATGAAATAAAATATTATACAATATATAAAGAAAGTGAGCATTCCGGCGAAGGCGTATGGGTAACCACTTGAGCTTTGCACGAAATTCTGAGATATGATCATATTTGCGAAGTCCAAATATAAATCGTATCGTATGCAAATAATAAAAAATTACTGCAAATAATTAAAAATCCGTAGAGATATTGGTCCGAAAAACGCTATTCTGAATTTCAAATTACCAATTGAATTTACATTGTTAAAAAATTGTACTAAAAACTAAAGTTGAAATTAGTTTTCCATGATATGCATGAAGAGTTTTATAAATAGGTATACTCAATGAGCGATCGAGTTCGTAGACACCACGCGCCTCGATAGTTTAGAAAACAATGTGGTTATTTTTTTATAACCACCAAGAAACAGGACCATCCAGGTCTTATCTGCCTTACTCCTAGAGTGTAATTTAAGCCCAAAAACAGCGCAATCCGACTTGGATAGGTACCCAACCTATCCAAGTCGGATTGCGATTAGAATAGGTTTTTTTATAACCAACCAGAAACTCTTGATCACCATAGTAAAATTGTTACGTATAACTTCTGCGAATAAAGGGTTGTTTAGGAATTTTGATTAATCGGAAGTCGTATTTATGATATTTTAGATTATCATTGATTCGGAATCGTAATGGTTCAGTATCTTGAAATTCGGCATTCTCACATTCGTAATTACAATAAAAAATAGGACTTTTGATAGTTACAATGGATTTCGATTCGGAATTTTAAAACTAGTGAACGTGACTACCGGTATAAAGTTTTTCCTATTTATGTTCTGACAAAAAAAAGGATTTTTAAGGCTCCAACTAACCAAAATGAATGAAATGGCAATCAGGATTGACGGCTTACTGTGCTCTTCGAGGCATGGAACCAATATCAGTCTTCAACCAAAAGAAGTGGGCAAAAACAAAAGCATATTGAACGCACATCGTGCTAAACGTTACGTGTTGCGCGTCAACCCTAGGCAAGCTTTATTTATTTCCTAGATTGTACAAATCAAAAGTCGATAACTCTACCTATCTTAACGCAACATTATCTTGTCGAGACATTCCTAAAACAATAATTAAGGATCCAGGCTAAATATAGCGGTGTATTTCGGATCCGCAACCTAAATATAATGCTGTATATTTAGAATGATATGAATTATTCTCGCCCGAGAGATTTCGACAAGCGATATTTCAACAACACTCGATGCCACTTGTAGCCAGTTGGGCACGGAGATCAATCGGATGGGAAACATTTGTGGGCTACTTTTAGGACTACAAAGAAAATGTTACAGAACAGAAATTAACGGGAGTTTCGTATTGTTGGAAATTTTTAAACATTTTATAAAAATTCTATTCAATAGTCTAGTAAATAGGACTGTTAAAGCGGACCCCAGACTTTGAGGTGTAAGCTCCGGATGCGACTGGAATTAACGCTAGGTTGAAGAAGTGCTAGCGTGACGTGATTTAGAGTGACATGCGTGCCAATGGTCTCATTACCATGGATGCCCAAAACCGTACGAATTGGAGCAGTAAAAGTCAGAAAGTGGACTTCGAGGTGAAGGCCTTAGATAAGATCGGTATTAACGGAAGCATAATAATGATTTAATATTGACAGCCTCCGTGGCAAGGCGGTAGTGAACGAGGCGTAGCGACCGCGTGAGGACACTCTTAGCGTTAATCTTTCACTTCGGAGTCTGAGGTTCGCTTTACCAGTCTAATTGTGAATTTGGCTAAACTTCGATATTTTCCGGAAAGTGACTGCCATATGACCTTCACAATTCAAAGGCGATATCGAAACATTGCAGCTAGACCAGTTGTTGGGCTCCAAATACCCGTAATGACTGCTATAGATGTTTGTATGGGACCCGGGACCGACGGCTTAATGTGCTCTCCGAGGCACAACCAGACCAAAGCAAATATCCATATCATGCCTACAAATACGCGGTCACTACGCAGGAGCTTCACTACCACCACGCCACAGAAGCTGCCCCGTTTCCACAGGATATCCCGGTTTAAAAACTTACTGCCTATATGATATTCTTAACTATTAGTAATCTATCTCTTACCCTATATTTATCAAAATCCGTTTAACCTTTTCAGTGTCATTGAGTGACAAACCCATTTAAAACTTTCGCACATACAATATTAATAGTGCCTTGGATGGGTGGATGGAAAGAGGACTCTTTTGTCCGCACCTAGCCCTCTTTTCTTGGGCCGATGTGCGTGTAGTGCGTGTGCTAGGGCAGCCAGCCGGCTCCACCCAGAAACGCAAAAGCCTACTGGGGATGTCACAGGCTTCGCGGAGCGGATTTGAGATCGTTGGGGGTTACTGCCTCGCATTCCTCTTTTCCTCGGCAAAGAAACACCCGCTGCAAAGTGGGCTGTCCGTGTCACTGATGGTGAATAGGTGCTTGTTGAAGAGACAGTGACCCGTTATTGTCCCGATAATTGTTCTAATACTTATCCTGTCTAATTTTAGGAGACGTTTCGTGAGCCTTTTGTTCACCGAAGGTATGGCCGCATTTAATTGCCTGCAGTCGGTGGTTTAATAGTACCTTGTCCGCAACACGAATGTATTATAGGAGAATTTTGAATGTCCAAACCGTGTCCAATCTAAATCAATAGTAGGGTTGTAGAGTTACATAGCCCATCTGACAAAAAGTTTCATATTTGTGTTGTGCGTGTTCTTAAATCGCGTGTAACTGCACTGCGCAGGAGTCGATGACGTTGGCTATCAGCGCATGCGTGGCGTAGGATTGTAACGAGCATCACGAGTGGTAAACAACTGGGTGTTGATATTATTGTTGAATATTATTTAAATGACAAACAAGTAGATAGCGCCTCTAACACAATTGTTTACCTGTATATGAAGTTTTCTTTCTTTCTTTCATAAGAATTATCCTATCTAACTAATGCTATAAATGATAATATATTTGAATGTTCGTTAATCAATCACGCTTAAATGCTTGCACGGATGTGACTAAAACTTGGTAGAGGAATAGATTGTAGTGTCCCCATATTTTCCGCTTTTATCCTCGAAATATATCCCTATGTGATGCGGTAACAAGGTTAGTAATTCACGCGGGTTTGGACATGGGTAACAGTTAGTAGTTCGATAATTTTTATCATCAGACCCATACCACACACTCTGTTTAAAAATTATCTTAGGAATTACCACTGAACGCACATAAAAATATATATTTCGAAGATTTGAGAATCACCTTCTATTTTGGAAGTCGGCTTAAAACTGGATCTAGACAGGAATGTTTTCACATCGCTAAAACTCTTGTAACTTACTTCGTTCACATGGACAAGGTTAAAGAAACTATATAATCCGTTTACAAATATCTATCAGTTAGGTACTAGGTATTTAGGTATGGTTTCAATTTTCTAGGAACCAAGATCATAAACCGGAAGACGGAACCACTTTCCACTATATTATCCTGTTTGTTATTTACCTTATTCGACCGCAATAACGAAATCTGGTAGACACATTCGTCTATTATTTGCTTTACCAATTCGCACGCACGCGCTGTGCTTATTTGGGTGGAGACACCTTAGCTACATAACGAATAAACACATAACGAACAGTGGTTCCGTCTTTACATGTGTGCCAAAGAATTAAGGTCTTTAAGGAGCAAAAACAATACACACACACAAAAGTACATACAGGATACACAAAACTCAAGATGTTAATGGGAACACAACACAGACTATAATGCGACTGACCTGAGGTGTCCAGGTGGCGGCGACGCGCGACGAGCTGCGGCTCCTCGTGCGCCAGAGCCGCTTGCTCACACTCTGCACCACACTGCTGGAAGACCGCGACTTCTGCATGCCACCTGGGGGAGGAGCAACCGCTGGTGCACTGCGACCCAGCAGCGTCGAGAGAAACGAATGTGACGCGGATGGAGACACCGGGGGTGAAGTCGGCGTAGACGCAATAGATGCAAACCGTAATTCGCGGTACGTCAAAATCCATCCATCATCTGTCTGACAACCCTTGTGGGGACCGTCATCGTCAACATCATTCGGCATTTTTGGCTTTATATTCCGTAAGTTTTTGTCGTAATTTATGCGTTTAAACCGATCTGCTTTATCAGCGTCGACGCTCTTCTTGCGTGCCATCCTCAGGTAACGCTTGATGGTATCACTGACAGATTGTGATACATCGTCGTGATCCACGCTTGAACGTCTTCGTGCTGGTTTCTGTCCACCGGGCACTGGACTCGTCGGGCTGGTGGGCGCCGTTTGCGCCTCCAACTTATCACGGTAAGCGCGCTCGAGTTCCACCAATATTTCCTCAGGAATTGTATGTGTTTGCGTTCCGCAATCCACAGGTTTATCCTCCAGTGATTCGTGAAAAACTTCAATAAGAGGTGGTGGTGACATCGGCGGAGAACGCATAGGGTCCTCACCATCTTTAAAACGACAACCGGCACGGCCTCGCAGTACACTCCTAGAGTTATTAGAGTTAACGGCACTGATGTAGCCACTAGGTCCATAACCACTGGGGCCACTGCCACCTCCGCCACCACTGCCACCACCACCTCCACTCCTAGCACCTCTGTATGGTTTTGCCTTACGAAGGTCATGATACAGTCTTTTCATTAAATTCCTATCCGTGAGTAGGTCTTGCACTATGTTATCCCTATTCGGGGATCTCATGTAGTACCTGCTAAGATTCTCTAATAGTGTCCGGTCCCGAGTAGGGTTCGTATCAGAGTCAGCTGGTAGCCGCTCCGACTGCTGCTTCAAATGCTTTCTTAGTGAGCGAACCAATTCCTCTGAGTCCGACAGTCTTTTGGGGCCGGAGTCATCTTCAACTTTCAGGTACTTGCGTAATAAATCAACCAAACTACTCTCCTCCTCCTCAGGCAGAGACCGGCCGGCCGAGTCATCCGATGCCGGTGCGCGTGTCTGTGACGTACCGAGGCCACTCGCAGCATTGAATTTGGATGATGGTGTAGGAGATGGTACGGCAAAGAAGTCCCGCCGTAGCTTCGCGATATCGAAGCGGCCGCCCGAAATATGGCCAATAAACAAATCGGTGGGGCGTGACGGAGGTGCCGGTACTTCTTCTACGGGGGAGCGCGCCCGCACGGAACCACCACGCGGACGTTTCTTGCGACGGGGACGAGGTAAAGCACCAGGGTACGAGCTCTTGCGCCATAGCAGGAAGCGTGGCTCCTTGGCACACACTTCTTGAAAGTAGGCCTCGAGCCGAGGCACATCCTCTGGACGGTTCTGTGTGCCCTCGGGGATGAGGCGCCGACCCGCATCTGACATGTACTTCCATGTCTTGCGTGTGAGGAGCCAGCGTTCCCGCGGCTTATCACGACGCCGCGCCACCTTCGTCATGGGGTCGGGCGCGGACTCGAGGTGGGTGGGACGGCGGCGGCGCTCCATGGCCGCGCTCGCATGGGTCAGGCGGGAGGCTCGCTGCTGCGGCGCGGCATATTCGACCTCGGCTCGCGCACCTGCCCGCGCGAAACTGAACACTGCTCCGCACCGTGCGGTATATTATGCGCCGAAATAGCCGTCCGGTTATAGAGCGGCCGTGAACTGGATAGGTTGCGCTCGCGCAGCGGCGGACCGGCGCTGGCGGCGGTTCGGCGCGGGACTGCCGCCCGTAAACAAATGCGCCCGCCCACATGGGCCGCCCGCCGCCCGCCGCCCGCCCTGCGCGCCCCCGTCGCCCTCCCGCTTCCTTGACCTATGTGGTGACATGCTCTAACATCCGTGATTGCCGATGGTCATGGCTCACTTCCGATACATGTCGGATGCATTAATGCATCAGGAAATTCTCATCAGAAGTTCTGGACACGTCAATATTCCTTGTATTTTTTTAATTGATGCCGATATCTGACAGACACTTGAGAGCATTACTTCGTATTGATTGAGCTCGCTGAATGAACCAAAGATTTTGTTTTAGGATGTCTGTATTTACTACAGGGAACACCTGCGGCTACCACCAGCTGTTGCACGTTATTTTAGCATTTAGCTTTGAATGCAAATGTTATTCCACGTTGCATGATCGATTAACATTATGCGATTATCGATTGTCCTATTCCATAGTTATCGAATAGTTTCTAAAATCGAATAGATTTTTATTACAATATAAATATTGTGTTAGCTTAAGGTTCAATCCATATAGAAACAAATTTATCCCCAATAACTATTGTGTTTTATTTGTTTGAAAGGCCTGCGTTCGCTTTACGTATTTACTCGAATATATGTATAAACGATGCCTATTTATAACTAATTTGGAATACTTCACTGCGGTGTTTTAATAAATATTCAGGTTAATGTGCCGTGTAATGATAGTGACTGCTCTTCAAGAGAGTTTGATTCCCGGATTGGGTATAGTAAATACATTGAAGACAATTGTGAGGATTCAGCAAGATAGTAAATAGTTTGCTAAATGTAAACATGAAACATTATAATTAGCTTTACAAACATATTTGTACGCGAATAGACCAATAGGCTAGCAATTCTGCCTTCTCCTTCGGGGATATAGGCGAGAGTTTATGTTATGTTATGTTAGACCAAAGAAGCCCGCTGAGTGTCTTATAGCAGTTTTGTGAGGACGCAGTTTTCAAGCGCTCTAAATAAGTGGGGGTCCAATTGCTAATCATTATTCTACAGGTTTTTGCATTTTGGCGTTTTAAGTTCCGTCTAAACAGATTAAATGACTTTCACTGTGTGTACCCTTAATTTTTTTAATTAGGTACGTCTATTTATCTGGAAGATAAATAGTTAATAAGACAAATATTGAAGTGTTATAGCCATAAAATACGACATTATTTTCTCCAGTGTTAGTAGAATTTGGGCCACCCCATCTCTTCCCATGCGGTGTCGTACAAGGCGACTAAGGGGTAGGGCTGTTTAACATTAGACAGATATATACAGCCCAGACTCACCCACAGATACAGGGCTCGAGCCCCCTATTACGTGGGACCGAATTCAATGACTGGTGAAATGTGAATGTTAATTCACCTCTGCCTGACTCTCCGGGGATGAACGGGAAAGACTGTCGTATGACCCTCCAACCCAGGAGGAAAATCAAAATGTATTTCATGGGAAGCTACGCGTCTGCAGTTTTCGTATGCGGTTGCCTTCGCATTCATACCTTAAGGGGTCAGATGGCAGTCGCTTCATTAAAAGTCAAAATAATCCCAAAATGAAAAGAATGAGCAGAGTGGACCACCAGCTCCAAGCTCTGGATGCAACCGTGATTAGCGCTTAGTTAAAGAAGGAAAGGTCATCACATAAAATATTTGCAAATCAACCAAAATACGAGTAAACTATTATTTATTTATCCTATGTGCAATGAAAACACGAAAACCTACGCTAACGTTATTAAAACAATCCAAAGATAGCAACACTTATTCCGTTTTTCTGGTACTAGGATAGGGCATCTGTTACTGGGATAGCATGGTAACTAGGGTTCCGTACCTCTATAAGAAAAAACGGAACCTTTATAGGAGCACTTCGGTGTCCGTCTTTATAACGACTTGTGCCTTATAATGAAGGAGTCGTTGCCCTGCAGTGAAGTACTGCTTGGCCCTGTTGAGCACTCCAAGTTCGCTCGAGGAGATGTAAGCGGTATGTTCAGGAATTGCTACACTACAATGAATGGGGTTTTCTTAGCAGTGAATACACATACTTATGTCTTAGTGGGGCTGAACTGGCCTAGGTTTAGTCGTCCCTAATCGGATACTCCAGTGAGAGTAATCTCGATTTCAGACTCAAGTTGTTCGCAACTCTCCTCCACCTCGGGCCGAGGGATATTTGCATGGTCCGTGTAAACATGTCCCCGGTACTGTCGTCCGCATAACAATGAATGGAGCCATCTGAAAGCACGTCATTGATATGCAGCAGAAACAGGGTCGGAGACAACACGGAGCCTTGTGGGACACCAGCGTTTATTTCCATGCGGTCCGAGCAGCTGCCGTCGACGACTGCTTGGATGCTTCTGTTGGACAAAAAGCTGACGATCCATTCGTAAAGTCCCTCGGGGAGTCCATAATATGGCAACTTCGTAAGAAGACAACTGTGCCAGACCCGATCGAAGGCCTTCACTATATCGAGGCTAACCGCAAGTGCCTCACCCCGATTCTCGATAGCTTGTGTCCAACAGTTTGTGAGACATACAAGAACGTCACAGGTAGAGCGACGATGACGAAAGCCGTACTGTCGGTCGCTTAGTAGATTGTTTCCCTCAATGTATCTCAGGAGCTGTGTATTAATAACAGGCTCCAACACCTTCGACAGAAGGAAGGTGATGGCGATAGGCCTGTGATAGGCGGATCTATCCTGTCACCTTTCTTAGGCACAGGATGTCCGAAGGTAGACACTCACGAGGCAGAGACTTGACTCGCGGAGTATGAGAGTGTGAAAAGGCGTGTAAGTACAGGGCACAGTGCTTAGGCACCATCGTCGGTATACCATCCGGCCCACTATACTTCCGAACATCTAGGGACTTAAGTACGCGCTGGACCACCCGATTTTTACTTCGGAAGCACCACAGCTGGGGATAATAGATGGCTCGGTATTCCCGTCGTTCATAGTCGAGTTTTACGCAAAGAGGTTACCTTAGAGATCGGCTTTCTCCTTAGTGCCATGGGCTGAACTACCATCGGGTTTTGGCAGCGGCGGAAGGCAAGACTGGCAAAAGTTTCCCTCGGTAGTTTCGGCGAGCGACCAAAATGCACGATTGCCAAATGAGTAGCGCGCAAGCCGCTCGCCAGTTCTGCCGATGAACTCAAACTTGGCCCTGGTCTTTGCTTTTTACTAGACCTCGAGGTAGCATTCAACTTCCGCATCACCTCAGCGATGTTCGGATCTTTATTGGCAAGAACCGTGGTTCAAGCCCTGTATGCCGATTGCTTGCGGTCTCTGGCTTCTCGGCAGGGCCTATTAAACCACGAGTGTTCATGTCTCCAAAGAATACTAAATCAGAGCTGTAGAGTTCTGCTCAATTACTCAGTCCGCAGACCGCTGCAAGTGTTCAAACACAGTTAAGGCATGTCCAGGTCACCGCTATGAGGCCTGTAGAGGCACGTGTATATACGGGTATGGCCACCGTGATCTATACGTACCCATAGAGTCGACAGGTCCCTATCTTCCAGGACGTACAAGCCTACCCCGGTACGACCCAGGAAGTTTTGATCGAGTTTGTACCCGGGGTACATTAGGCCACCGGTTCAAACCGCCCCCTCTCCCCTCCCCTCAGATACTGTAGTCGAGTCCATTCCCGTCTCCTCCTCTGGCACGACTCCAGCACCGGAAACTTTACACAGGCTGGTGGTTCAGCCTCTTGGGATGGAGATTAAGTAATCCCCAGGTTCGGGAACCGTACAGCTTACGGGCGGCCAGCGGATATCCATTTCACGTAACTTTTCACCCCCACAAGCTAGTGTTGTCAATTTCAGCCTTCAGTCTTTCCACTGACAGCACAAAACCTCTCCAGAGAGCTCTGGCTACCCTACTCACCTCCAGGAATAAACAAGCATATGGTGAGGCCGTCAAGCTGAGTATCACCGTTATAAACATGGTACATGTATATAATGGTGACAAAGTCAGGCAAAGTCTAATTGACGTGTACATACATATAATCACGCCTTTATCCCGACGATTAGGCAGAGGTGAATAAACACCCACATTTCACCAATAATTGAATTCGGTCTCATGTAATAGGGGGGCGAACCTATTGCCGTATTCCGGGCATTATTGTTGACTCATGTCATGCATCTGAGGCTGAGTATTGACGTGTACCTACTACATTAAAAAAAAACATTAGAACTGTGATCTAGAATACAATCTAGTAGATCTAGTACTAAATCAAGACTGAGTATCATCTTGGAGTACGAGCCTTAAATTGTCAAAAAGTCTCGAGTGACAGGAGTCTATAGCAGAGTGCTACGGTGCTACGAGGGCTGGTTCTACACATTGATCATCACGGACTTCCCTCTGACTTGACCGCTACGTCTACATCTACGTAAATATGTTTGTGTACGCATAAATATTTTATTTATTAATTATTTAATAATTTTTGAGGAGGAAGGACACGGCGGTATTTCCGCCCTATTGAGCAGTCCGACTGGGGAAGTACCTCCTCCCTAAAGAATACCGCGGTTATAATAACTTCGTGTTGTGTTCCCGGCGGTGAGTAGGGTAGCCAGAGCTCACTGGAGAGGTTTTGTGCTGTCAGTGGGATGACCAAAGGCTTGTCCTGCTTTGTCCTCTACACTGATGGCACAAAATTTACAGGGTTGGCAGCACGGATGTGACTCCACTGGTGTTACACACGTTCATAGGTCATGGTAACCACTTTCCATCAGGTGGGCCGTGTGCTTCCTAAGTGGTATAAAAAAAACTATGCAATGATGTAATCCATACTAATGTAATTAATGCGTAAGTAACTCTGTCTGAGTGTTATGCTTTCACGCCTAAACCGCCGAACCGATTTTGATGAAATTTGGTTTAGGGGTAGATTAGTTCATGAAAAAGGATGTTTTGTCGCAATAACCGACATCCAATCGGACGGAGCTGCGGGCAACAGGTAGTGTATTATAATTTTAGAAGTTATTGAAATTTCCGAAAACTTTTAATATTAAAATATCTAAAACCAATTAAAAACGCAATCATGGGTTATTCTGAAGGTTTGTTAAACTTGCCAGGATTGTGGCAAGTGGAAAACAGTAAACTCTACCTACCCCACCGGGAAAAAGTATGTATGTATGTTAAACTCACTAAAACGCTGCATCGAGTCGGTAGGTTTTGTTTTGCTAGATCATACGGAACACTAAAGTAAGTTCTAATCTAGTCTAAAGTCAAATTATTTCAGTTACAGCTCAATCTCCAGATGATCACACCCACATCATTCCTCTAAAACATTGATCGACTAGAAACTTTCACGTCATCAAGCTCTAAAACAACAAAAAACGTTTTATTGCACCATGGAATCAATAAGAAGTTTCAGTGTAGTAGTTTACGCGTGGAAAACTCTCGCTTGTAACAGCACATTCTGCACAGCCCCGCGATATACATAGCTTCCTTGGCCACTTATAAAATGCTGCTTTAAAAATAAACCTACGAAATAACGTAAACAAATATGTCGAGTTTTGAAATACACCTAACGCCATCTAGTTTGAACTGCGCGAACTACGTGCACTGAAAGTTTGTAAACAGTAAAACGGGTTCGGTTCGCGTACGTTCTCACTCGTCAAGTTCAAAGATTATCCGCAAGATGTCGTAACGAGGTAGATTGTTGTGAAATGTTCATAATTTATGATACTAGAAGTATTTATACATACATTATTTTATGTTATTCCTATAAATTAGATCAAGTACATGTCTTATGTAATAAAATGTATTTTAGTGCACAGCTATTTTCCAACAATAGATTTTATTAGAACGTTACGAGGCCAGACTGACGCAGTTACCGACACATTTGTCGCAAAAGCTGCAAATGAATTCGCAAGTATTCGTCACAGCACTAAAGTTTGTAATGCTTTGGAGCCCAGAGACCTTGATTTCCATTATATAGATTTTGTGAGAACGTTTGCTGACCTCCCAACCACAAGAGGAAATGCTTCACCGAAGCTTCGTCCGCTAATCAATAGGTATACCGGCTAGCAGGAGAAATTGGTTTGGGCAACAAAACTCTTGATGGAGCCCCTCATACACCCAAAAGTATCGCAAAACATCCTCATTCTCGTAGCGATTTCCTAGGCGCGACCAAAGTTTATATTTTGGAGCCCGAGGTCTATTAAATACTTTTGATTAGTATCTTAGTTTTTTATATTTCGTTCATCAATTGACTGCACCTCCCTAAATGGTAAAAACCTGAGGCGCAGACCAGAAGATACGGATCACCATTCCAGATGCTGGTGCTTGAAATGGTGGTCCCTTAACACAGCCCTAACAGATTTTCACGCCGCGCTTAAAGTTCCCGGGTTTATAAGAAGAAGGAAACGCGTGTGCGAGTAGCATTACAGATCTTTCTCGTTGGTTTTTCTAGGAGCGGCTATGGCTTGTTGTCGAATAATCTTGGTAGACTCTCATATACGTAATAGTACAACAAGTATAACAATTATCAAAGGAGTTGACATCGATGGGAAAGGAATTCTTTGATGCTTGAACCTGCAGGTTTTTATAGCTATGTTCTAAATGGTTTTTAATTTTTAATTTAGATAATTCCCATTCTTTTTATCAAGGACCATTTGTCTTCATCTCGCCTAATGGTAAGCTAAAGGCAATGTCTCAGAAAAGAGGGTCACCATTACAGACATTAAGTAATGTTACAATGGTGGCACTCAGCTTGGCAGGCCTCATCAGATGCTTTTTCACGCCCCGCTTAAATGACCCGGGACTGTAGGAAGAAGGAAAAACGCGTGCTGGTAATGAATGGTTGTTTAAGAAAAATGTGTATTGCATGTGTGTAAAAATATATAATCATTTGCCGAACAACATTGCTGAAACTACCTGTAAGATTATTTAAAACGATACTGTTTGAAATGTTATTAAATAAAAATTATTATGACGTACATGAATATTTGAATGACAAATTTATAGAATGACACTTGAACATAAATAAATAATGATGTTAATTAATAATAATAATAAATACATAATGGTAATGATTATAGATTAGAGATTAGAGATAAGAAATTGACAAATGTACTAAATTTTCACGCCATCACTTGGCAAAATATGAGCGAACTACACTATGTTATTATAACACCTCTATACACCATGTTCTAGCAAATAAATGAATTTGAATTTGAATTCCAGGTCTTGGTGGTGCGGCAAAGAAAACAGTCTCCGAACCGCTTGGTTTTTGCTCGTATATTCTGCACAGTGTGAGGGTGACATCTAAGCCCTGCACGTGTTTTCCTATGTAGGAAAGGAGAAGGTGGGATTAGTTGAAAGAGCTCATCAGCACTCACCCTGGTAGAGACGGTAAAATACACACATTATGTAAATAAAAAACAGTCTGTTCACACTTAACTCAATGGAGTTATGTGAATTACAGATGCGATAGCTTGTGATTGTATGGCTTGCGCCCGCGCATTGTGCGATGCGGTCTAATTTTTGCAATTCCATAATGGCGTATGGCATTGTCCTTTTTTACAATATTGTAATGACAATAGCCGCCTGCCAATGGTTTCTTTACAGGGAATGTGAATGGCGTCAATGTGTTGGAAACAATAGAAGAATGTGCCAAGCGATAATATAATCATAATATTATGGTTTTAGGTCAATGGTATAAAAAGTAATGGTAGTTGGAACAGTGCATAAGGAAAGAATGGAGATAGTCTTGTTTTATACATACATATATATAATCACGTCTTTATCTTTACCCACATTTCACCAATCATTGAATTCAGTCCCACATAATAAGGTTGCCATCTTCCGAGCACTATTATTGACTGAAGCCGGTGTCTTGGCTGTAAATATCTGTCTGATGTTAAACAGCCCTATCTCTTAGTCGCCTTGTACGACACCGCATGAGAAGAGATGGGGTGGTCCAAATTCTACTCTGCCGGGAACCACGCGCTTGTTTTAGTGCCGTTTTAGTTCCCGGTGAAGTAGAATAGACCCAACCCAGCTCTTCCCGTGGGCGTCGTAGTAATCACCCTCTTAGTCACCTAAGATATAGGGTTATTGTCCATTCCATAGTAAACAAACAGTCCATAACGTAGTGCCCGCTTGACGGTAAGAATCTCGTCCTCTATTATATGAGGCCAAAAATCATAGTTGTCGAAATGACTGCTCTAACTATCATGGAGATTTCTTTTTGATAGAATCCTTACTTCCAAAACAAAAATATATTAAAAATGTAACGAAAGTAACTCTGTGTCTGTCTGTCGCTTTCACGCCTAAACCGCAGAACCGATTTTGATGAACTTTGGTATAGGTGTAGATTAGACCTTGAGAATGGACATAGGCTATGTATTGTCACGATAACCGGCCCGGGGAAGAGCCACGGCAAACACCTAGTAAGGTATAAATACAAAAAACATGGACGCTGACTTGATTTTTAGACTTCGTTTAAACATTCCTGAATGATATAACATACATACATACATAAACTCACGCCTATATCCCCGAAAGGGTAGGCAGAGGTGCTAGCACCCTCATTTCGCCAGTTTATGTTTTGCTCAAAATGTAATAGGTGGCGAGCCTATTGCCATTAAACCGGGCACTTATAAACCTGCGATAAATACACACATAACTTCGAAAAGCATCGAAAAGTCATTGGTGTGTGCCATGGTAAAACCTGGGATCGAACCCGAGACCTCGTCTCAGCAGTCCATTACCCATACCACTAGGCTACCGCGGTCTATCTTGATTGATATAAGTACGTGTTAATTAACTTTCTTAACGAAATTTAGTAAAGAAATAAATGTACAGCATACATTCGTAAACAACGACAACACTAAGTAAATAGGCCAGTGATGATGACGATAACAGCTTTACCACGAAATCTCTATTAACTGCCCGAAAACCTAGAGAATTCTGGCACTTGACATCGTTCGGGTCTTGTGAGTTTATGAGCTAATAGATGAATATCTCTTAGATCATAGATAAATGTTAAAACATTGTGTATACGTTTTCTTGGTACAATAAATAGATATGGTATAATTTATGGGTTTTAGTTTTTAATGGCATAATATTTTGACTTTATCTTGATCTCAACGAAAGTTTCAAAATTATTTTTGTGACACAAATATTGGGTCAATTAGATTTATTTTTTCAATAGCGATGTCTCTTACTATCAGTGCTTTATTTATGAATTGTTTTTTTAACCCTCAACGCAAAAATGACGGTGTATGTGTGTGTCATAAAGTTCAAAATTAAATAACATAACATAAACTCACGCATATATCCCCGAAGGGGTAGGCAGAAGTGCTAGCACCCACATTTCGCCAATTTATGTTTAGGTCCCAATGTAATAGGTGGTGAGCCTATTGCCATTAACCGGGCACTTATAAACCTGCGATAAATACACACATAACTTCGTAAAGCATCGAAAAGTTTTTAGTGTGTGCCATGGTAAAACCTGGGATCGAACCCGAGACCTCGTCTCAGCAGTCCATTAACCCATACCACTAGGCTACCGCGGTATATAAATAAAAAATAAAAAAGAGTTCATTACATCTTTTCATTCACTCCACAAGATGTCATTTAATTTTAGCTTGTAATAGCATAATAGTAAATTCTAAAATTATATGGCATTGTTAGCAATTCTTGTGACATGACAGTGGTTTTGCTTTTGTAGAAACGAAGCTCTGTTCTAGCAATGTAGCTCATATATAGATTGTCTGGAAGAGATCACAGACCGCATTAAGAGACAGCCCATAGTATAACTCTCATCTTGAACGTATCATTTTTATGTATCCTTTGTTTGGTTTTTTTATTTTTTTTATACCACTTAGGTGGCAGACAAGCACACGACCCACCTGACGGAAAGTGGTTACCGTGGTCTATGGACGTGTGTAACACCAGTGGGGACACACTCGCGCTGCCGACCCTGTAAACACAGAGTTTCTGTGCTGTCAGTGTAGAAGACAAAGCAGGACAAGTCTTTAGTCTTCTTACTTACAGCACGAATTCTCCAGTGGGTTCTACCTACTCACCGCCGGGAACACAACACGAAGTTATTATGGTCGCGGTATTCTGTAGAGCGGAGGTACTTCCCCAGTAGGACTGCTCAATTTGGCGGAAATACCGCCGTATCCTACCTCCTACTCCTGGTGTACAATATTTATCTTATCTAATAGCTGTGAATAATTTTTAGAAGGATCATAAATACAATTCTATATTCATGTTATTCAGATTTACAAAATAAAACACGTAATCGCAGTTAATATTTAAATAAGGGTATGACACACACAACAGCACAAACGATTCGTTTTCCACATCTGATTCAGACCATTAAGTGAACAGTGAAATAAAATCCTCAAAGAGATAGAAAGAGACGAAAATATATTTGCAAACGAAAAGATAAATGGTATTGTCGCAATTATTTTGTCGGTGAAAAATGTTGTTGATGGAATTTTGTGGATGCTTGTATTCCGGTGGTCGACCCGGCAAGTCTAATGAACTGTTGGGCCAATATTGGCTGTAGTCATTAGGGGCATGGTGACATTTAAAGTGTTTATAATGAGGTAAGTGGTGTTCCTATATTAATGTAACAAACATTAGTGAGTGTGGAACCAAAGTGTTCATTCATGTTTTGTGTGTAAACAAAATTTTGATGAAAATTGTGATCGTGACTGCGAAGAATATTGATGAGTTCTACTGAAGCAGGCGGAGAAAACAGTTTAATATTCGGTTATGGCACAACTTAGTTGCGAATTGATAATCCAAACAAAATAAAGATTTGAGCTTACATGAAATGAAATAAAATTTATACGTGTGAAGGGTGAAGATAAGACGTTACATTTTTAGTTTTAGATACAGCATATCTCACCTTCATTAGGCATATAAATCTTTTAGATAAATTATATGATCGAATAGAGCATAGAAATGATAAGTTCGCATAGATCTAAAAATTGGTGGGGATCTTAAATACATCATAATACAAGAAATATCAAAAGTCCCCATCGATCCTCAACTTTTTACATAACACATATGACTTCTTTCAATGTTAAAATTGCAATATCTCTGAACTGGTGATCCGCACAAAAAAAAGTTTTAAACCAATTTTGTAGGTAATTACATGATCTACAACTTTGTCTAACCCATATACCTATAATTAATATATTTGAAAGGTCAAATATATTGAATCATAATTCAATATATTAGACCTTTGACCTTGTGTAAGGACCTACCTTAGACGATCCACGTTAATATAACGTATCGTGTAATGCCTAAGCAAGCATTATTATTAGCGTAGCATTATTATTACGTTATTTAAAATGTAGAGAATAAACGTAAATTTCAACTGGAACTGACGTGTTATTGCTACGACAGTGTGACCTACTAAGAACCATAAGAACCAACTTGAATTAAAAAAATGCAAAAGTAAAATCGATGAGGACTTTTAATATTTCTTTTATTATGATGTATTTAAAATCCCCACTAATTTTCAGCTCTATACGAGTTTATGCTAGCTTGCCATTGTATTTCGTCTATTTTAACTGAATTATGAGGACTACGACCGTAAGAATAGACAAAGTATGTACGAGGTTAACGAAGCACGTATCTTCGCCCATCATTTTCGGAAAAGTTGTGCTTTCTTTCGTACAAACTTGTGGGACAGGGTGCAAATGTCAGGTTATCGTTATTACTAGTGATTAAATTACTGATGGGTCAAGTGGCAGTCCGGTTGATTTTCGTGAGAAAGCGAAAGCCGGCGTGTGATAATAAGCTCATAACTTGATAGGTATATGGGACCAAAGGCATAAATATCAAAAATGTGATAAACACACACGCTATATACAAATAGATGTATAATGAATACTACTTTATTATCATTTTTACATATTTTAGTTGGCTGCCGTATCCATGACCAAGGCGGTGACTCCCGCTCCGGCTCGTTCCTGGGGCAAAGGATGGCCATTGCTATTGAGCGAGGAAACGCGGCCAGCATCATGGGCACCTTTACGCCGGGAACGATGCGGAGTGGATTGTTCGACGCGACATAATCACGAATCTTATAATCTTAATATTGATATTTTGTACTTAAATTAATGCTGTTTAAATAAATGAATTGACTTTAGTTGAGTGTTACAATATTTAAGTTAACTATGATGTAACTTTTATTTACTAAAGGAAGCTAATATAACATTTGTGTGCTAGATTCCTACCCACTAGTGTCACAATACATGTTATTTTTGTAGAGTGGTGATTGGCAAGAATTTTAAGTAATTAAAATTAATTTGACTAAACTCTTTTTACTACAAATGTGTGGAAATTCCCTCCTGTACTGCCCCTATATTATATATGTCGGATACGAACTGTCTGTGGTCATTCAGTTTCCAGAGACTAGATAACCCCCGGGAATATCCTTCACACCGCGGCTGACCAAGGGCCACCTTTGGTTTCAAGAAGACCTTCTCGGGAATTTCGGAGGGAGACAAATTAATGAACTCACTTTCACATTGCACTTTTTCCGATCTTATTATAGAGGAAAAGTTGGCATAATAAATTTTTTATTGATTTTTTGCTGTAAATTTACCTCCTAACCCTCCAAAGGCGTGATTATATGTATGTATGTAAATTTTTTTAATTCACGCTATCTCCCCAGCTAAACCTAAGTTTTTTTATACCACTCAGGTGCCAGACAAGCACACGGCTCATCTGTAGGAAAATGGCTACCGTGGCCTATGGACGTGTGCAGCATATGGAGAGTCACACCCGTGCTGCCGACACTGAAAGAACAGTGAGTTTCTGTTCTGTCAGTGCTGAACACAAAGCAGGACAAGCCTATAGTCTTCCCACTAACAGCCCAAAATCTCTCCAGTGAGCTCTAGCTCCCTACTCACCGCCGGGAACACAACACGGGGTATAGACGCGATATTTTGTAGGGCGGAGGTACTTCCCAGTCGGACTGCTCAATTCGAACGGGAATACCGTCGTGTCTTATCTCCTACAATTGCTTCTGTTACGGGTGGGTTTACGTTGCCGGTAGTGTGATCATTATGTATTAATAATAATAATCCCCGCAGGGGCAACTTGTTGCGAGCTGTTGGTGCGTGGCGACACCACGTGCCCCGATTCTCCCGAGGAATAGGATTTATTCCCCCTCACCTTGTGTGCTTGCCTTTATTGGCCGGCCATGAGTGGAGTTGCAAGAGCAGAACCTATGCTCCAGGTTGGAAGTGTAAAATGTCATAACGCCAGGGGCACGCTGACTGGTATACCGGGAACTTGCACCCCGCAGACTCACCTCTCGACAACCTTAGCCGCTCAACGGATGTTGCTCCATGGCCGCACTATATGTGGCTATTTTAATGGGGCCCATGCAATGAGTTGGCAAGTCACCACCTGCCTTTTTACAATTTTGAGAGTTATTGTCACGGCAGGCGTCCGTTAGTCTCCCCCCATATCCCATTCACCAGTCCATCCAATTCTCAATCCCATAGCCCATAATTTAGTTTACATCGCGGCCACAGCACCGCACAACAATAGTCTCTGCGCCTGGCGGGGACCATCTCCCGGTGTATCATATTGTGCGCTCAGGGATGATATCCGCCATATGTATGTGTATTCCTAGCATATTAAATTCTCATAAAAGGGCCTCTACGTCTTGGCTTCGGCCCGACGCACGCCTTCCAAAGGCCCGGGACTCCATAGTCCCGAGAGTCAAGGTACTGAGAAATAATAATAATAATAAATATTCTTTATTGTACACCAAAATACACAAATGAACATGGATTTTATTATAATAAATGTACAATGGGCGGCCTTATTGCAAACAACAATCTCTTCCAGGCAACCTTTGGATGGACAGGAGTGTATAGAAATAAAAGTGGGTTTATGGTGTAAAAATCAATTTACAGACTACTTAATAAAAATTACTCAGATGAAATAATAATACAAATACACTACATACAATGTCCACTGAGCTCCCAACTATTGTACCGAGAATATTGAGATTGTTGTGTGTGAAGAGTGTTTTGAAGAGTTGGGAGTACGCTGCGATTGTGTAAACAAAATAGCTAACTAACAAAAGAAGCAATATAATTTGATGAGCTTAAACTACATGAGAGGTATTAATAGTTGCAGTGTTTTCCTTGCAGACGCAATGTGCAAACATTCATTACCAACGATTAAATAGAGTACTTAACTGTGTTTTTATTGCCACACTTTTTTACACGGGTTCTAAATATTTTTTTTCTTTTTTTATATAGGACACGCCAGTTTGACCTCACCTCGCCTGATGGTAAGCTAAAGGCAAAGTCTCAGGAAAGAGGGTCACCATTAGAGACACTAAGTGTTACAATGGCGGCACTCACCTTGGCGGCCTCATCAGATGCTTTTTCACGCCCCGCTTAAAGGCCCCGGGACTGTAGGAAGAAGGAAACACGTGTGCTGGTAATGAATTCCAGGTCTTGGTGGTGCGAAAAAGAAAAGAGTCTCCGAATCGCTTGGTTCTTGCTCGTATATTCTGCACAGTGTGAGGGTGACATCTAAGGCCTGCACGTGTTGTCCTATGTAGGAAAGGAGATGGTGGGATTAGTTGGAAGAGCTCATCAGAACACTCACCATGGTAGAGACGGTAAAATACAGCCAAGGAAGCTATATCTCTACGCATCTGCAAAGGCTCGAGGGTGTTCGTGACCTCAGAGTTCCCAATAATTCGGACCGCACGTCGCTGCAACCTGTCGAGAGCATCTAGTAGGTATCTCGCAGAGCCATCCCAGAGATGCGAGCAGTATTCCACGCAGGAGCGAATTTGTGTCCTATAGATAAGACACCGCTGCTCCTGCTTGAAAAAACGTCTCACTTTGTTCAGAAGTCCAAGTTTCCGCGAGGCTGTTTTGATCATGCTCTCGATGTAATTTCTGTTATTCAGTTTGCAGCGAATATCCATGCCTAGGATATTGAGATTGTCCTGCAGTGGCAGTGGCGTGCTCTGAAGAGTGGGAATCGGAAGGAAAGAAGATACCTTTGCTGTGAACGCACAAGCCTGCGTCTTCTTGGCATTGAACTCGACCATGTTCTCAGAGCTCCATTGAGAAATGTGATTCAAGTCCTTTTCGTCGGTGCACTTTTATGTTGTAAGCATCCATGGACTTTGGAAAATTTCACCCATAATGATAAAGAATGATCGAAGTCCGTCGTTATTAACTTAATATTATAATGAATGCAAAAGTAATTACATATATGTCTTTATATTTGGTCTTCGATTTTACTAAAGCGAAACCACTGTCCTACCACACTGCAAAAAATGGCATTAACTTTTAGACCTTATTTCTATACTCCTAAAGTCCAAAATTAAATCAAAAGAGCTTCATTACACTTTTTCATTCACCCTGCAAAGAGTCTTTTAATTTAGAACTTTAACAGCATTGCTTTAAAGTTTAAAATGATATGGTTTTTAGCAGCGTCCGTGGTTTAACAGTAATTTTGTTTTAGCTGTATGTCTGTCCGCTTACACGCCAAAACACCTAAACCGATTTGGGACTTAGATTAAATAGACTTTGGGATTTGGGAGTCTGTGCTTGGTCGCGAATTACGTGTATCCTGATTAAATTGTTTGTTGGATAATAAGATTGGATGTGGTAGATTTCATGGCCCCCGGCCTTTCTACGATATTTTCCATGTAAACCATAGACGACCTGTTATCTATAGGTTTACTGTTATTAATGAATACATTACCATGGAGAATAACGGACCTGCCCCCGTAGATAAGTGGCACAATCGGGTATTTGACTGACTTGTCAAATTAGTTACTTTTTAACAGCATAACATTACTTTTTAACAGCATAACATATACATAAACTCACGTCTATATCTCCGAAGGGATAGGCAGAGGTGCTAGCACCCCCATTTCACCAGTTTATGTTTAGGTCCCAATGTAATAGGTGGCGAGCCTATTGCCATTAACCGGGCACTTATAAACCTGCGAAAAATACACACATAACGTCGAAAAGCATCGAAAAGTCATTGCTGTATGCCATGGTAAAACCTGGGATCGAACTCGAGACCTCGTCTCAGCAGTCCATTACCCATACCACTAGGCTACCGCGGTTACTTTTTACTAAACGACAAAACGGTAGGTTATAAGGAAATTTGTATGAATGGATTAAAATGGAAAAAAAATTAAGTTCAGGGCCCGCCTGATCGATTCATTTTTTTTTATCTAAATCGATTTATGATTTTTATGTAGTTTATGGCAGTCATGAACTTAATTATTTCAATCTCATACATTGCTTATAATATCCTAGAGGGGCTGATTTACTTATTTTTTGCGATGACACTAGACCCATTCCCACTCATCTCGAAGATGAACCTTATTTTTTATGACATACTAGCTTTAACATATTATTCAAAATATAATCTCATGTAAGTTACGATTATAATAAACATTAAATTGATATAGCGATGATTTCCAGGCTGTCTTACAACTTTATTATATGAAAAGTATCAAATAAACACGTCTTGTGTAAATCTTTTACCACCCAACCAATCATAAAATTTCTAAATTCATGTAACCGTTGATCAGGTCGGAGATTTTTATTTTTCTGGGAAAATTTCCTCTTGAGACGGTCAATGGTCCGTTTACTATTTCTTTTAGTTCCTCTTATTTCAGTCATAGTGTTTATTCTTTGAATATCATTGACTTCAGAATCCATCATATACTAGGAAACTAAATTATTGATGATTTTTCGATCAGGTTCGCTGTTACATACTCAAGTCATACGATTGTTGTGTTGTGAATATATTTCTTGAGATTCTTCGATTATTTTCTGTATTAAATATGTAGTTCTATGCATGAATCCGAAATTATAAATCAAGGTCACTTCCATTAAACCTTTTATCATTTAGTCTATAACAGTTAAAATTTTCGCGCTATTACCCACACATGTGTCGTAAATATTGACAGAAGTTATAGATTTTGACGTTTTGTTATGATTACCAGCAGAAAATCGAGCATCTACGCCAAAATCCAAATACCCAGATATTTCACGTAGAAAATTACCGTGTACATTTTAGTAACAGTCACTTCGTTCTCTCTAGGCCGACTACACGACATTGAACTTAAACTAAAATATAGTATAATATATTTAAAGGAATCTGAAATAGAAAGTAATGATATTGGAGGACAAGAAGAAATATATTTTCATGTCGATACCAGATTCAGTGATTCTAAATCTGTAGATGTAAATAAACAAACATACAAGAGTTGTGAGATTGTACTTAAAAATAGCTTATTTATGAGTTTTTTCGCTTGTCCTAAAGTTAAACCAGGCTTATACAAAATTGTTATACAGGTTTATACATATTTTACTGGTGTGATATATTTTACGCGTGTGATATATTACTCAGTACTTAAATTATTCAAAAGGACTGTAGGTGGTTTAAACATTTTATATGAGTAAGTTTTTATGTTTTCTTTTTGATGTAGATAAGGTTAATAATAAAAATGTCGCTAAAATAGTTTCAGATGGTGAAAAAGTTTTATTTCTAAGAATCAATGACTCACAATCATAAAACTCGGATGATTAGAATTTAATTTTTAAACATGTAGTTGGAAAATTAAGATTTTTTCTAAGTTTTAACAAAATTATGAAGTAACACCTGTCGTGAACGTCACTGAACTATTTATGTATTTATTGAGCCGCTGTTTTAAATGTTTCTGCGCCGGTGTTTTGTGAAATTTATCAAGAATTGTTCTAAACATTTCAGTTTTATTACAGATGCTAAGTGATTTGAAGAAGTTTAATAGTGGCATTTGTTTCAGGTGTAATAAGAAAAAAGATAATTCTAGCATCAGCAGACATGTTTAATTTGGAGGAAGATGAGATTTAATTTCGAGGAAGAAAATAGAAATAGATTAATAGCTAGTTGTTTTAGTTCTTTGATGAAACGACATCACTGAATATTGCCTTTTTGATTACGGCCGTGATTCTTATCGGTTAAACATAAGTTCACAATATCATTCTCTGGTATTGTCAACTTATGTTATGTGACTATATTTCATTATTTTTTATTTTTATTTTATTTTAAACTTTATGCACAAGTACATAGGCAGACTTAATGCCACAGGCATTCTCTACCAGTCAACTAAAGGTGGTGTAGAGAAAGACTCAGTGGGTGCATTATTGAGTGTAATATTGTAGAGAGAATGTACCGTATACAGGAACAAGAATTCTATTAAGTAATATATAGGTACATACATACTTCATCTTCTTTGTTTCATGGGGCATTCTAAAAAAAATATGGACTCAAAGCAAAATCAGATTTAATTGATATAATTAAGTCAGTAATATCAGTTATTCCTAATATCAATGTGTCCTATGGGGATAGCATCCACAACACAGGTCAATGGGTGAAATATCCACTTGACCCCTCCGCTATTCTTGCATTATAAGTTACTAGCACCGCGCCGCGGTTTCACCCGCATAAATCCTGATCCCATGAGAATATCGGGATAAAAAGTAGCCTATATTACTCACGAAGAATGTAGCTTTCTAATGAATTTTTTTTTATTAAAATCGGTCCAGTACTTTTTGAGTTTATTCGTTACATACAAAAATACAAATCTTTCCTCTTTATAATATTAGTATAGAAAACTAATAAATCTTTCATACTGAACATTTGCAACAAACTGAACATTATAAGCTAAGACATAAGAGTTCCAGAATACGAACCAGTTGAGAAGAATGGAATTCGAGAATGGATTCTGGGAAGAATGGATTCTGAGAAGAATAAAATGCACAAGTTAGCTACGCTATGTACGTCAATTTGAATTGTTCAATTATGTAGCCAGAGGATAAACTGTTTGATTTGGCTGTTAAACAGCAACAAATGATTAGCATTCAACCTAATTCTGTAAATAACGATCGATAAAGTTATATTCGATATTCTACCGCAGTTTATCGCGATCCCACGAATTGTTTTGAGGAAATTGAAGACGTAACTTGGAGAAACAAACAGACAGCTATTTCTGGTTGATTTATTGTTGTTGTAGTTGCGAATGGAGATATAAGTGGGTAAATATAAAGATTGTTTATATCGACAGTTTATTTTAATGTTATTTTTAATTCTTTTGCAAGCAAATTTTTGCATCAATGTTCAGATTCTAGATATATATTTAGATGTTTTGTTATTTGATCATTGTATTTTAAACCTGGTTTATCTTTAGCAACATTTGAATTACTGTTATTTGCAAAATTGAATTTAATCTCTATATATATATAGATTTTTGCATTGTTGTTTAAATTTTGTTAATAAGAAGAGGGATTTTCCTTGATTTAAGTGTTAATTTTGTCATTGGTGTTATACTCTATAACACCAATGATAAAAATTCGTACTTACAACTTACATGAGCTATTATAATTCACTGAATTCTCTATTTGTATTCCCATGATGTCTCCTCACAACATCCTGGTTCTAGTGACCCCCCCTCACACACACTGCGTTCCTTTTAATGATCACTCGTATTGATCACTTCATCACTTCACTTTGTGTTCACTTTACATTTTAACACTTCACTTTTTATAGTTTTAGCATTCACATCGATTTTTAGTTGTGAAAGATATATCGAAACTATATTTACACTTTCCAAAATGTCATATTTTATATTTATATTGTAAAAAAATCACTCGAAAATATATTTATTATTAAAATCTTTTTTTGAATGTCAAAAAAAATCTATATGAATGCATATAGTTTCGCACTTGTGTAATTGGAATGTTGTGCACCGCGCGCGTGGTGCGTGCGCGCGCGCCTCTCGCCGTCTCTCGCATATCACTGCGCGCGCATCTGAAACCAACACAAAACTCCCTTTATTTCCGTTGCTGCCAGAATGCGGAAAAATTTCAGCAAGACATTTTTTTATTTTAGTCCTATTAATAATGATGAATGAGAAAATAATATGTTTTTGTCACCATGTCATGTGTGACGTGAGACGGCTTTTTTTATTGTATACACAATTTACATATCGTTTCATAGTATTTTCACAGCACTATTTTATATTGAGTAATACCTTTTTGGACACAAGTTTTCTGTCATGATAAGCAGGTAGTACCATTTACTATTACCAGTTGTAATATTTTTTGGGTCTTTTTGGGGCCCACAAAACCTACGAGGTCCAAGTCAGGCTCTGATGCGGGCTTTTCACTCGGAGTTAGAAGGTCAGATGGCAATTACTACTCTAAATTAATTATGTGATGAACTGTTATAGACAAGAATACCTATTTTTTTTTGACATATGGTACATACCTATTATTGACTCCCATATTGACATGTATTAATTTCGTATTCTTTAACTTCTTTTTTTATTGACAAAATATTACACGACGCAAGGCTAAATATAGTGTTCTAATTGGACAAACATAACATCCCATATACCTGTATTTGCAATTATAAGAATAAATAAATTAAATCTGTATAAGTCAAACCAAAAGGAGGAGAGATTTCCTAGGCTCCCAGGTGAAAGTTACGGTTAAAAAATAATGACTCGTGCTATCAATCCCTCTGTAAATTGTTGGCAACACATAAACTTAATATACTATTTTTTTACGTGAGAGATATCCCCACGGATACCCCCCGCCGGAGCCGGTGGGAGAGGTTAAATCGGACTCGAACCGACTAAACCTCACGGCGACTCTGGGTCGTATTTGGTTGAAAAGGTGAGATTGACAGGCATATCCCTCGCACCCCATTCGACATAGGGCCATCTCTCTCGATCTGGCCCTCCTCGGCTGTGAGGAACACAGAGTCCCCAACTCGTCCCCGGAAACGGGGAAGCGCGCGGAATATAGTATATTAATATAGCAATAACCCTCCTTTGGCTTTGCTTTAGTCGGGTAATTAACTTCATGTTGTCACATCACTTCACTTGTTATAGGTACAGTCGGCATCAGATCGACCTTGACGACTAAAGTAGGTACTCAAAATGATCTTAATACCTTGGTTTTCCCCCTTCCTATTACCCAATTGTTCTGTTATTTGGTACACATCTTAAGTTTGGACTATAATACAATTGAAATGAATTAAACAGTTTGTTTTCCTCTTAATATCTCTCTTAATCTTGAGTGTCTCTGTGGCATAGCGGTAGGACATTCGACTTCGAATATGCAAGTGATGCGGGTTCGATTTCCGCTCAGTGCAAATGTTTGTAGGCATGAATATGAATATTTGCATCTGTCTAGGTGTTTTTATGTATGATATGTATGTATTTAAAAATGTATTTAAGTATATATATTCGCACTCTATAACCCATAACACATGCTAGTTCAGCTATGATTATTTTATATTTATTTATTTAGTAATAGTATTAAGATAATTTTGAGACTTTCTAGTCAAGATCATTCTGACGCTGACTGTACATATATAAATGGCATTTCAATGCATGTCATGTCATTGCATGCTACAAAATAACTTTTGAAACGTTCCTTTATGAATTTCAAAACATTTCAACGAGCAGTTGTTTTCTAAAACCTTTTTTTTCCGTCGAAATCAAAGATTAAAAAGATCAAAGCGAATTATTCATTTACTTCCTCACATTCCCGCCTCTAATGACGCATGTAAGCAGTACTTTGGTGCTATACGTAGTGCGCAACTAGCTATCTGCTAAGTGTAACACTATTTTAGTGGAACAGATGCATTTATTAACTATACTTGATATATTATGAAATGAGTACTATTGTTTTGTGCGGTACCTTAACATTTTTTGAAATGAAATTAGCTTATGTTACGTCTTATAGGAGTTTATAATATAGGAAGTAGGACACGACGGTATTCCCGCCAATCGAGCAATCCGACTGGGGAAGTACCTCATCACTACAGAATGCCGCGGCCATAATAACTACGTGTTGTGTTCAGTAGGGTAGCCAGAGCTCACTGAAGAATTTGTACTGTCAGTGGGAAGACTAGAGGCTTGTCCTGCTTTGTCTTCTACACTGATGGTACAGAAACTCTATGTTACAGGGTCGGCAGCGCGAGTGTGGCTCCACTGGTGTTACAAACGTCTATAGGCCACAGTAACCACTTTCCATCAGGTGGGCCGTGTGCTTATCTACCATCTAAGTGGTATAAACAAAAGCTTTATAAGGTCCCCACACCCGAGGAGGGCCAAATCGAGAGAGATGGCCCTGGGTCGGCCTGGTGCCAGGGATATGCCTGTCAATCTCACCTTCAGCAACCAACAATGACCCACTGGCGCCGTGCGTTTTAATCGGTTTGAGTTTGACAAACTTCTCTCACCAGCTCCCTGGGGGGTACCCGTGGGGATATTTCGCACGCAAAAAAATCAAGCTGTATATTTATCAAAAAAAGACAAAGAGGAGCGGACAAAAACGGAGAAAAGAGTCCCTTTTCGTTCCATTCCTATGGACTGACTTCTGCAACAAATTACTGGAATTGAACTGTATTGCCGTATAGCCACGTGGTTCCCGGAGGAGTAGAATTTGGGCCACCCCATCTCTTGGTGTCGTACAAGGCGAGTAAGGGGTGGGGAGCTGTTTAACATCAGACAGATATATACAGCCCAGACTCCGCCTCTGATGCTAGGCTTGAGTGAACAATAATGCCCGGAAAACTGCAATGGGCGCACTCTTTATAACGTGGCACCGAATTCAGTATTGGTGAAATGTGGATGTTAATTTACCTCAGTCTAACCCTCCGGGGATAAAGGCGTGATTATATGTATGTATGTATAATATGTATGTATGTAGAATGTTGCATAATATTTATTTATTTATATATGAACTGTATTGAATAGACAAATCTTTTTTAAGCATTGTAAATACTCATATGCATTTGTTAATAGACTGTTATAAACAGACACTTCATTATTATTGATTTTTATTTAAAATGACAGAACATTATGCTTCTGACCACAACCGCGGTAGTCTAGTGGTATGGGTAATGCACTGCTGAGACGAGGTTACGGGTTCGATCCCAGGTTTTACCATGCCACACACCAATGACTATTCGATGCTTTTCGAAGTTATGTGTGTATTTATCGCAGGTTTATGAGTGCCCGGTTATTGGCAATAGGCTCGCCACTTATTACATTGGGACCTAAACATAAACTGGCGAAATGTGGGTGCTAGCACCTCAGCCTACCCCTTCGAGGATATAGGCGTGAGTTTACATCTTGTTATGTTATTATGTTTCTTTATTCTTCATTATTCATATTCATATTATGCTTCATTATTTCACTATTTTACTAGGATAGACTTCTCCGTACTGCAGTAGGTAGACTGATGAAAGATCTGGCGCACGTCGTCAATCTTGGCGCTAGATCTTTTCCTTTCCACAGAATCATTCCACTAACATGTCTCAACGCTCATTAGACTCATGCGCGTACTAATTAATTTTCAATTACATTAGGTACTCGCTTTTTCCTCAATAAAATAAATACTTTCACGAGCCATCAGGCAAGCATATAGCGCTAAGCAAATTAGAGAGAAATGTATCTCCGAGTCAAAAAAATTTTTTTTTTATACCACTTAGGTGGCAGACAAGCACACGGCCCACCTGATAGAAAGTGGTTACCGTGGCCTATGGATGTGTGTAACACCAGAGAAGCCACACTCGCGCTGCCGACCCTGTAAGCACAGAGTTTCTGTGCCGTCAGTGTAGAGGACAAAGCAGTACAAGCATTTAGTCATCCCACTGACAGACTATTAGTCCGTGACAGCACAAAAACTCTCCACTGAGCTCTGGCTTCTCTACCCACCGCCGAGTTAACACAACACGAGGTTATTATGGCCGCGGTATTCTGTAGGGCGGAGGTACTTCTCCAGTCGGACGACTAAATTTGACCTCCTATTAATAGGATAATAAAATAAGAGACACTCAATCGTTTGCTGGCAACAAATGACGTCACAATCCCAGTCTGTAGTGCCTCATAGAATCCAATTCCTTCGCTTACCTATCGCTATTAACACCTGCCCGGGAGAGCAGCCAAGAACCAGCGCGATTGTTTGTATGTTTATTTGAGAACAATCTGTTTACTGTCGATGGACAATAAATAAGGTTAATACTTACAGAATGAGCTACAAAGATAATAGGTAGACTGTCTGCTATGTATATTTGACATGTTAATAGACCATGCACCCACTAACTTTAATATAAAATGAAATATAGGTATTTAAACTGTCATGGTCACTCACATTAGTATTAAAGTTATCGGGATATTTACAACGTTGTATTGTTCTGAGATTCCGATATTTCGGTGTAGCAAGCACCATGATCACGGAGGAACTGGATTATTGGTGATGAACAGTGAAAAAGTTTTTAGGAGTAAATATTTCGATCTACCCTCTTTCGATTCTTTCAGCGTGGTTCTTTTGTGTGGTAGTGGTGTAATACATTTATTGATGAAACGTTTGTGTTAACTGTTAATTCACTTCTGCCTAACCCTAAGGGATAAAGACGTGATTATATGTATGTATAAATATGTATTATTCTATAAATATATAATATTGTTCAACATTCGATACTACGCTATCTAGACTCCATACTAAACTAACTTAACTAGTTTATGTTATGGAATCCAGAATGCGGATAAACACACTATTTTTTTGTAAATACATACATGTTATACATAGAAACATCCAGAACAATGCAAATGGACATTTTCAAGCATACAAGATTTACACTGAGTGAGAATCGAACCTGCACTCCCTGTATAACAGTTGAACAGAAGAAGTTTAGGTACCCTTCTTTTATCTGAAATTTAATGTACACTTCAGATTCTCTTATAACTGCTTCTCTGCTACCAAAGGTTTGCTGGGAGAGAACTCATGTTGAATTAAGCTCGCCTTTGTACATATTTCTTATATTTATTTTTGTGTATGATCTCTGTACTAATTATGTGCAATAAATAATTAAGAACGTTCTACCGCTGCGCCACAGAGAATGTCTATATGTCGTCGTATATATGTACCCTGCAGTTGAGGGTTGGTCTTGGCTTACTCATCTTCCTTTCATAGGTGCGATTGCCGTTTTAGGTTCTAATCCGGAGATGAAAGCCGGTGCCACAGCCTCATCAGTCAATCAGCAAGATGTATCGATTTGCAAGAGAGTTTGGCTTGGGTCCTGGACATCTTGAGGGATTCCTAAAAAGACCTGTATCTCGATTAGGTAGTCTTTAAAACGACACGAGACTTACCACTTCAGTTTTGGCGTCAACACGAAATAGGGCGTATAGCGTTATTATTTTACTCTCCGAAATTAGTATGAATTCGAGTTTTTATGTATAAAAATGGTGGTTTTTTAGACATGTCTGACGACGCACACAAGTGTAAGAAAGTGGCATATCACAGGGAATTGTGACTTTTCGTGTTGGTTTCAAATCTCCCTAGAGACTGGCACAGAAGAAAATAAACTTCACACACCAAATATGCGTGTTGTAGTGTTTGTGTAACTGGCAACACTGTCTCGGGGCACATCGTGGTGGGATGAAACTTCAACATGACATAACAAGAGAGCCGGGAGGCGAGAGAGATGGACGGGATCATCACTGTTCACGTTGGAGGTTGACGAGCCAGTGAACCTAAAATAGAAGTGTACTACATGTGTAAAGTTTATTTTCTTCTGTGCCAGTTTTGCCATATTTTTCTTTAGTTTTTCGTCTAACGGTTCGGTGTTCAATATTAAGCACGTCAAAAAAGAGAAAACGAGCAAAACCATTCGTGTCAAAACGACTATCATAGCGTGCCGCGACTATAAGATATCAATATATTACAAAGTAATACTTGACACTGGCAAGATTGTCCCCAAAATTGTGTAGATCTGTTGCCATCCAAGAAAAAAAAGAAGAAGACTTACCAATTGAGACACCCTGAGCATAAATGCTAACATACTTCCACCCCCAACCCTCGAATGCACGCATTAGTAATCACGCTGCGGAGGGAGATTAATTTTTCCAAATCAGTAACCACAATGAATGAGAAATTTTCCTATTCTCTCTGACAGAACGGTGACCTTTTCAGTCAACCTTACATCATGACAGTGTGTGATGACGTCATCGACTCCACAAAATATAAAAATGATTATTTCTCTGACAGTGTTTAACTGGCTGTGATGACAAGTTGACTAGTCATAGCATTCGGATGTTGCACCATAATATGAATGATCATGACCATTTTATTTATAGTTCCATTAGGGTTGAACGATTGCCCTATTTTTTGTTTTTTTATAAATAGGGCTGTTCTCTATCCGACAGTAAGCATACAGCCCAAGACAAATTGTCCATTTGACGGTAATAGACTCGACTACTGTTAAGTAGCACCAAAAATCATAGTTGGCGAAATGTGGGTGTAAATACACATCTGCCTACTCCTACAAGGATATATAGGCGTAATGATATATGTACTGAGTGAAGGACCGACCTCATGAACAAACATTGATCAAATTAACGATGTATTGAAAAAGGGCATGTTGTTGTGATTAAAAAAGTTAGAACTATTAGTGTTGCCCGTTCTAAAAAAACGCCCAGATGAATTAATTTCTCTCTAAAATAAAACTACCTAGCATAGTAGTTTTTATTTAAATATAGATTACAGTAATCGATAATAAACATCAAATTAATTCGTAGTAATAGCAATTAACTTCGAATAAACATTATTTTTTACTGATCGCAACTGGAGCACTTAAAACGATTGGTGAATCATATCAATTAATAGTTACATTAAAACTATTACGCTCCATGTTATTTTATTTAGCTTTTGACAATATTAACCATTAAGCTTAAGCTGACTAATATTTTGACCAAATCTCACTTCTGTACTCCTATGACAACGGTCAGTGCAATTTGGTCAAAAAGTTCGAAAAGTATAAATATGTACACCTACCCGCATATTCTCGATATCTTTTCCTTTTGCCATAAAATGTGGTTTCACCTGAGGTATTGAGCTTTTAATCTTAATCTATATAAACGCGTAAAAAACTTGGGCCTTGATTCTGTTAAAGCAAAACACACACTGCATAATAATCCATTTAATTTTAGAATTTAACTGTAGTCTCTCCCTACCCCAAGGGGAAAAAGGCGTGACTGTATGTATGTATGTGTAAAGCAATGCGTTTAAAATATAAAATTAAAAAGCTAGCTTCAAGTTCAAAATTAAATGAAAAATTAATTTTTCATTTAATTTTGAACTTGAAGCAATAAAGTCTAAAATTTGATTTAATTTTTTGCAGTTTTTTTATACTACTTAGGTGGCAAGCAAGCAAGCACACTGCCCACCTGATGAGAAGCGGTTACCGTGGCCTATGGACGTATGTAACACCAGGGGTGTTACACTCGCGCTGCCGACCATGAAGAAACCTTCTGATGCCCCTCTTGAAAAACCCCATATTGTGGGTGCTTGGGAAAACCGCAGCAGGGAGTATCTATGGTATGACATTAGTTTTACTTTAGAAGAATTGAGGAACTGTTCATTCAAGATTCACAGTGAAAATCAAATATGTTAGAGTGATAACCCTCCCCTGGGTCGGCCGGGGTCCGAGGGGTATGCCTGTCAACCTCACCTTCGGCAACCAAAGCGACCCACAGGCGGCGTACGTTTTAGTCGGTTCGAGTCCGACATAACCTCTTCCACCGGCTCCGGTGGGGGGGTATCTGCGGGGATTTTGCGTACGGAAAAAAAAGTGATAACCCTAGGAAAAACAATAAAAATAAATCATCCGAATGCATGCGATTCAAAATTATATTACCTCAGCGATGATCGTAATATTTGAATGATTTTATCCACAGTAGCGTGCATCGACGCCCACCATAACAAAATAAAGGTCATTTTCTACTTCTAGTGACGTGGACCGACTGAAGGTTAGCGGAGGTAGAACACGACGGTAATTCCGTCCCAATTGAGCAGTCCGACTGGGGAAGTACTACCACCCTACAGAATACCACGGCCATAATAACCTCGTGTTATGTTCCCAGCGGCGAGTAGGGTAGCCAGAGCTCACTGGAGAGTTTTTGTGCTGTCAGTGGGAAGGCTTGTCCTGATTTTGTGTTCTGCACTGACGGCACAGAAACTCTGTTCTTTCAGAGTCGGCGGCACGAGTGTGACTCCACTAGTGTTACACGCGTTCATAAGTCACGGTAACCACTTTTAATCAGATGGAACGTGTGCTTGTCTGCCACATAAGTTGTATCAAATAAATTCAACATCGTATATTAATAAATAAAGACTTAAATATAAAGATTACATAGAATACATCGTTACCGGCAGAGTAGAATTTGGACCACCCCATTTCTTCCCATGCGGTGTTGTACAAGGCGACTAAGGTATAGAGCTGTTTAACATCAGACAGATATATACAGCCCAGACTCCGTCTCAGATGCATAGCTCGAGGCAACTATAGTGCCCGGAAAATGGCAATAGGCTCACCTCCTATTACGTGGGACCGTATTCAATGATTGGTGACATGTGGGTGTTAATTCTCCTCTGTCTAATTTAATTTTTTTAAACAGATATCAAATAAATGTACAAAAGTTGACATACTGCCGTGGACATTTTCTACCAGATAAACTCTTTATTTCTATTAAGATCAAGCTACTGGTCGATGCTTCGCGTGACTAAAGGGTAGGCCTCTTTTTCGCACAACGGATTGGCATTGTCATCCAATGGAACAAAGCCTTTGGGGGACATTGATGGGGAGGAATTTTTCCAAGCCTAAAACTTTAAAATCCTTTTTTTCATTCTTGAATATATTTGTTTGTCACACTATCTAGTTTTAATTATTTTTTTCATTACAGTACCTACTCACATAATTCACATTAAATTATGTAACACTAGCGACCCGCCCCGGCTTCGCACGGGTGCAATGCTGATACTAAATACACTACATTTTTAAATCTGTTATATCTTCGAAAATATTCATTTAAATCATATGCTATAAAGAGCCATATATATCTATATTAATTAAATCTACATTGTATTTATGGTATTTAATTGGATAAGGATTAATGCTGTATTGGTTAAAATCGCTTCGAAAATTAGCCATTATTTGTCGTAATAAGTAAATGACAAAAAAATGTTATTGTGGAACATCCATAAGAGATAAACATATACCAACGCAGAGTTTTCTGTAGACCTTTTCAATGTGTACAATACTTAGTACATTATTTTGATAAATCTCGTAGGGTTTTCAGCCTGCGTTTGCAATGTAAGCGTTTAATTATTTACGAAATCACATTAGAAACCTCAAAAATAACAGTACATCTCCACTATTTAATGTTATTATACATATAAAACTTCTTCTTCAATCACTCTATCTATTAAAAAAACCGTATCAAAATACGTTGCATATTTTTTAAGATTTAAGCATACATAGGGATATAGGGACAGAGAAAACGACTTTGTTTTGTACTATGTTGTGATGATGATTAGATTATGATAAAAATTTATTTTAAGAAGTTAGAAATCACCTTTTCTTCTATAAATCTACATTCAGTTGTTGACTTCAAAAGTATATCAATAGTTGTGTGAACAGTAGCTAAGTAAATATTTAGCTGAACAAGATTAAACGTTGCGAATTCATTGGTTTCTTCGGAAACATCAGGACTCGATGATAGACAAACTATTTAAATATACTTCTGCCAACTGCGAATCATTGAGTTATATATAGTTTACTAGTAGGTACGAAAACTGCTTGTAAAGTCCTGATAGTCGATATTGGGATGTTCTGTTCCTTTCAGCAGCAGTCCGAATACTCCGAATACATATAAAAGTGCCCTTTTGATGTCAATCTCTTTTGGGTTTATACTTTTATTATAAAAAGGTGTGTTATATTGCAGTGCTAAAGAAAGTGCAATATGGGGTTCTTCAAGAGGGGCATCAGAAGGTTTCTTCGTGGTCGACAGCGCGAGTGTAACACCCCTGGTGTTGCAAACGTCCATAGGCCACGGTAACCACTTCCCATCAGGTGGGCCGTGTGCTTGTCTGCCACCTAAGTTGTATAAAAAAATACCCTTAAAGTCCAAAATGAAATGTAGAGTTTGATTACACTTTTTTATACACTCCGACGACCACCGTGGCGTAGCGGTAGAACATTCGACTGCTATGCAGGGGGCACGGGTTCGATTCCCGCTCAGTGCAAATATTTGTATGCATGTATATGTATATTTGTATTGGTCTGGGTGTTTCTATGTATTATATGTATATAATTACAAAAAAAAGTATCTAAGTATGTTTATCCGCATTCTAGATTCCATAACACAAGCTAGTTAAGCTATGCTTACCATGGGTCTAGATAGCTTTGTGTAGAATGTGTGGAATATGTATTTATTATGCAAAAAGCTTTTTAATTTTAGATTTTTTAGCAGTGCCCAATGCCCATGGTATGTCAGAGGTTCTGCTTTGGCAGAATCTAGGCCCTGTTTAAATATTTGTACTTGATGTGAATGTTTTAAGCGAATGCTCTAATCACATACAAAAAACTGAGAAGTGCATTTAATTCTAGATATATATGCGAATCCGAGTGTCAAAGAAATAGTTCTCAGAATGTTCATTTACGCACTTAACATTGTATCACCGATGCGCGTGCGCAATTAAACAGTAATGTAAGCATGCCGAGCAGTCCATTCTAGCTGTTATCTTGGTAATGAGAAATGATAGAATATTCGGAGGAGTAATTCTTGTTTTTTGTTAGAGATACCTACTTTTTGATCATCGATTCAAAACTTGTTTAATATAAAGTGCAGTTTCAACATTTGTGTTTTTGTGTTATAATATGTATCTCGTAGAATGTATTATGGCAACATAGGCTCATATTAAAAGCATCAAAATATTCTAATCAACCGTGTGGTTCCCGGCAGAGTAGAATTTGGACCACCCCATCGCTATAAGGTAACTAAGGGATAAGGCTATACAGGCGAAACTCAGCCTCAGATGCATGGCTCGAGTCAACAATAGTGCCCGGAAGACGGCAATAGACTCACCCCCTATTACGTGGGACCGAATTTAATGAATGGTGAAATGTGCGTGTTAATTCACCTCTGCCTAACCTTCCGGGGATAAAGGCGTGATTATATGTATATATAAATTGTAAGAAATATTATTCTCAGGCTTTTGCACTTACATTTTCTCCAACGGATTGGTCGGTTGCCGTCCATACTGCAACCGAGAACCAAAAATCCAAATTACACTTTTCCCTCCCCGGGAATCGAGCACTGAACCTCATGCATAGCAGTCTCAATAACTAGTCCTGCGCAATTGAGTTCATCGAGCTGATTAGTGAACCCAATTCACTAATCCTAAAAAATAGTGCTTCGCAGAAGTTTGAATCACAACACTCGAAAATTGGAGCGCGGTTTTTAATTTAGTCCTAAGAGATTCAATCATTTCAACAAGCCCATCTACTACACTCTAGAGCAATATTAATAAACCACTATTAACACTTGACATGAACACTCATTCATCCACAAAATACCAAAAAAAAACCTAAAAGACAGAGAAAAAAAAGTGTTTCGAGTTTTCGCCAATATAAAAAGTTCGGCCATGTTGTATTAGATATATTTATATTTGGTATTTTGACGTCATAAGTCTAATTCGACGCAGGCGCATCGTAAAGCAACGCTCCACTGTAAGCGGGTGAAATGAGCGGAAACGTAAAGTCATCCAAATGTTGCATTTTATTTCACAACTAATTTATTTTTCATTTTATTCGGATGTTAAAGTTTTATAGCTGTATAGTAAAAATGACTGTTATGTATTTATCGTGTACACTGTCATAATTTAACTGCAAAGACTTGGTAATATAATATTATAATCTTTTTATGCACCGGAGCGCCATTTCCGGTTTCAGCCAAAGCTGTAAGGTTGAAGGTCTGGATCCGCTCTATGCCCAAAACAGAATCTTCAATTACATTTCAATTCAATTCAATTATTGCTTCGAATATGGAACGTTACATTATAAGTCTTAAAAAATTGTGAATACAGCATATTCTGCCCCGTAGAGCGTGCAAATCTGATAAGGCCGCCAAGCTTCATCACAAATTTGTCACAAATTTCGACCGGGTTGGTACCACCGTGCAATATTGCGAAAAACCCTTCATAGTAATTCAATTTCGGTTGGATTGCGTTCAGGGATCAGCAAATGCATAGCCGGGTAGGGGTGATGGTGGTCGCAGCACTAGTGGGACCAGTGGGTCTTGGCGTAGTCTAGTGAGGATGGTGCGGGGCGACGCGCCGGTCAGGGAGACCCGTAGAAACGGTGGTGCCGCTGACCGCCCGCGGTATAGTACAGAGGCCCAACTGGGACTAACCACCCTGGAAGGCTGCCTCACCAGACCGCGCATAATCCCGGTATGGCTCGTCGTGCCGGTTGGTGACCGGAAGTGGGGGCCAGGCGACCATATTCGGGGGGGTACGGGGGCCCTTCCGTACGGCGTGTCGGCTCACGCCATGCCTCATAATTATAGACAAAACCAATATCCCGCACTTTGTCACGCGGTGCTGCGACGACAATCACCTCTTTTTTTCACGCCCTTTTCTCCTTTACATCATGGCAGCGCATTTAAGAGTATTGGGCAACACAGCGGCTCTACAAACTCCCACAAGCTCGCTATTTGAGGTGGAGTCCACTGACATCTGTGGACTCCATGCGAACCTCAACGCCGTCCACCAACACCTTGAGACGGCGAAACCAGATATGCTCTTTCTCACGGAGACACAAATAGGCCGCCCTGATGACACGACCTACTTGCTTTACCCCGGCTATGTTATCGAGGAAAATTTCCGTGCAAAAGCCGGGGTGTGCGTGTTTGTTAGGGCGGATGTTTGTTGTCGCCGTTTGCGCTGCCTTGAGGACCCATCCTTTTCAACCCTATGGGTACACGTAGACCATGGCTCTACGAGTCAGATCTATGTGTGCCTCTACCGTTCCCATACAGGAGATGCTGAGACAACTCGACTCTTTGAATATCTGAGTCAGGCGGCAGATGATGCGCAGGAACGGTTTCCGAACGCCGAAGTGGTATTTTTGGGGGACTTTAACGCCCACCACGAAACCTGGTTGGGCTCCTCCAAAACAGACCATGCGGGAAGAGCCGCCCATGCATTTGCTCTGGCGCATGGCCTGACCCAATTGGTACACGAGGTCACTAGAATACCAAGAAGGTCGGGCCTAGCACCCTCTCTGCTAGACCTTCTGCTGACGAGTCACCCAGACCTGTACAGTGTTTCGGTACAAGCCGCTTTAGGCAATTCCGACCACTGTCTGGTCTGCTCCAAGGTGCCAATTATAGCGCCTTCACGACCCGTGCAGGGGAAGCAGCGTCTCTGGCACTACTCGTCAGCAGATTGGGATGGGCTGCGCAACTATTTTGCGTCCATCCCGTGGGTTGAACGCTGCTTTGAAGGTAAGAAACCCTCAGATTGTGCTACTGCTGTTGCCGGTGAGATCGGTCTGGGTATGGAATACTATATCCCGTACACTGATGTCACCGGTGCCCGAGGAGTGCGCCCTTGGTTCGGGCGCGAGTGTGCGAGGGCTGTTGATCAAAAGCAGTCCGCGTATCGCGCTTGGGTAAGGGCGCGTGCCACGCACGATCCCAATGTGAGCCACTTCAAGGCGGCGTACAACAGAGCCACAAAGGTCTGCAAGAGGGCTTACGTCAGAGCGGATGCCCTGCGCATTGCGCGGCTTGGTCAAGAGCTAGTGGCACATCCCACGGGCAGCCGTGGATACTGGCGACTGGCCAAAGCCGTGCAGGCCAACTTCTGTCAGCCTTCGCTGCCACCGCTGCGCTACCCTGATGGATCCCTGGCCCATGGACCGCAAGAGAAAGCCAATATGCTAGTAAATCTCTTTGCGGCCAATTCCCGAGTCGATGATTGCGGTATACAGCCGCCGACACTACCCAATGGTGACCACGTAATGCCTGAAATACGTATCAGGCAATGCGATGTTCGTGCGGTGCTTCAATCACTAGTCCTAGTCCGGAAAGCTAGTGGCCCGGATGGTATTCCACCAGGTCTTACAAAAATGTGCAGCGGAGTTGTCTCCGATGCTTACGCGGCTGTACCGACTGTCCTACAGCTCGGGTACAGTGCCTTCAGCTTGGAAAGAGGCGAATGTACAGCCGATCCCCAAGAAGGGGGATCACTCAGAGCCAGCCAACTATCGACCCATAGCCGTCACCTCAGTGCTGTGCAAGGTCTTCGAGCACATCATTAACAAACAGCTCATGCGTCACCTAGAGGATCACTCCTTAATTAATGACCGGCAATATGGCTTCAGGCCGAAACGGTCAACGGGTGATCTTCTAGCATACGTTACCCATCTTTGGGGTGAGGCTATGGACAAGCACGGCGAGTCACTGGCAATTAGTCTTGATATCGCCAAAGCTTTCGATAGAGTCTGGCACAAATCGCTTCTCTCCAAGCTACCAGCCTTTGGTCTGCCTCCTAGACTGTGCAACTGGATTGCTAGTTTCCTGCGGGAGCGCCGTATCCGCGTCCTCTGTGATGGACGGGCTTCGGAGTTCTTGCAAATAAATGCTGGCGTACCGCAGGGGTCTGTATTATCTCCCACTCTCTTTCTTCTGCATATCAACGACATGCTGTCCACCGGCAGCATACATTGCTATGCAGACGATAGCACCTTACACGGGAGTTATCACGGACAACCTGCGGCCAAACAGTCTGATATCGTGGAAAAAAGACAGCTTCTTGTCACTGAACTGGACCGGATCTTGAATCAAATTTCTCAATGGGGCTCCGAGAACATGGTCGAGTTCAATGCCAAGAAGACGCAGGCTTGTGCGTTCACAGCAAAGGTATCTTCTTTCCTTCCCCTTCCCACTCTTCAGAGCACGCCACTTCCACTGCAGGACAATCTCTATATCCTAGGCATGGATATTCGCTGCAAACTGAATAACAGAAATTACATCGAGAGCATCATCAAAACAGCCTCGCGGAAACTCGGACTCCTAAACAAAGTGAGACGTTTTTTCACGCCGGAGCAGCGGTGTCTTCTCTATAAGACACAAATTCGCTCCTGCGTGGAATACTGCTCGCATCTATGGGATGGCTCCGCGAAATACCTACTAGATGCTCTCGACAGGTTGCAGCGACGCGCGGTCCGAATTATTGGGAACCCTGAGGTCACGAACACCCTCGAGCCTTTGCAGATGCGTAGAGATATTGCTTCCTTGGCTGTATTTTACTGTCTCTACCACGGTGAGTGTTCTGACGAGCTCTTCCAACTAATCCCACCATCTCTTTTCCTACATAGGACAACACGTGCAGGCCTTAGATGTCACCCTCACACTGTGCAGAATATACGAGCAAGAACCAAGCGGTTCGGAGACTCTTTTCTTTGCCGCACCACCAAGACCTGGAATTCATTACCAGCACACGTGTTTCCTTCTTCCTACAGTCCCGGGGCCTTTAAGCGGGGCGTGAAAAAGCATCTGATGAGACCGCCAAGCTGAGTGCCACCATTGTAGCACTTAGTGTCTGTAATGGTGACCCTCTTTCCTGAGACTTTGCCTTTAGCTTACCATCAGGCGAGGTGAGGTCAAGTTGGCGTGTCCTATATAAAAAAAAAAAAAAAAAAAAAAGCTGAGTGCCACCGTTGTAGCATTTAGTGTCTGTAATGGTGACCTTCTTTCCTGAGACTTTGTCTTTAGCTTACCATCAGGCGAGGTGAGGTCAAGTTGGCGTGTCCTATGTATAAAAAAAAAGTTATTATCTTTACAAGCATAGTGTTTCAAAATTATATTATTCGATTTTCTTATCATTTTATTTTCTATGTCAATATTACAGGCATAATGTCTTCGCGCCTGTTTTAGTGGACAAGACATTCTGTTCCTTCCGAAATCTTATAACAATCAACTAGAGAGTTACAAAGCATGCAACATTTTTAGTCAATTATGACAGACATGAAAACATTTGCGCATGCAAGAATCTATCTATCTATCTAGATAGCGTTGTGTAGAATGTTATAGATTGTAGAAGACAGCCTCTCTGGCGTGTTACCGACACACTGCCACTACGCAGGAGGCACGGGTTCAATACCCGCTCAGTGTAAATACTTCTTTGAATGAATATGGGTATTTGCATTGGTCTGGTCATACATACTGAAGACAGTGTTCGGCAAATTTTAATTGCAGTTAAAAAACAATTAAAAATCCCGACTTGCTGTCTACAACATTGAAACAAGTAAACCCGACTGCAGTCTAAAAAATCTAAACAAGTTTAACAGCAGGCTGTACCCTATTGCCAATCATAAGCCGAAAGAAAAATTAGTGAGTACCGCCTGCTGTCCAACTTGTTTCCATCTAAATGTGCCCAACACAGCTTGGAGAGCACGTAAAACCGGTCGCGGTTGCCATACGGTGGCAGACAAGCGCACGGCCCACCTGATGGAAAGTGATTACCGTGGCCTATGGACGTGTGTAATACCAGAGAAGCCACACTCGCGCTGCCGACCCTGTTAGCGCAGAGTTTCTGTGCCGTCAGTGTAGAGGACAAAGCAGGACAAGCCTTTAGTCATCCCACTGACAGCACAAATTCTCCAGTGAGCTCTGGCTACCCTACTCACCGCTGGGAACACAACACGAAGTTATTATAACCACGGTATTCTGTAGGGCGGAGGTACTTCCCCAGTCGGACTGCTCAATTGGGCGGAAATACCGCCGTGTCTTACCTCCTATAAAAATACATTATATATACTTACCTATCTCCTCCTACCTCCTCCTACCTCCTATTTAAAAAAAACCATTATATATATATATATGTATCATTTATTTGGTTGTCACATCCGCTCGCAATGGCACCTCAGATCAATTACATTGCGGCGTAAATATTTTAGAGGCGACGTATTAGCTATTAGTCAGTCCCATCAGGCCGCCTCCTTACATCACAACTCAGACTCACGGTGACTAAACTGAACTGTCACCAGACAACTGAATTAGTTAGACAATGACTCATTGTTTTGTATTCGTTGCTGGTTATTGGGCTAATAATAACCTTGTACTCAGACTACGGTATGTTTTGTTGGTGAACTGGAATTAGTAAGTCGAAAATCATTTTGCGCAATATGCAATATCCCCACGGATACCTCCCCACCGGAGCCGGTGGAAGTGGTTATGTCGGACTCCAACCGACTAAAACGCACGCCGCCTGTGGGTCGTTTTGGTTGCCGAAGGTGAGGTTGACAGGCATATCCCTCGCACCCCGGCCGACCCAGGGCCATCTCTCACGATCTGGCTCTCTCCTCGGGTGTGGGGACTACAGAGTCCCCAACTCGTCCCCGGAAAAGCGCCAGGCGCGCCGCCGGCCTGCTTCTGCCAGGGTGACAGGCGGCTCCACCAATCACCCCCAGGCCTGCGCTCATGGGGGGCGGAGGTCTTTCGTCGACCTCCGACGCCCGATTGCCTTCGTACGCGGGCAGCTTGGTTTGGCACGAGCATTACTTGCTCGCAGAAGGAGGAGTCGAAAATCAGTTCACAGTTGAACATACTCAGATTATTGAATGAAATTTTAAAGCATTTAGTATGCTAACTATTCAAATCGATTAAGATATAGAAAATTGAATCGGTTCAGGCGGGAGTCGAACCCGTGATCTTTCCGTTACAGGGGGAATGCTCTGACCACTAAGCCTCAGAACCTTCGCCCGATGTCATCCGCACACGGTCCTCAACAACATCCGATCAAGAACCGAGCGGTTCGGAGACTCTTTCCTCTGTCGCACCATTAAGGCCTGGAATTCATTACCAACTCACGTGTTTCCTTCTTCCTATAGTCCCGGGTCCTTTAAGCGGGGCGTGAAAAAGCATATGATGAGGCTGTCAAGCTGAGTGTCACCATTGTCACACGGTATGTGTAAGTAATGGTGACCCTCTTTTCTGGGACTTTGCCTTCAGCTTACCATCAGGCAAGGCTAAGTCCAATTGACGTGTCCGATATATATAAAAAAAAAAACACGTGTATCTAATAAAAAACGATTCATCAAACAGGGCCTTGATTCTGCTAAAGCTAAACAATTGTCATACCTCTGCTAAACAATTAACATAACTCTGCTAAAACATCATTCAGTTTTGGACTTTAAAACAACGCTTACAAGGAGGTAGGACATGACGGTATTCCCGTTCTCCATTCTGACAGGGTCGGTATCCCGGGTATGACTCTTCTGGTGTTGCACACGTTCATAGGTAGCGGTAACCACTTTCTATCAGATGGGCCGTGTGCTTCTCTGTCACCTAAGTTGTATAAAAAAATAACAATCCGTTTAACTGAACTAGTAAAATATACACCAACAAAAAGCTTTTTGCAGAGTGAATGAAAAATTTTAATGAAACTCTTTGCGTTTAATTTTCGACTTAAAGGGCACAGAACTAAAGTATAAAATTTAATATATTTCTTTGCAGTATCTCTGGTATGACAGTGGATTCTCTTTAGTAGAAACGAGGACCCAGATCACCTGTGAAATGGTTCTTGAACAGACGAACAAGACAGTGGGCTAATGAACACGTGTTGAGATAAAAACAAACACTATTCGTAAATTTTACGTTACTAAGCGGTTTCACCTTGCCTTTATAGTCTAAGAGCCCGAGATCTTAGTAAGTAGTATACAGCACAAACATGTTTAGGTATAGTATGTGGCATGCTTTTACCTGCACGTATTAAGTCTAATGAAATTATTCAACCGGGGTGCGAGGGAGATGTCTCAGATAATCAAACCTCAAACAGTACAGTTTTTAGATTTTTACACCTATATCTGTAAAATTTAAACAGTACATACATACGAGAATTAGGCAGATTTAAATTAACACCACATTTCACCAATAATTCGGTCCCACGTAATAGGGGGTGAGTCTATTGCCGTATTCCGTACACTATTGCTGACTCAAGCCATGCATCTGAGGCTGAGTCTGGGCTGTATATATCTGTCTAATGTTAAACAGCTCTATCCCTTAGTCGTCTTATACGACACCGCATGGGAAGAGATGAGGTGTCCCAAATTCTACTCTGCCGGAAACCACGCGACTCTTAAACAGTGCAGTGATATCAAATGGATTTTTGTAGTTGGTGTTCACACATTAGGTTGGATCTCTGACTATTAAAAACCTACCAGTCCATTATCATGGCAAGAATCGTTTTACAGGTAGGCCGACTGTATAATAATATGTGTGCTACGAGAACTGTTTATGTTAAAACAATATGCTGGATGGTGGTAGTCTGTGACTCAACCGATTATAATTAGAATGAGACGCGTTTTATTGCTACGTCACTGCGCATGAGACTACGTGACAGTTTTTTATGACTTCCTAAGTTGACTTCATTTGAACAAATGAAGTGATGAAGAGCGTTTATGATAAAAATAATATAACATCATAACATAAACTCACGCCTATATCTCCGAAGGGGTAGGCAGAGGTGCTAGCACCCACATTTCGCCAGTTTATGTTTAGGTCCCAATGTAATAGGTGGCGAGCCTATTGCCATTAACCGGGCACTTATAAACCTGCGTTTAATACACACATAACTTCGAAAAGCATCGAATCGTCATTGGTGTCTATATCTCCGAAGGGGTAGGCAGAGGTGCTAGCACCCACATTTCGCCAGTTTATGTTTAGGTCCCAATGTAATAGGTGGCGAGCCTATTGCCATTAACCGGGCACTTATAAACCTGCGATTAATACACACATAACTTCGAAAAGCATCGAAACGTCATTGGTGTGTGCCATGGTAAAACCTGGGATCGAACCCGAGACCTCGTCTCAGCAGTCCATTACCCATACCACTAGGATACCGCGGTTGATCGCGCGGATGATAAAAATGACGCTTTTTCAAATCAAATCAAATGCATTTATTGTTTGTCACAGGTAGTAGAAGATGTTATTATTTACAAAAATAAGTAGGTATCACTGTGGCATGTCTTATAAGACGTACAATATGAATATGAATTATAAAATTTTAGAATATAATTAATTGAAAAAATGATTATTTAAGCTACTCGTATTACATTATAATTGGCATTATACCAGTTTAAAAAAAATTATCAACAAATGAAATTATGAGTGAATGTCAACATTGTTTCTAGTCATTTACATAGTCGTCAAGCTAATATTAGAATAATAAATATGTCACAGATGTAGTTTTATCAAATTAAATAATATAATAAAAATAACAAAATAAAGCAACTATTTAATATAATATCAAGTCACAGTGCTTCGATCATCCACAAATTCAATAATTAAATCAAATCAGATCATTATTCATTCAAAATCATCATTCAAGTATTCTGTAACATTGTAATATGCTTTTTGCAGTAACACTTTTTTTAATACTGTTTTGAGTTGGTTGCAATTCAACTCCCTCCAATCTCTAGGCAATTTATTTATTCTAGGCTTTAAAAAGTATTAAATAAGAAAATATCAAGGATAGGCCACTTATCCATAGAATGTATTGTCTTGTTGTACATACATGCTTACATACATACATAGCCTGTCAAAATTATAACCCTCCTTTGACTTTGCCGTAGTCGGATAAAAATTATTCAATCATAGCTTCGCACAAGAAAAAAAATTAAAGGTAAGATTCTACCCAAATAGTGTGCAGCACATTTGCTTACAAACATTTTGTGCAACACACCAGCAGTGCTCGTACTAAGCTGGTAGCGCAATTGGCTTCCGTCTCCACTGGTAAGGCTGTGCGTAACTTTTCTAAGCGCACTTTTGTACGCGTCGACGCGAATCCGCTGCCTGTACGTGTGCGCGCACAAAGTATACAGATGTGCGCGAACATTACTAGAATGATCGCGCACAATTTGTTATTGTTTGCTTGGGTGAGTCGACCAGAATAAACATTTGTGTCGCACACTGTGCATTGCAGTGCCGCACAGTTCAGCACACTGGTGAAATTACATCTTAAAACATCTAGGAGATAACTCAAATACGCACCAACAATTTGATTTTATACAATAGTGAATTAATGCGATCATTTTTACTTTACTTACTTTACGTTTACTTTTAAAATTATTATACCTATGTCATTGAACACGATAGTTTAAAAGTAATAATGTTATTATTATAATCCATTTTAATATGATTGCTAACATGGACGCCATTTACAAAATCCTTGATTAATAATAAGTGCAAGACTGGCTGAAAGGATTAAATTTTAAATTCTAAATTCTCACCATACATTACTGTAAGTTTTATTGAAATCTGTTGAACCGTACCACGTACTCTAGATCTTAAGCAACAAGCAAGGCAGATAGACAAAAATTCTAAAAAGTATGGAGTACCTAAGTACTGTCTTCTTTACAGACAGCCTCTGTAGCATGGCGGTAGTGAACGCGGCTGCTATGCAGGTGGTGCGGGTTCGATCCCTATTCAGTGCTAATACTAATAAATAATAGTGCTTATACATGGGTATTTTTTTTACATAGCTTAACTAGCTTGTGTTCTGGAATCTAGAATACTGATAACCAAACTTAGACACTTTTTTTTGTAAACATATGCACATTATACATAGAAGTACCCAGACCAATGCAAATATACATATTCTTGCATACAAATATTTGCACTAAGCGGAAATCGAACCCGCGCCTCCTGCGTAGCAGTCACTACCGCTACGCCACAGAGGCTGTCAAAAGAATTGCAGTCGTGCCTCGGAGAGCACGTTAAGCCGTCGGTCTCGGTTGCCATACGAACATCTGAACGGTTGTTGGAGCCCTAAAAAGTCCAACGACTGGTCTAGCTGCAATGCTTCGACATCGCCTTTGGGTTATGGAGGTCATATGGCAGTCGCTTCACGGAACGTATCGAAGTTTTAGCCAAATCAGCAAACAGACCCCAGACTGGGATTAACGCTTTTTTTTTTTTTACTTGCGCAAAATCCCCACGGATACCTCCCCACCGGAGCCGGTGGAAGAGGTTATGTCGGACTCGAACGACTAAAACGCACGCCGCCTGTGGGTCGCTTTGGTTGCCGAAGGTGAGGTTGACAGGCATATCCCACGCACCCAGGCCGACCCAGGGCCATCTCTAACGATCTGGCCCTCTTCTCGGGTGTGGGGACTACAGAGTCCCCAACTCGTCCCCGGGAACGGGGAGGCGCGCCAGTCGCGCCACCGCCGCGGCCTGCTTCTGCCAGGGTGACAGGCGGCTCCACCTGTCACCCCCAGGCCGGCGCTCATGGGGGGCGGAGGTCGTTCATCGACCTCCGACACTGGGATTAACGCTAAGAAAGAAGAAGAAAAAGAACGGTTTTCTTTACATTTTTTTTAGTTTTTGAGAAACATAACACTTCAAAAAATATACTTTTTCACCTACAGTACAGTTTTGTCATGACAATAACCAAATACCGGCAATAGACAATTATTCCAAAGCTGGTGAATCGCATGCCAGAGTGACCACTTACAAGTTTCGTTTCGTCTAGTGTTTGCCAGAAAGTCTTGGCACGGTAAGGTATCGACGACCAAAATAATTCTTTTACTCACGCTCAAAGAACGGTAGTAATTTATTTAAAAAAAACAACTTTTCATATATGTGTCAATTTATATCAATATTGTTGATAGTTATTTCCTTGTTACTTTACCATTAAGGCCTGGAATTCATTACCAGCTCACGTGTTTCCTTCTTCCTACAGTCCCGGATCCTTTGAGCGGGGCGTGGAAAAGCATTTATGATGAGGCCGTCAAGCTAAGTATCACCATTGTAACATGGGATATGTAAGTAATGGTGACCCTCTTTTCTGAGGCTTTGCTTCAGCTTATCATCAGCCAAGGCGAAATCTAATTGACGTGTCCTATGTAAGAAAATATACCATGTTACAATGGCAACACTCAACTTGACGGCCTAATCATATGCTTTTTCACGCCCCGCTTAAAGGACCCGGGACTGTAGGAAGAAGGAAAATATATGTAATGGTGACCCTCTTATCTGAGACTTTGCCTATCAGGCGAGGCGTAATATAATTGACGTGTCTGATATAAAAAAGTGTTGTTTGAATAGGTGAAGAAATACCTTATTAAAATGTGGATTTTTACTGGAGTTTTGTGCACATCAAAAGGTTAAAAACGTAACCCTTACACATACATCACTTTGGTGTACGTCTGTCTGTCATCATCTCTTAGGTCATTAACCAGCAGGTGTGACAAAATCGAACCTCCAAGTTAAAGCGATTTCTTTTATTTACCCACGCTTATCGCTTTAATCAGAATTTACACGTGCTAATTACACGAGCAATTTCTTACTCGAAAGGTAAGGTAGATATATGTTACAATGTTTGTAGTTGCAGCAGCTGTGTGACCGGAAAAGAAAATCTCTGTCAGACGACATTTGGCCATGAAACAGATTTCCCACCAAGAAGGCGCCTTAGGGCCTGCACTCACTCGCGATTCAATACGGCAAAGAAGAAAACAACTAATCATCATTGAATTTAAATTTTCCATTATTTTTTTATTTCCATTAAAAAATTATAATTATTAATATATACAAAATATATTTATAATTATTCCAAACTAAACAGCCCGTAATATGAGTTCTATAATGCAAACAAATATATAATAATAATAGGTAATTTTGTAAATACTTATGCGAACAAACATCCAGACTACGTATTATTTATTTATTTTTACATTATTACTACTGTATAATTGCATTGATTTTTATTGTTGATTCGAATTGTTATTTTTATGATTTTGTTGAATTTGCTTTTATTGTTATTTTTTTTCTTTTAATTTTATTATTTATTTTTACTAATTTCAGTCAGACCTCCGTGGCGTAGCGGTAGAGCATTCGACTGCTATGCAGGGGGCGCGGGTTCGATTCCCGCTCAGTGCAAATATTTGTATGCATGAATATGTATATTTGCATTGGTCTGGGTGTTTCTATGTATAAAATGTATGTATTTACAAAAAAAAGGGTCTAAGTATGTTTATCCGCATTCTAGATTCCATAACACAAGCTAGTTAAGCTATACTTACCATGGGCCTAGATAGCGTTGTGTGGAACTTTGTAAAAAAAAAAATATCATTTCATTTAATATTTTTTTTATTGAATATGAATTGTACCTAATTACAATTGATTATGTCGGATTTATAGAAATTATGCAATTTACAAAATAAAATTGACCTTAATTGTTGCATTTGATGAGTTTCTTTTTTGAAATTGATTGAATTTATTGTAATTTATTATAATGTACGCGCCTTGTAATTCTACCTATGTATAGTTTAATGAAATATACTTATTGTATCACTACTGATCTACAAACTGTAACCTCTAGAGGGTCCCATTGCTATACTAAGCATATCAATCTGTGGACAGCGTTATTTTTTTATTGCTAAGTTAATATTATACAATTTTACAAATTGTTAAACTGAATATAATATATTGTGACTATTTGTCGTCCCAAATAAATAATAAAATCAAAAAAGAGTAATGCAAATGGTCTGTGTATTAAAAAAACAACAAATTATTCTCATGTCTTTTTTTTATGGAAATCACGTCAATTAGACTTCACCTTGCCTGATGGCAAGCTTTTACAGCCATTACTTACACATACCATGTAACAATGTCTTACTTGGTTGTAGATGGTACTGCACAATTATTTGTGCTCGAACACTTACATTTAATATTATTTTTTATATTAACATAAATATTTACTAAAACGAGAATGTACCCCGTAACTTTTAATGTGGCAGCTCAACCGCCTCGGCTACGAGTTACGGCCTACGGCTCACAGATAGTAAATAAAACTCGTTCACCGCGTCGCGTCGCTAGTGAGCACTGGCCCTACCTCACAATCACATCGTATCGTTCACAATTAGTCAGCGCGGTACAGATGGAGCCAGCTTCCGCCACTTTTATCTGTTGTTAGAAACAACACTTTGAACTTCCCGCAGTATATCACATCTTGACAGATTTCATTAGATATAATTGAGTTTTCTCTGGGAATTGTGTGTGCATGAGGTCCCGGGTTCGATTCCTGTCTTAACAATTGTTTTCTGGTTCTGTGGAGTGTCAATCCCGGTTGTATTTTACTTGTACGTTGGAGCTGGAGTCTCAATCAAGAAGATATTTTAAAGCGAAAAGTGTATGCCAGGAATGTGGTTTTTACATACATACATACATATATTCACGCCTCTATCTGCCTAACCCAGGCAGAGATGAATTAACACCTACATTTCACCAATCATTGATTTCGGTCCCACGTAACAGGGGGTGAGCCTATTACCGTCTTCCGGGCAGCATTTTTGACTCAAGCCACGCATCTGAAGTTGAGTCTGGGCTGTATATATGTCTGATGTTAAACAGCCCTATCCCTTAGTCGCCTTGTACGACATAACCTCCTCCACCGGCTCCGGTGGGGAGGTATCCGTGGGGATTTTGCGCACGTAAAAAAACAAGTCGCCTTGTACGACACGACATGGGAAGAGATGGGGTGGTCCAAATCCTACTCTGCCGGGAACCACACGGTTTTTATCTACCTCATTAAGAAAACTTGATTGTATATCAGATCTCTTTCTCCGCTTCTCCTTATAGTTTGATTTTTCTTGGCTTTTATGAGAGTGACAGTTATCTAGCTGACAGAGGAAAAGGCCTCTTCCGTCAATGAGCTCTGACGCAGAGTTTCTTCTGAGGGTTAGGGGTCTGATAAATACCGGCTTGCAGGTGAAACTGACTTGTGCTCCAAAGCTTGAGGCCCAAATACCCATAGGTGTGAGTATAATATACTATGATACATCTTCACACCTGTCGGTGCTTCCCTATGCTCTTAAAATACGTATAATGACGTCAGTAAACTACGGTGACAGAAGCTGACGTCACTAACCTTGCAATCTGTCACACTTGTCAGTTGCGGTTAGCAGTGGTACTCCAATCACAGGAATAAATAGTTTCACTAGAACATTGGAGCGAATCTTGGCATTGGAGTGTTTGGTTGAAAATATTGTTAGTAGATTTGATGATGTCTGTAATAAAATTTCACAGCAGTTAGATTTAACATAAAAATATTTAAAAGTAGCTTTGCCGCGTGGTTTCCGGCTGAGTACAATTAGGGCTACCCCATCTCTTCCCATGCGGTGTCGTCGACTAAAGGATAGGGTTGTTTAACATCATACAGATATATACAGCCCACTCAGCCTCAGGTACATGGCTCGAGTCAACGATAGTGCCCGGAATACAGCAATAGGTCCCCTATTACGTGGGACCGAATACAATTATTGGTGAATGTGGGTCCAGTAAAGGCGTGATTATGCATGTATATCAAAAATGTGAAAGATTTTGTAAACAAAGATGTTTGATACTCAATCACGTGTAAACCGCCAATTAGATTTAGATAAATATTGAAATACGAGTATAGTAGAACATTTTCATTCCGGATTTTTTTTATTTTTCCGTTCAGAAACTCATTTTAGACACATATTGATAACTCACTTGTACTTTTCCACATTACTTTATTGCTTATTACACCATTATGTTTCTAATAGGAATGTTCTTAAATGTCATTATAAACCTTTGAGGATGCCGTAAGGCGAAACCGGTCAGGTGTAATAAGCAATAAAGTAATGTGGAAAAGTACAAGTGAGTTATCAATATGTGTAACAACAAATTCCACCAAGTGCCATCAATCTATAGTATAAATAGTCATTTTAAACACTTAAACCGAAATTGAACCACTATAATCAGTTTGATTAGTACATAAACTAAGCATTGCTTGTTATACACTTTTGACATTTTGTATTTATTTAAACCCTGTACCAATCCCTATGGCCAGCGTGGAAATAGTAGGCTAAAGCCTCCCAGAATTGGGAGACGCCTATATCCAGCAGTGGACTGCAATGGGCTATTTTTTTTATACCACTTAGGTAGCAAACAAGCACACCGTGGCCTATGGACGTATGCAACACCAGGGGCGTTACACTCGCGCTGCCGACCATTAAGAAACCTTCTGATGCCCCTCTTGAAGAACCCCATAATGTTGGTGCTTGGGAAAGGTTATTTGTTTGTTTGCTTATTAATTTGACATTTATTGAAGATAGATTTGACAAAGAATATAATAATATAAAGTTAATCAGTTAACCTAATTTACCTGTTTGAAAAGTATTTAGAATCAAAATGGCTACAAGTTTACCTCTAGTTAACCTTACCGAATAGAGTATCTATTGTTAAATATAAATTGAAAACAGGTGTGTAACTCTAATTTCATCGACATAATCTACGCCATTCACATTAAGTTTTGCGTTTGTTTTTGGCGCTTGTTGATTTGGAAACATTTGATGTAGATATATGCAAACGTGCAAATATATACAAAATTTACTTCACAAAAAGTGTTCACTTCAAAGAGGTGACACATGTGAATTATCACATTTTGTCCACTGTTAAAGGTACTCAACTGGGCGTAAAGAATTTAAAAAAATACTATATGATTTGTCAATTGTACGTATTTGGTATTGGTCATATCTGTCAAATAGGCAAATACTTTGTCAAATACACTGTCCACACATTGTATTGTCAAATATGCAAATACGACCACAGACCCCTCTCTCCCCTCTCTCCCCATCTGTGAAGAAGGACAGACCCAAAGCCACTCATGAATCATCATAAATAATAATAATATGGATAGTCTGCGCGCGCGCATGTTCTGAGCACATTAATAAATTTCTGATAATCTGCGTCACACGCTCTGTGGAAAATATAATAATTTATTTTGACTATTTCATTTATTTTGGCACACCTTTTATTTTGATATGATCGATAACCTTTTATATGCTATATGGAAGACAAATAGATTGTTTAATTAAATCAATGAAGGATCTATTTATGGAAAAGAATAGTTAGCATACTAAATACTTTGAAATTTCATTTAAATGAAGGATTTAGGAGGTAGGACACGACGGTATTTCCGTCCCATTTGAGATCGTAGGGTGGAGGTACTACCCCAGTGTCCAAGTCGGCCACTGGAGAAGTACCTCCACCCCTACAGAATACCACGGCTAAAATAACCTCATGTTGAGTTCCCGGCGATGAGTAGGGTAGTCAGAGCTCACTGGAGAGTTTTTGTGCTGTCAGTAGGATGACTAAAGGCTTGTCCTGATTGTGTCTACTGCACTGACGGCACAGAAACTCTCCGTTCTGACAGGGTCGGTATCACGGGTATGACTCTTCTGGTGTTGCACACGTTCATAGGTCGCGGTAACCACTTTCCATCAGGTGGGCCGTGTGCTTCTCTGCCACCTAAGTTGTATAAAAAAACACAATCCGTTTAACTGAACTACGTTCTTGGTTTTGGGTTTGATACCCGGGGTGGAGACAGTGTTAATGGATTCTGGAAAATCTTTTGGTCAAATAAACAGGTGAAGACAATAATCTCATTCATCCATCATTAATTGAGACCAAATTCACACCTTTACACCTTGAAGGTGTGTAAAGGTTAAAAACCGAATTCCTATCTTAGGGTATAGTGTGACAGAATAACGTGTGGTTTTAATCGGGCCTACGCCGGCATAGATACTTAATCGCCCAATATCCTTGGGGGACCGCATACATAAAAGGTACCTATAGGGACACACCTCATAATTCGAATGCCAGGTCGACCTGACACCAACAAGTAGGCTGATTGAGAAGTTTCTAGAATACGTTGCATTATAAAGAAAAAAAAATAGAACGTATTCCAAATTCAAATTTTATTAATGGCTAGTGTTTAAAAGATCTCTACCGCCTGGTTCACACCGAAGTGGAACACAAGACCGGCCCCACAAATGGGCCCCGTGGGTGTCGTACAAGGTAGCTAAACGATGCTATTTGACAGTAAACATAAAGGCAGTGAAGAAGTGCCCTGTTGACATCAAGCCTATTAATCACGGGGCACCGACAAATATAATTGATAGGGTGTTAACACTGTGACTTCTTGTACTGGCAACAAATGGGAATACAAAAAATATGATATTTAAAATGATTACTTGGCCATTAACTAAATGCTTGTTTTGGTTGCTTTCATGCAGATGACAATAAGGACTTACTCAATTAACTATGTTCCATTCGCTTTTTTTAAAGGGCACGACAGTATTCCGGTCCCAATTGAGCAGTCCGCCAGGTAAAGTACCTCCACCCTACAGAATACCACGGCAATAATAACCTCGTGTTGTGTTCAAGGAGATTTTGTGCTGTCAGTGGGAAGACTAAAGTCTTGTCTTGAAGGTCCTGATTGTGTCTTCTGCACTGACAGCACAGAAACTCTCCGTTCTTATTGATTCGGTAGCACGGGTGTGACTCCTCTGTTGTTGCACACTTTCATAAGTCACGGTAACCACTTGCCATGCTGGTGGGCTATGTGCTTGTCTGCCATCTAAGTTGTGTAAAAAAAAATTGTAGCAACTTTTTATAAATCACATATTAAACAAATAAACTAGGCTAATTAACTAACTAGTAGTTTGATTTCGGTTTTTAGTCGAACCGCAATCGACGGTTTTTAGTCTTCAAAATAAGTTATTAATCAGAAAAATATATAAAAAAGAAATATTACGATTGTTTATGTTTGGTTAAGTACCTACCCGAATGGACTATAGTTTTTGAGTCTGTTCTAAATTCAAAATTCATTCCCGCCTCACCTTGGAACCATACACAATTTTGATTCTAAACAGCTGGTATAGTAGTATACATATTTAACATAAGATAACATAAACTCACACCTATATCCCCGAAGGGGTAGGCAGAGGTGGTAGCACCCACATTTCGCAAGTTTATGTTTAGGTCCCAATAGGTGGCGAGCCTATTGCCATTAACCAGTTACATTATCCAACCTTAACGCGGTCCATCTCCACTTAGAAACCGCGCAGCCTACCTTGCTTTTTCTGACGGAGACGCAAATATCATGCCCGCCCGATACAGCCTACCTAATGTACCCCGGGTACAAACTCGAGCATAGCTTTATGAGTCGCGCCGGGGTATGCTTGTACGTCCGGGATGATATTTGCTGCCGCCGTCTCCATGGTCTTGAGGATAGGGACCTGTCAACTTTAAGGGTACGCATAGATCACGGTAGCCACACCCGTATCTTTACAGGTCTCATAGCGGTGACCTGGGCACGGCTCAACTGTTTCAGCATCTGCAGCGGTCGGCGGACAGCGTAATTGAGCAGTACCCCACTGCGGAATTAGTATTCTTGGGGGACTTCAACGCCCACCACGTGGAGTGGCTGGGGTCTCCTAGGACTGATTTTGCGGGAAGAGCTGCTCACGATTTCGCTCTAACTTATGGGCTCTCTCAACTGGTGCATTCTATCACTAGAACACCAGAAATTGAGACCCACAGAAGCTCTATACTGGACCTTCTGCTGACTACGCGCCCGGATGAATACTCCATAAGGGTGGAAGCACCTCTCGGTAATTCGGACCACAGCCTCATCCGGGCGCAAGTGACACTCGCGCGGCCTGAACCACCGCGGCCACCTCAGTGGCGGCATGTGTGGCACTACAAGTCGGCAGACTGGGACAGACTGCGAGAATTCTTCGGGTCGTACCCGTGGAGGCAGCTTTGCTTCTCTTCTGATGATCCAAGCTCCTGTACATAGTGGGTATGGAATGTTACATCCCCAACCGCTGGGTCGCGACAGGAGCGAGCAAACGCCAGTGGTTCAATAGGCCTTGCAGGGAAGCTAGAGACCGCAAGCAATCTGCATACAAGGCTTGGATCACGGCTCTTGCCAATAAGGATCCGAACATCGCTGAAGTGAAGCGGAAGTTGAATGCTGCTTCAAGGTCCAGTAAAAAGGCAACGTCTAGTGCAAAGTTTGAGTTCATCGGCAGAATTGGCGAGCGGCTTGCGCGCTACCCATCTGGCAGTCGTGCATTTTGGTCGCTCGCTAAAGCTGCTGAGGGAAACTTCTGCCAGTCTTGCCTTCCGCCGCTGCAAAAATCCGACGGTAGTCTAGCCCATGGCGCTAAGGAGAAGGCCGATCTTTTGGGTAATCTCTTTGCGTCAAACTCGACTATGAACGACGGGAACGCCGAACCACCCATCATCCCCAGCTGTGTTGCTTCGATGACCGAAATTAAAATCACACAACGGGTGGTCCGGCGCGAGCTTAAGTCCCTAGATGTTCGGAAGTCGAGTGGGCCGGACGGTATACCGGCGATGGTGCTTAAGCACTGTGCCCCCGAGCTGTGCCCTGTACTTACACGCCTTTTCGCACTCTCATACTCCGCGAGGCAGGTCCCGGCCTCGTGGAAGACTGCATTCGTGCACCCTGTACCTAAGAAAGGTGACAGGACAGATCCGACCAATTACAGGCCTATCGTTATCACCTCCCTTCTCTCGAAGGTTATGGAGCGTGTTATTAATACACAACTCCTGAGGTACCTTGAAGGAAACGATCTACTGAGCGACCGACAGTACGGTTTTCGCCACCGTCGCTCTACCGGTGACCTTCTTGTGTATCTCACAAACCGGTGGGCGGAAGCCATCGAGAGTCGCGGTGAGGCACTAGCGGTCAGCCTCGATGTAGCAAAGGCCTTCGATCGGGTCTGGCACAAAGGTCTTCTTACGAAGTTGCCATATTATGGACTCCCCGAGGGATTGTGCGAATGGATCTCCAGCTTTTTGTCCAACAGAAACATCCAAGCCGTCGTCGACGGCAGCTGCTTGGACCGCATGAACATAAACGCTGGTGTCCCACAAGGCTCCGTGTTGTCTCCGACGCTGTTTCTGCTGCATATCAATGACATGCTGTCTGATGGCTCCATTCATTGTTATGCGGATGACAGTACCGGGGACACGTGTTACACGGGCCGTGCAAATATGCCCTCAGTCCGAGGTGGAGAAGAGTCGCGAACAACTTGTGTCTGAAATCGAGACTACTCTCTCTGGAGTGTCCGATTGGGGACGACTAAACCTAGTCCAATTCAACCCCACTGAGACACAAGTATGTGTATTCACCGCTAAGAAAACCCCATTCATTGTAGCGCCGCAATTCCTGGGCACACCGCTTACCATCTCCCCGAGTATCGGGATCCTTGGTGTCGATATCTCCAGTGACGTCCAATACCGAAGTCATTTGCAGGACAAGGTTAAGTTGGCATCAAGAAAGCTCGGAGTGCTCAACAGGGCGAAGCAGTATTTCACTGCGGGGCAGCAACTCCTTCTTTATAAAGCACAGGTCCGGCCTCACATGCTCACCGCTGTCACCTTTTTACTGGAGCACCTGCATACCAGCTTGACCCCTTCGACTCGTTGCAGAGACGGGCATTGAGGCTGGTTGACAATCCCATACTCACAGGTAGAGTGGAACCTCTTAGCCTTAGGAGGGATTTTGCCTCACTGTGTGTGTTCCACCGCCTATACAATGGTTTGTGTTCAGATGAATTGTTTGACATGATGCCCGTAGCTACATTCTATCATCGCACCTCTCGCCATAGGCAGGGAATTCATCCCCACACATTGCGACCTGGGACGGTACGCACTGTGCGGTATGAAAGAAACTTCATCCCACGCACACTCAAGCTGTGGAATGACCTCCCTGCTGCGGTTTTCCCAAGCACCTACAATATGGGGTTCTTCAAGAGGGGCATCAGAAGGTTTCTTCATGGTCGGCAGCGCGAGTGTGACACCCCTGGTGTTGCATACGTCCATAGGCCACGGTAACCGCTTCCCATCAGGTGGGCCGTGTGCTTGTCTGCCAACTAAGTGGTATAAAAAAAAAACTTATAGACCTGCGATAAATACACACATAACTTCGAAAAGCATCGAAAAGTCATAGTGAAACCTGGGATCGAACCTCAGCAGTCCATTACCCATTCCACCAGGCTACCGCGGTATACATATTTGTTATTGATTAACACACATTTATGCTCGCTCCATTACAGACCTACAAAATAACTGTGCGGTATGAAAGAAACTTCATCCCACGCACACTCAAGCTGTGGAATGACTCCCTGCTGCGGTTTTCCCAAGCGCCTACAATATGGGGTTCTTCAAGACGGGCATCAGAAGGTTTCTTCATGGTCGGCAGCGCGAGTGTGACACCCCTGGTGTTGGATACGCCCATAGGCCACGTGTGCTTGTCTGCCAACTAAGTGGTAAATATAGGTACTAAAAAAGAATATATCGATATTGATCCTCATTATTTTTTCATTTGACATTAGAGTAGTTCTACAGTCCCAGGACCTTTAAGCGTAACGTAAAAAAACATCTGATGAGGCCGTCAACCTGAGAACAATTATTATAACATTATTGATGTAATGGTGACCCTCTTTCCCGCCCTTTACCTTCAGTTTACCATCATGCGAAATGAAATCATACTGACGTGTCTAATATATAAAAAAAAATGATATTCTGTTAATACTGTTTGATTGATGGCACTTGGTGAAACCACCTACACATATTGAATAAGACATTTTGTACTTTTCCACTATATTTTATTTTTCTCACCTGTTTCGCCTCACGGCATTCTCAAAGGTTTCTATTCACCTATACAAACCTTTGAGAAAGGCCAAAGTTTCTTATTCAATTGGATATTCGTTCAAAGTTAATTTTAACAGAAGATCGTTGACCTTATCAATCAAAATATCTAGAAATAAATATCTATGGGAGTTCTCTGGAGGGCCATCTACCTATCTTTCACTTCTCACACATATCAGTGAACGGAAATCCCAAACTTCTAAATCAATCATCAAATCATTTTGGTTCATAACCATTTCTTCAGAATTAGCTGGAGATTGCCAAGATCCCTGTAAACACCTCAATAAACATATTTATTTTGTTTATTATGAATTATAAGCGTACCTCTTACTGTGTGGATCGATCATAGCATGTATAACCTTGAAAGGGGCTATTGACACAGATAGACGAAATTTTTGTCTTTGGATTGTACATATATAGACTATATATTTATGAAGCCGCGTGGTTCCCGGCAGAGTAGAATTTGGACCACCCCATCTGTTCCCATGCGGTGTCGTAAATGGAATATGGATGTTAAACAGCCCTATTCCTTACAGCCCAGACTCAGCCTCAGATGCATGGCTCGAGTCAACAATAGTGCCCGAAATACGGTTCCCCCTATTGCGTGGGACCGAATTATTGGTGAACTATGGGGTTTATTCACCTCTAACCCTCCGGGGATGGGGGCGTGATTATATGTATGTATGTATATATTTAGATATATTTAGATTAAAGTAACTTATGAGAGTTACAATAGACATGAACATAAGAAAGATATTGTTCTTTAGTCGTACATTGTCTGTCGCTTGCCATAGGATAAAAATATTTTTTTAATTATAATATGTAATAAGGATATCCGTGTGGTGACGAAGAAAGTCTCATCCGGAGAAATTCTCATCTCATCCGAAGGATGTCGCAAGAGGCGACCAACGGAAAAATACGCAAACGTTATCACTACGAGAGAAAGAAACCTTGAAATGAAACCCTGTACCGATCCGTCTGGCCTGCGTGACAAAGTAGGCCAAAGCCTCCCAACATTGGGAGAGGCCTAGTCCAGCAAAGGACTGCGATGGGCTATTAATTGTTGTTGTAAATAAGAATAAGTACTATCATATCTCAAACTCCTTCAATGTTCTTCTTTCATTCAATTCCAGTAGCATCCAAAGCATGCTCTTTGGATTTGTCTTTGGTTTGTTGCCTTTTCTTTTTAAAGGGAGCGATTGCTGTTTCACCGGACTACTCCGAGAGGAAAACCGGTACCAGAGCTATGTTCGTCAGTCAGTAGGTGTACTGGTTTGCAAGTGAGCTTGGCTTGGTCTCATGTAGAAGGCGACTCCATAGGCGTCACCAGGCATTTGTATACCGAGGAGGGCCAGATCGAGAGAGATGGCCCCGGGTTGACCGCGATGCGAGACCGACAACAACCGATAGACGGCGTGCGTTTTAGTCGGTTTGATCCCGACATATCTTCCTCTACCAGCTCCGGCTTGGGGCTCCATGAGGATTTTTCGTACAATAAAAAAAGACAATTTATGTAAAATATTTATTGAAAAATCAACTCATGTATTGTTCACCGAAAAAGTTATCATCGGAAATGCTTCAAGAAATTTTTCATATACACATAGGCCTACCTTTAGTAGCAAATGGCCGACCTAAGGAGTTTTGGCGTTGGTATACAGTCATTATATAGTGTTTGTAAGCCATTTTTATGCCCCACATCAATCAAATTGACTGCTTGTATTCTGATCTTTACATGGCCATATCTAGTTTTGAACCTTAATGAATGACTTCTGCCCCCCATAAGCGCAGGCCTGGGGGTGACGGGTAGAGTCGCCTGTCACCCTGGCAGAAGCAGGTTTTGAAGTTTCCGGGGACGAGTTGGACTCTGTTGTCGGCCGGGGTCGACGAGGAATATGCCTGTCAACCTCACCATCGGCAACCAAAAATGACCCACAGGCGCCGTGCGTTTTAGTCGGTTCGAGTTCGACATAACCTCTCCCACCGGCTTCGGCGGGGGGAGGGGGGTTATCCGTGGGGATACGTAAAAAAGGTTTTTTCTTTTTTACAAAGGATTCACGACGGTAGTGTAATGGCCAGAAATCAAACCCAGGGACTTTCGATCGGCCGACTCCTTAACAGAAGCGGATCCCAGACTCGGATACGACCGGGACTAATGCAATAGTGATGATGATGATAATCTAATTAGTATCTATCCTAATAATGTAAAGCTAAAAAGTTTATTTGTTTGAAAGCACTAATCTCAAGAACTGCTGGTTTAAATTTAAAAATTATTATTGTATTGCTTAGTCCGTTTATCGACAAAAGTTTTAGGCTATTTTTCATCACGCTACTACTTAAGGGAGCACAGCAGTGATCATAAATGTCAACAAATCTGGAAAATCAGGTTTCCATACATTATTTGAAAATATGAGGTTACTAAATATATCACGGGCGAACCTGTTGCAGGTCAGCTAGTTCTTTATAAGACACTTGCGATTGCATGTCCAACCAGAGTGCCGACTTATTCCAATTAAAATTATTATTAACGACTGTACCGCTGTCATGTGTGAAGCGGATTCCAGTTCAAACGATTCTGTGATCTGAGGCGGTCACGTCATCTTTCATGTCTAATCGTAAAATAGTCAAAACACACCACCTGCTGCTAAACAAAACTGTGTTGGAGACATTTCAAGAGATGGTGTCCTCATTTGACACTTTTGTGAAGCCAATTTCGAAGATTGGCATTTTAAAGCAATTAGTATGCTAACTTTTAATAGCCCTACGCCTAAGCCACAAGACAGTTGTAGAGAACTTCGTATGTCCAAGACGTCTCTGAGTAACTCAGGCCAGTCCCCCAAGGGCTGGTTGCGTGTTAAAATACCGTCTTGGAGTATTCATAGTACTGTTTAATAATGGCACTTGGTGGAATTTGTTGTTACACATATTAAGAACATACTTGTACTTTTTACACAGTATTTTTTTATTACACCTGACCGGTTTCGCCTTGCGGCATCTTTAAAGCTACACAATAACTGGCAGGCAACCCTTGATAATGCCGTAAGGCGAAACCGGTCAGGTCTAATAAAAAATACTGTTGAAAAGTACAAGTGTTTGATGTTCATTTTTGACGTTTATTTCTTGCTGGCATCTTCTCAGTAGAACTAATCTACCTTACCAGCGAAAGAATCATTTTCCAATGGTTTATGAGCACTCAAGATCAGGACCTCCTGATCTTGAGTGCTCAGGTTTGATACTTTCGAATCCAGGACATTTACTATCATCGTAAACCAATTCCATGCACAAGAAATTTACTTTAACTGAAAAGGTTAGCGGGAATATTAGTAATTTTGGTTACTAGTAGCCGTTTGAAAAACTCTTCATACATTTATATACTCACGCCTCTCTTTGGGGTAGACAGAAACAACAGCTTGCCACTCGCTTCTCACCTTGCACACTTCAAGAACTTTCTCTATTGTCAATAAACCTTTCTTGCAATCCTACTGGTGTCGTTTTGAGATTCTGATATATCTTTTTTCCTACACTGTCGGAATAAAGTCGTGTAAGGTAAACGAAAAGCGTTAGAAAAATAAAAAAAGCAGGATTACTTTCTCGGCATAACCGCGTGGTTCTAGCAGAGTAGAATTTGGACCACCCCATTTTTTCCCATGCGGTGTCGTACAAGTCGACTAAGGAATAGGGCTGTTTAACATCAGACAGATTTATACAGCCCAGACTCAGCCTCAGATGTATGGCTTAAGTCAACAATAGTGCCCGGTAGACGGCAATAGGCTCACCTCCTATTACGTGGAACTGAATTCAATGATTGGTGAGATAGAATAAAATAGATCTTTATTTGCTAGAACATTGTGATAAGTAAGTTACAAATTATGTCTTATGACTAGGTACATCGTGTTCTGCCTAAATTGGGCACGCAAATGTGGGTGTTTATTCACCTGTGCCTAACCCAAATAAAAGCGTGATTATATGTATGTATGATTCCCTGACAATACAAGTTCAAATGCTCCTCCGTCAGTTTAGAAGCATTTCTTCTTCCAACTAACATCCTACGTGACGGAAACAGCACATATTTCACTCACAGACAAAGAAGAACTTTGACCTCATTCCTTTAAACAAAAGATAACTTTAAATTCTTCGTACGCAGTATAAAATGCTTTGTTAACATAGAATTTAAACCGCACTGAATCATTATTTTATTCTCGTACATATATTTGTGTTTAATTAATCCTTTCAAGGACCGTCTCGATTTCACGAGAAATGGAACAAATGTATCAGGAAGTGTCCTCGTATATTTGTTCCATTTCAGGAACAAAGATAAACAATCAAACTGTTGCACTTTATGTGGGTTAAATTTAATTCAACAAAGACTGGACGCCGTAGAATATGACGCGGTAAGTAAGACATAATCTTGTTATGACGCCGTTTCTTTGGTAAAGAGCTATACCAACATTATTTCCTGTTTGCTTGTCATGTCTTAAGGTTGAATACAGAAAGAAAACTGCTAAAAATTATTGCTTTAGTTGGGTAGTTTCCCGTAGTTACATACATACATATTATCACGTCTTTATCTACGGAGGGTTAGGCAGAGGTGAATTAACACCCTTATTTCACCAATCATTGAATTCAGTTCCACGTAATAGAGGGTGAGCCTAATGCCGTCTTCCGGGCACTATTGTTGACTCGAGCAATGCATCTAAAGCTGAGTCTGGACTATATATATCTGTCTGGTGTTAAACAGCCCTATCCCTTAGTCGCCTTGTACGACACCGCATGGGAAGTGATGGGATGGCCCTAATTTTACTCAGCCCGGAACCACGCGGCCGTTTCATTTTCCCGTAGTTAAATTATATAACTGAGTTTACTAAATTAAGAATGGTAATAGAGTGGTAAAAGTTATGTCGGTTCTTATTTTACCGTTTTAATTTATTTTTAATCATCCAACCAACTGTTAATAGTACATTATTTGACTGTTAAATGTTATGACGTCACAATAAATTATTTCATACAAGTTTCCTGATGACGTACCGTTTTGACGTTTAGTAAAAAGTAACTAATTTGAATAGTCAGTCAAATACCTCCGCCCCCCATGAGCGCAGGCCTGGGGGTGACAGGTGGAGCCGACTGTCTCCCTGGCAGAAGCAAGCTGCGGCAGTGGCGCGCCTCGCGCACCTCCCCTTTTCCGGGGACGAGTTGGGGACTCCCCACACCCGAGAAGAGGCCAGATCGGAAGTAATGGCCCTGGGTCGGCTGGGTTGCGGCGTGCGTTTTGGTCGGTTCGAGTCCGACATAACCCCTTCCACCGGCTCCGGTGGGGGGATATCCGTGGGGTTTTGCGCACGTATAAAAAAACAAAAAATTCTATTCCGACCTTTTTCTCATCGTCTCGGCATCGGTTTTCTGTCTTAGTACCAAACGGGCTAACTCCATTATTATCACTGAAGTGACTGCAACTGACCTCCCAATCCTACTGGTAATATCGAAGCTCTTATAGTTATACACTGTTGTCGGTTTAGGGCTTCAACTACGAGGGTTAACAACCTCATTCAATGTGACCCCTTAAAAATCTATTTCAAATCGAAATGATAAATGCGATACACATATTTGTGTGACGTTTAACTAATATCTAATAGAAGTTGCCAATTATACAAATATGTCAAGCCATTTATTAAAAGTTTTACGAGAACTCTCTAGAACAGGATTGGTGATAAAATGTTACCATGGTAAAAACAAAAACGATAAATGAGGGAAAATTGTTTTATTGTACTATAGCTAATTATTTTTATAGGTTTATGGCTAAATAAATAGCCAAACTATTAGATAATGCTTTATAAATATCTCGCTGTGACACTGTTCTGTCTAGTATATGACGTAAAGATTTTATTTTAAAGACTAACAGCTTAACCGCCTTGTGGTTCCCGGGAGAGTAGAATTTGGACCACCCCATCTCTCCCCATGCGGTGTCGTACAAGGCGACTAAGGGATAGGGCTGTTTAAATTTTTAATATCAGACAGACATATACTGCCCAGACTCAGCCTCAGATAACAGTTTAAGTGTCAAGTTGTTTTCCTCTCGTCGCCGTACTCACCAAACTACAACTTACTACTACTAACTACTAATGATCACTACTAACCACTACTGACCACTACTGACCACTACTGACCACTACTGACTACTACTGACTACTACTAACTACTACTAGGTATAAGCGTATAAGCTATACAAAAAAGGTAACTCTTCTTTGGCAGTCGGGTAAAAAGGCAACATGTTATCAATACGTGAGCATCCATTAATAATGTTATTCATAATATGGAACTTTCTACGCAAGTCCGATTCGCACTTCATTAATCTATTTTTTTTAATTTCTGTTCTCTGTGGCATTGCTGCCATCACTATAATTTGAATCACTTATTTATGACTTCGACTTTAAAACGACGCGATCTAATTCAAACTCCCGCGCATTGAAATAAGGAAGTGGGAGTAATATGCACGGCGTGACGTCATCTCTGACGTAGATAAAATCACCATTTCAATATATTGTCCTATATTATTACTTTTATAAATATAGTTTTGTGGTTTCCTGTTTTTCTGATTACCAATATCATCACTTTCTCTCTGTGTCGAAACTTGCAAGTATTCAGTCCATTTCTCTTTACAGATAGCGCTGTCAGCGGTAAAGAAATCAGAAGTCTTTTGGATTTTATTGAAGTGACCACTCAACCCATTTTTTTTATACCACTTAGTTGGCAGACAAGCACACGGCCCACCTGATGGGAAGCTGTTACCGTACAGAGGTAGGTCTCACGTAATAGAGGGTGAGCCTATTGCCGTCTTTCGGGCACTATAGTATTGTACTATTATGAGAAATAAAGAATTTGTATTTTTGTATAAAACATAATACCTATATTAAAATGTACAACTAAATATAATAATAATAATAATCATTTATTCATCAGACAACATTAAGTCCATTTGGTTAATAACAATCAATTTCTTATAGTATATGTTAGAAAAATTTAAATAAATTAATTAAAATAAAATAAATAAATTAAAATAAACAAAATAAAATCCAATCAAATTAAATTAAATAATCAAATCAAATCAAATATAATCAAACCATATCAAATCAAGTCAAATGAAATTAAATTAAAATAAATTAAGTACATCAAAATAAATTCCATTATTTATTACATTTGATTGAATTATTTCTTATCTGTCCCACCCAATGTTTTAGCACGGGACAGTCTATTTTAGGAACAATTGCCTTCAGGACACTGTTCGAGCTAGCCCGTGTCCTGCGCCACAAAGAAGATATTCTATTACGTCGTATAGCGTAAAAGTCCTCCGTGCGTTCTTGTGCAAACATTAACGACGCGCTACAGTAACGGGGCAGCCCCAACAATACCCTAAAGGAATTGTTGTACTGAACTCGGAGAGCATCGTAGGCCTTACGAGTATAGCTGACCCAAAGGGCGCTCGTGTAGAAAACCTGACAAAAAGCTTTGAATAAAGTGACTTTCACTTGCTTAGTACATCGAGCAAACCTACGGGCCAACATATTACTTCTAATGCCAATGCCAATGCCCTCCTTTCTCGTTCCATATCGGCATCGTCTTTCAGAGAGCTTGTGATAATGTGACCCAGGTACTTAAACTGATCGACTACTTTAAGGGCTTTCCCGGTAAGTGATATAGAAGGTATATAATCTAGTTTCTTGTTTCTCGGTGTAAACACCACAATCTCACTCTTACTCGCGTTATATAATAAACCGTGTCTTAAAGCATATGAGTCACATACAGCTACCAGTTTTCTCAAGGCTCCGATTGAGGGGCTCAGCAGCACCATGTCGTCTGCATAGCTAATATTACTGACACTCATCCCATCTATATAGCACCCGGCATGCATGCCACTGAGCTCCTCAATCAAACCATTCACATATAGGTTGAAAAGGTTCGGTGAGGTTAGTCCACCCTGCCTCACTCCACATTGCAGTTGGTACGAGTCAGACAGGACGTCCCTCCACTTCACTTGATTACATTGGTTACTGTACCAATATTTAAGAACCTCTATTAACTCTCGGGGTACGTTAGTACATTCTAGTTTCTTCCATAAGATGTCATATGACACCATATCAAAGGCTTTACTTAGATCAAGAAAGCAAGCGTATACAGAAGTGGATCTATCCGTGTAGTACTTGACGGTATGCTTGAGACACAAAATGGCTGATTCAGTAGATACACCCCTTCTGAATCCAAACTGTAAATCATGGAGCTTTATGTATCCTCCGAGTTGTGAGTCAAGCAGCCCGTCAAGGACCTTAGCTGTTATTGTTGCCAGTGATATGGGTCTGTAGTTCCCCTTATCTGATACATCCCCTGTCCGGTTCTTAACTATCGGCACAACAACCGTTTTCAACATACTCTCTCATTCATGTTTCAATCATATGTCTTAAAAAATATATTAATAGAGTTCATGTAGATTTGTTCATTTCTAATAAGTAGTTGAGGAGTTATGAGGGAACTAATGACTCTACATACATACTGTCAAAATAATAACCCTCCTTTTGCTTCTCCGTAGCCGAGTAAAAAGATATATAATATACTGTGCTCGAGACGTGTATTTATAGTACCGTGGTGCAGGGCTGGTGTTGAAATATCGTCTTTCTAAATATTTATTTACTAAAAACCGTAATTAAATACTTGCGATCATCACTATAATAAAATCCTAGGAATTTACGAGATCGCTAAAACGACACGTTCTAAATTCAAACTCGCGCGCATAAAATAGCGGAAGTAACGCAATACGTGGTGACGTCACTTATGACGTAGACATCACCGCAGTTCACGGTGTTTTACGATTTGCTTACACCGGTTTTTTAGTGGTCGTGAACATACAACACAGGAATGCCCAGAATTATTTACGATGTTTAAGCATTTTAACGATTGCTTTCGTTAATTTTTTGGGAGCGCAGAGTTTGTTGATGACTGTTAAAATTACGTGTGATATATTGTACCAACAGTATGGTAAGCAAAAAAAGTAGCTTAACATCACAGATTTACAAAGAAAGCAAGAAAGAAAGAAAGAAAGAAAGAAAGAAAAAAGAAAAAAAAATCACTGAACTAAAAGGAGTGAAAATAACGACGGAGGACCAGGGACTGTAGGAAGAAGGAAACACGTGAGCTGGTAATGAATTCCAGGTCTTGATGGTGCGGCAAAGAAAAGAGTTACTAAACTATGGCACTCAAATTATCAGATGCTTTTTCACGCCCCGCTTAAAGAACCCGGGACTATACAATAAATAAACACGTGAGCTGGTAAGGAATTTCAGGTCTTAATGCGGTGGTTTGGTATTTGAATGACGATGAAACTCTTCTGCACTCTTGAAATTTATCGCCGAACTCTGCACAGAGACATAATGGGCTAGGACTGCGTTATGTCCGTGGAGCTCGCAGTGCGTGAGTGGGGACGGCAGAGATAAACAAACACGAGCTAACTAATCGCGCCACTAGTCAATATTTTAGTTAGGGTTATCACTTAACCAAGGAGACAAATTTGAAACCTGGGTTACAAGCACACATTTGATTTGACGATGAGAGGACTTTTTTCAAACTCCATGACACAGAACATTACTATAACCTAGCCTGGCAATGAACACCCTTCTTTTTTATAACGTGCCATCCCCCCCCGCCCCCGGACCCGGAGGGGGTGGTTATGTCGGACTCGAACCGACTTAAACCGCATGGCATCAGTTGCCGGGGTGAGGTAGCCTTTCACATATCCCTCGTGGCAACGAACCCCCTCGCAGTAATCACCGTCGCTACAGTTGCGATTCTAGCCCCCAATATAATAAAGTAATGCAAGTACATTAAATTCTAGTATAAGGCGACTAACATCAGACAGATATATACAGCCCAGACTCAGCCTCAAATGCATGGCTTGAGTCAACAATACTGCCCAGAATACGAAAAAGTGCTCACCCCGTATTACGTGGGACCGAATACTGGTGAAATGTGGTTCACCAGTATTCGGTCATATAAATTACCTGGTTATATGTATGTGTGTATGTATAAATTCTAGTCTCCAATGCATTGATTATGCGTGTATACTTTAGAGCGAGGAAATTTGTGAAAATTGTTAAGAACAGCGTGCTCAAAGATATTATAATCGATTTTAATACTAATACATAAAATAAGATCAAAAGTTGTATGCGTTAATTCAAGATATAAGCACTTCTTTACAGTGGTTCAATTATCTTTACACCCAATTTCTGCCAAAATCGCTGCACCAATATAACGCTAACATATAACAAACTTGAAATTTATGAGTGAGTTAGTATTCATTCAGAAACTTTTGCATTATTAATTATAAAGTAAAGTAAAAAAATATTTTGACATTACAAAACTGCATACAACTACTACACACAAGTTTTGCCGCGTGCGTACATAACAGTATTGAATATGATAATTTATAATACATTATATGCGGAGTGTCCATGGTCAACATTTTACATACGTCAAGAAAAAGTTACGAAAAATAAATAATATTAAATTAACCCGGTCCTCATCGTACCTGGGGCAAAAGTGCCCAAAACACTAGCAGCATTTCCCCGCTGTATAGCGACTGCCAACCTTTGCCTCAGGTACGAGGCGGAGCGAGAGTCACCCGTCTTATCCCTCAATCTGCGCCCCAACTCACTGACCATTATTGTAAATTGTAAAAAGTATTGAATAGAAACAATTCCGATATAGCTAAAAAGCTTTCTACACTAGGCTAAGCCTAGCCTGTAGAAAAAATTTTTTTGCAATACAATAATTAATACAACAGTAGGTAAGATATCGTTGATATACTTATAAACACTATTACATAAAATTTATGCAACATACAATCTAAAAAGTAACTTTGGACTTCACAATACATGTTTCAAAAAGCTTTCCGTGTACTCATGAGACTCATTATATTAGTAAGATTTTAAAAAGTATGGTGGGTAGCAATAATCACTGTTTGTTTAAACAGAATTTCTAGGTTTTTAACCTCGGTACATTCTGTTATGTAGCATAGCATTCCAATGGTTTGTTTGTTTGTTTATTCATTCAAGAACAATTTATATTATATTTGAAATCATACACAGTCAATACAATAACAATCAATACAAAATATTAATTACATCAAAAATTAAAGAATTAAAAAAAAAAATTAAAGCAATGGTCCAATCCTCTCTCTCTCTTCTTTCTTTCTTTCTTTCTTTCTTGTTGCTTTCTTTCTTTCTTTCTTGTTGCTTTCTTTCTCTCTTTCTTTCAGGCACGACCAGACCAATGCCAATACCCATATTCATGAATACAAATATTGGCACTGAACGGGGATCGAACCTCTCCTGCGTAGCGGTCGCGTTCTCTACCGCCACGCCAGAGGCTGTCTATTGAATTGATGTTTTAGTACCTACAGAATTAGACAAAAGTGCAACTACTATAGTAAAGCTTTTAGTGTAGAACCCTAGCGATAGTTTACATTTAGCGATGCGCAAATCGCACCATTGATAAACTGAATACTACAATTTGAGTTATTTTAGTACTGTTCCCGCTCGGGCCCAAGGTGACGCGCAGTTAATAGCTCTATGAATATACGGTCTACTGTAGACCACGTTCGACTATTTGAGATGATGTCTACAGCTATGTCTTACCTAGAAGGCTGTCTGCGAGGATGTCTCATATAATCTCACTTCCGGCAACTTGCGGCCCACACAGTCGGCGTGCGTTTTAGTCGGTTCAAGTCCGACATAACCTTCTCCACCGGCTCCGGTTGTGGGGGTATCCGTGGGGATTTTGAGCACGTTAAAAAAAGTTATATCTCACTAACATACTTTTCGCCATAGTCAAGGCAGGTGGTTCTTAGGCAGTCACAGTTTAAAACTGAAATAATTGCATGGTACTATTTTATTCGAAGTCTGAAGTATACCTCAATTATTAGTTTAATTTAAATTTTACGGCAACGACTGCTGTTTGAAAACCCTAAAACCTTCTTCACCTCACCTTACCGTTGAGGTGGAGTTGTCGAACTCAAACACACAGTTTAACCAGTGGGCATACCATGACACATATAAAACTTCGAGATAGCACAAAACACAAACGGCATTTAACCTTATAGGTACTATGAAGTCACTTCGGTTTGGGGCCGTTCAACTATTGCGTAAGTACTAAAGTCCCACCTTTAAGTTGTTATTTTTTTTATACAATTTAGGTGGCAGACAAGCACACCTGATGGAAAGTGGTTACCGTGATCTATGAACATGTGTAACATCAGTGGAGTCACATCCGTGCTGCCGACCCTGTAAGAACAGATTTTATGTGCCCTCAGTGCAGAACACAAAATCAGGACAAGCCTTTGGTCTTCCCACTGATAGTACAAGAACTCTCCAGTGAGCTCTGGCTACCCTACTCACCACCGGGAACACAATACGAGGTTATTATAGCCGTGGTATTCTGTAGGGTGTAGGTACTTCCCCAGTCGGGCCTCTCAATTCGGACGGGAATATCGTCATGTCCTACCTCCTGAGATGTTAATTTTTGATGATATGGGATATGGTGTCTAGATAACAATTACGTAAACAGAAGTTATTTACTTTTTCACACATAATTTAGAATGCATTAATCATACATTACCCTAAAAAACAAACATTATAAGAAATATTCATATAGGTACCAATGTTTATGTAAGCATAGGGGCCCTTTTTCTTACGGTAGGGTTTAGGCTGAACCGAAATATCACGTACCGTCTTCGGATCCCATTTCAGTATAAATATGTTCCATTTAACCGATTGCCAAAATATACGATTCTCAAAAAATAAATTGTCTCATATCTCACTATATATACATCCCTGAGATCTCGACAGACCTTAGCCACAGATATTGGCGATCCCGACGCGACGTAGTATTGGGTACTCTAAGAGTGGCGATACGACTCTTCACTACCCTGGGTCTATTTTTGCTAGGGCCAAAAAGTCTGTACCAGAGCTTTTTCCTTAAATCCGCACGTGTATCGGCTTGCAAATGAGGTTAGTTTTAGTAAGAACTTGGTACCTCCCCGTATATTCCATTCCGCTAATGGATTATACCATCTTTCCAAGCGTGTCTTGTGAATGGCGTAAATTTAATGGGTATTTGATACAAACTCAATCTGTTCTAAAAATAATAAAATAAAACAAACACGGTGAATTTTGGCGCGAAACAAAAATGGCGGTCGTGTTAAACTCTTCGGTGTTGTTTATTTTGAAAACTGAGTGGTATCGAACCGTGATCGTAACATTTTTATTGCAAAAATACTCATAATTCATACAAAGAGTAATCTACTCTGCTTTTTCAAACTTATTTCGGGCATATTACTATATTGTAATTTTGAGAAAAGAAATGAGCTCATCTCTTGGTAGGAATATTAGGTAATATCTGATAGATGTTATAATATACTTCTATGTATTCTAGACAAACTGAAGGCCAATTCTCTTACTATAATAATTTTTTTATTTACATACATACATATTGTTGCGACCGACGTCGATATCTCGAAAACTAGTTATTGAATCTTCAAGAAATAAAAACGCATTGTTAGTGACGAGGTACTCTTACCGGTTGACATAGAAAAATCTAGAATCGTCAACGCAAAGTTACAACCTACCTACGAGTACCTACTCTTTAAATAAAAAACAATAGGTAAATATCGAGAATGAACACGAAGGTCAGCGACGGCATCAAACTTCAAAAGAGTAGGTAGGTAGTTTTCATTTTCATTGTCATTGGTAAAACCTGGGATCGAACCCGAAACCTCGTCTCAGCAGTCCATTACCTGTACCGCAGTATTTTTTTATATTATAGATTTATAGATTAACGTGAGATATAAAATTGTGAATATTTTTTATTAAGAGATACAGTTTACGCAGTGTTGTTGATAAATGCGTTCTCTACCTGTCTATACATCACCTTTTAGTCATTTCCTCTGCGTGACAGCGACTTGTATACACAAATATGTATGTTTATATTGGTCTGTGTGTCCAACATACAATACATACGTATGTAATACATGCCAAGTTCCGCTGTAATATTTTGAAATGGGTTTACGATCGATAATAAACATCAGATGAAGCAAACTGTGCGGTTCCTATGTCAGCGATTATTATAAGAGAGATCACTTGGAACCACATAATCGCTACTTGAAGCCTTAGTTATTGTAATTCTAAGTAATATATATAATATATATAATGTATAATAATTTTAAGTTCAACTATAAGATCTAACATTAATGTCCATCGCGACCCGTTCACCTACCAACTTCTTCCACAAGTGGGTGCAAGGGGAATTGTTTTTTACCCGTACATCCACTGAATCATGGGGAAAAGTATTGCTATTAACAACCTCAATAAAACTGTTAAGTTGCCACAAAAAATGAAGCTTTTTTGTTTTTTGTTTGGCTAGATCGAGAGAGATTGGGTCGGCTGGGGTGCGAGGGATATGCCTGTTAACCTCGCCTTCGGCAACTATAAACGACCCACAGGCGTCGTGCGTTTTAGTCGGTTCGAGTCCTACATAACCTCTCCCACCAGTGGTGGGGGTATCCGTGGAGACTATTCACCGTAAAAAAAGTCTGGAAAACATATAGCCTACACTTTTCATTCTGGAAAACTGTAGTGGTAGCACAATAACACAATAATCGCGGTGAATCAGACCACACCCGGTCGAAATCCCTTGACGTCAAACCGCTCATTATCGACCCCGGCTAATGGGTTGGTGTGACTTATGCACTGTTAGTCTGAATCAATCACATCGTTCCTTCTGTTTGATACACGTATATGTTATTATTATAACATTTATCTCAGTATATACACGATGGTAAAATAATATACAGGGAGTCCCAGATCGAAATTGGAGAACTGTGTACAGGATAATATTCATGGGAAAATTTGAAAGTTTGTAAAAATGTTAGAGTGTTGTTGAACTGAACGGATATGGACAGTATTCGTTATTATTCGTCAGTATATCAATCTTCCGGCCTGGGGGTGACAGGTGGAGCCGCCTGTCACCCTGGCAGAAGCAGGCCGGTGCGGTGACGCGCCTGGTGCGCCTCCCCGTTTCCGGGGACGAGTTGGGGACTCTGTAGTCCCCACACCCGAGAAGAGGGCCAGATTGTGAGAGATGGCCCTGGGTCGGCCGGGGTGCGAGGGATATGCCTGTCAACCTCACCTTCGGCAACCAAAACGACTCACAGGCGGCGTGCGTTTATGTCGGTTCGAGTCCGACATATCCTCCTCCGCCGGCTCCGATGGGGAGGTATCCGTGGGGATTTTGCGCACGTAAAAAAAAAGTATATCAATATTGGTGACATTAATTTTCTATTGACACTGCTTGCAATTGTAATAATAATTCAATTTAATTTTATATTATTTACTTTAATATAATTTATTTGAATTGATCTATTCGATATTGAAACTTGTAATAATCTTTAAACCGCATGTGGTAGGACATAGCGTACTTAACATAACTTATAAGACCTTTATACCTAACGTTATGATCCACAGAATAAATATTATGTTATGATATGATCGACAGGGAAATAGATTATATTCTAGAATAACAAATAGGCCTCTTTCCTTACAATTGGCATTAAACCCATAATAACCAAGCGGTTCGGAGACTCTTTCCTCTGTCGCACCATTAAGGCCTGGAATTCATTACCTGCTCACGTGTTTCCTTCTTCCTACAGTCCCGGGTCCCTTAAGTGGGGCGTGAAAAAGCATATGATGAGGGCGTCAAGCTGAGTGTCACCATTGTCACACGGTATGTGTAAGTACCTAATGGTGACTCTCTTTTCTGGGACTTTGCCTTCAGCTTACCATCAGGCAAGGCGAAGTCCAATTGACGTGTCCTATAAAAAAAAAAGTATGTAGCTTGTCCTGCTTTGACTTTTACACTGAAGGCACAGAAACTCTTGTGCTTACAGGGTTGGTAGCGCGATTGTGACTCCCTTCGTGTTGCTTACGTACATAGGCCACGGTAACCATTTCCCATCAGGTGGACCGTGTGCTTGTCTGCCAACCAAGTGGTATAAAAATAAAAAAGGGACACAATGTTTGTCCAACCACGGCATCGAACGACCGAGCGAGAGAGTTCGCCAGTTACTCCCATAACGTACATCCGTTCACTTGTGCCCTGCCTCCACCCTTTCACGGATAATTAGTTACAATGTAAACCTTGTGATTCTTCAATCATAAATACACACAACAACATATAACCCCATGAATATATTATATCTAGAAACAATCAAACCTCACAAAAATATTCTTGACTAACAGACGAGGCTTATCGCAGGCTTTTCTCTCGAGGGAGGGAATTCCGAAGGCAATCACTCTCTTACTCTTTCATAAACCCATAATAAAAGAGTTTGAGCGCTTTATACTCGTATACAGAAGGGAAAAGCAATAAAATGATTTAAAAAATTTCAAAATCTGTACAAAAATTGTTTCATAGCGAGGTATTAAGCAGACAATCCGCTCAACTGGCGCTATTAGTTTACAAAACCAATCATTATTCATCGTTCATCGATTAAATTAATGATTGTTGATTGTCTGTCAGTTAACTCGCGTAACTTGTTGATAATTTCGCAATACACGCACATTCCAGAGCACCCAATGTTCAGTTAAATATTAACTGAACATTAGCAATCTGGAATGTGCTAGGATTTGCAGAGGAATTTTCTTTATTAAACATGTAGTGGCGTCACGTTGCAGATGCGATGTCAGCGAGTTCCTTGCCGGGTAGCGACGGAGCGCCCGCGCTCTGTGAAGCCATTTGATAAGGAAGGCTTGCCACAGTCAGCCACGTATGAACTCGCTCTCTTATAGATGTTCTAAGTTAATATCAAGTGTCCTAATTATTCGATTGTAAGTCGTACATATAGAGACACATGTGTGTGATCGGTAATAAACGTTATAAGTGTAGGTACGCTATCTTTCATTGAAATACTCCCACGAACATATAGGCATAACCTCAAAAAAACACATAAATGTATTCAGCCCCCAGATGCACACTTTGCTCTCAGGTTGGGAGACTAAATGAGTAACCAACTCTAGGACTCTGGTAATTTCCAATTTCTATCCAAAGAAGTCATAATATGATGCATGTTTTTTGTGATTGGAGTCATGATTGGAATATTTACCGCGAGATTTGTAATTGGAGTACAATTTTTAAAACTCAAAAAAACATACAAACCTTATACACACATGCATACATATAATCACGCTTTCATCCCCGGAGGGTTAGGCATATGTCAATTAACTCCCATATTTCACTAATCACTGCATTCGATTCAATCCCATCAAATAATCAAATAATCAATTTCAATTATTCAGTTTAGGCATATAAAGAGCATGTCCATTTTGACGTTCATATGTATGAACGAATTTTGGAAGAAGGAGGAATTTGAGGAATTTTATTAAATATTTTTATGCAGCTGCCTACAAATGAATCACCAACCTTGTGAAGCCTAAGCCATGTAAAAGGGTATGAGCCTTTTACCGTAGTGAGGCTGTATATATCTGTTTGATGGTAAAAACCCCTAATCGCCTTGTACGATGCCATATGAGAAGAGATGGGGTGGCTCAAATTCTACTCTGCCGGATAGCTCTTCTAAATTGAGTGACATTTTAAATCATCTAGTATGCTAATTATTCAAATCGATTAAGATATAGGAAAAATTAAATCGGTTCAGGCGAGATTCGTACCAGCGCCGTCGCCGTAAGACAGATATTTGTTTAGAAGAAGTTGGATGGTTTCGGGCGAAGGTTCAATGGCTTAGTGGTCAGAGCGTTCCCCCTGTAAGGGATAGATCGCGGATTCGAATCCCGCCTCAACCGATTTTATTTTTTCTATATCTTAATCGATTTGAACTTCTTCTAAACTTTTAGAAACTCACTACCTACACTTCATGCAATCTTTTTGCAACATAGATCTAAGAAAGTATTCTAAAGTCAGCTATCACGAACCGTACTGGCACTCCGTACTGGCACTCCGTACCTCAGCGAAGGTCATACGACCTAACTGATAATAACCCCGCTATATTTGTTCCGCGCAAGCGACACGCACTATAAAAAGCTCAACAGCTATTCTTGTTTGACGAAATCCAAACACGGACGGTGCGCCCGCGTCGGTGTACCGCCTAATAGCTGGTGCAGACGGTGCACAACAGATATAGAACTTAAGTTTATTTTCATTATAATGCATGTGAATTTACGTAACGACGACAATAATTAAGGTTGGCAACACAAGGCGTAGGAAACATTATGAACTTGTGTGAGTGAACAGGGGATTCACTCAGAAACACATTATATTGCTTAATAGTAAAATGGTAGGATATGTACCTAAGAATGTTGAGAGATGTTATAGTGCGTACCACGTTAGGTTACGCAGGAGGTGCGGTTTCGATTCCTGCTCAGTGCAAATATTTGTAGACACCAATATGTATATTTACATTGGTCTGGGTGTCTCTATGTATAATAAGTATGTATTTACAAAAAAAAAGTATCGAAGTATGTTTATCCGCATTCTAGATTCCATAACACAAGCTAGTTAAACTATGCTTGCCTGGGCCTAGATAGCGTTGTGTAGAATGTTGTGGAATATTTATTATAAAAGAAAATGCGCCATAGAATCGAGGGTGAATGACTAAAATAAAATCAACTCTTTCAGTAGTACCCCATACCTACTCAAAACACACCCAAAAACGCGTATATAGACAACATTTTGGTTCCAAGATACATGGTAACTATACGTGGCATGGTATAAAACGAGCATTCGTTCTATCAGTACGGAAGAAGAAGCAGCTAATAGCATTAATACGTCGCAGCCACAGAACTGGTTAAATTAGCTGTTTAATTAGACGCCAAGGCAGTTCATTCGCGCTCACCTGTGAAATTGTTAAGCCGATAGTTGATCTTTAGAAAGAAAGAAAGAAAGAAGGTATGAAAGATAAATGTTTACTTGCAGTAAGAGCACATAACATTTGACTACTAGCAAAATTTTTTTTTTTTTTGTGATGGCTGCACCATCATTTAATTTCCTATTTCCACTCAATGTTAAATAATTTGTCGTATTGAAAGTTGTCAGTTGAAGATGGCTGGATAGATGGAATAGATTTTGCCACTTTACTACTCATTCACGGTCCACAATTACTACAAATTATGGTAAGCATGAGTAGAAGAGCAGATCCCGACTCCAAAGTGTAAGCTTTGGATGCATTTGGGATTAGTGCTTGGAACACGAAAGAAATTCATGATCCATGAGTGCAGTTTGTGTTCGATATTATTGTGTAAGGAAGATCCATAAAACGAGTTTTAATTGAATGCAATTTCCAGCCTTGGCAGAGTCCCAGTCAGTAAGCAGTTACTTATTTACGAGTGGTACGCTAAGGACTCTTAACGACTACATACCGAGGGACTTTCATAGCGAATGTTTATAACAAGGCAAAGGAGGCTCTGCATTGTACCGTAGTGTTGGCAGGCGTATTGTAGAATATAATGACGTCATATCCCATACATTTGTGGTTCTTTTCTACAATACGCCGATAAACGAGGTGCAGGAAATGTTTTGATTCAATATATTAGTATAAAAAATGTACTAATAAATAATAATAATAAATATTCCACGACATTCTACACAACGCTATCTAGATCCATGGTAAGCATAGCTTAGCTAGCTTGTGTTATGGTATCTAGAATGCGGATAAACATACTTAGATACTTTTTTTTTTGTAAATACATACATATTATACATAGAAACACCCAGACCAATGCAAATATACATATTCATGCATACAAATATTTGCACTGAGCGGGAATCGAACCCGCGCCCCCTGCATAGCAGTCGAATGCTCTACCGCTACGCCACGGAGGTCGTCAATACTGTTATAATTTAACTCACTTCTGTGTATATCTACTACTTGGTGTGTCAAAGCTCAAATCTGAAACGAAATTTAACTGTCTTTCTTTATTTCTTTATATAAATTAGGTGACAAGCACACGGCCTACCAGATTAATAGTGGTTACCGCGATCTATGAACATGTGCAACATCAGGCGAGTCACAAACGTGCTGCCGACCCTATAAGAGCAGAGAGTTTCTATGCCGTTAGTACAGAAGACTATCAAGACAAGCCTTTGGTCTTCCCACTGACAACACAAAAACTCTCCAGTGAGCTCTGGCAAATCAAGTAATCCAATTAGCCTATTGTAGTCCACTGCCGGACAATATGCCTTTCCTAACGTGCGCCATTGTCCTCGACCCTCCGCCTTTTACGTTCAGTCCATTCCAGCCACTTTTTACCCGACTGCACCAGCGCGGGTGATGTGTTACCCGCGTATGTATGTATGCAGTTTTCTTTGTTCCCCTCTACATGCCTAACGGCTGGACGGATTTCGATGAATGTTGTCTGAAATGAAAGGTATTCATCTCCGAGTGTCATAAGGTACTTAAAATGTCAACAAAAACCATACGGTGGATTTTTGGTGCCAAAGTGAGTATTATTAAATTAAAAACATTTAAAGTATCATTAGCATTAGCCCAGTCAATTTAAACATTCGAAGTTACCTAAATTCCCACCAAGCTGAAAATCGGTAAGATTGTTTAAAATATCATTAAAAACAAAATGTGAAAGTTCCCCATCTTTCCCCTGTAAGGAAAAAAATATTCAAGGTCAAAGGTCAAAAAAAATAGTTTTTCGCGATTTTCAGCAAAATGGTAAGTTTTATCATAAAAATACCGCAGACAAAAATGTAGATCATAAAATTATCTACAAAAGTTAATGAATACTTTTTTTCTACGAGCCACCGTTTTTGAGATATAACGATTCAAAAAGTTGTAAAAGTTGTAATCGTCATAATATGCACACGTTTCCTCGCCACTTGGAATGGAATGGAATGGAAAGGTGACTCCCTTGTCCGCACTTAGCCTCCCTTTTGGGCCATTGTGCGTGTGGAGTACTGGCTAGAGTAGCCAGCCTAGCTCCGCCCAGAAGCGCAGAAGCTTACTGGGGGCTTCACAGGCTTCGCGGAGCGACCTCACTGTACCGAGGATTTGTGATCGTTGATAGGCTACTGCCTCACATTCCAGTACTACGTGGGCGGCCGTTTCCTCGGCAGCAAAACATCCCCTGCAAAGGGGACTGTCCGTGACACCAATGGTGTATAGGTGCTTGTGGAGGGGGCAGTGGCCCGTTATAGTCCCCATTATTGTTCTTAGACTTGTTCTGTCCAGTTTTAGGAGACGTTTCGTGAGTCGTTTGTTTACTGATGGCATAACCACTTTTGACTGCTTGCAGTCGGTGGCTTGTGTCCATCTTTGGTTATGTAGTTCCGCGGATCTCTCGCGTGTCCAAGTGCGGAGTTGCGAGAAAGGGATTGGTAGCAATGGTAGCGGGCCATCAACGCTCATACCAGAGCCTCTCTTCGCAAGCTCGTCCGCGGCATCATTGCCGTAGGACCCGCTATGCCCCTTTATCCATTGCAGCGTTACTGCATTTGGGGTGGATAGCCTGTTCAGGGCTGTTTGGCACTCCGCTACTAGTGTGCTGTTGGTTATTTGCTGTTCCAGCGCTTGCAAAACTGCTATGCTGTCGGTTAGGAATCTTATATTTAAGCCCTTCACCTTCGGTTCGCTTATTGCTGTCGCAGCAGTTGTTATGGCAACACATTCGCATTGAAAGATCGAGCTGTGCTTGCCTAGTGGTAGGTGGATGTTCAAGCCAAGGTCTAGGGAGTGTACGCCGGCTCCTGAGCCATTTTTTGTTTTGGAGCCGTCAGTGTATACGCGTACCTCGCCACTTATGAGGTAGTGTACTTAGCGCGTTTTTTTAACATGGTTTCCCCAGTAGGCCTATTCCACGGGTCAGTTTTGGTCCTGTTTAATTTGAAACTGTTGAAAAATAATGGCATAGATTGAAAAGATAAAAGCAATTTAAGTTACAAAAAGGTTCTAATGAATTGTTGACCTGATGAGCAGCAACTGAGGTTGGAGGAAGACAAGCTAATTGTACATGTTTTTTACTTTTGGTGTTTTTAACGAAACATGCATATCTATACTTATCTAAGCAGGTAGTTTGTTTTAAAAGGTCCATACATAGAAATAAGAAAGCGAATGCCGTTAGTAATAATTTCTAGTCGAATAGAATTACTATTTTTAAAAACTTCAGCACATTCAATTAAATTTTGTTTCTCAAATAGTTTGAAAACTGTTATTTTAACCAGGAAAAGCTCAACATCAATCGGAAATGTATTCATCAAAAAGTTTATCTACTTTTGTAAAGTGCCAAAATCATGTACTATTTTTACACGCAATAACTGGCTGTGATACGACATCTGCATTTTACAGGAAGGGTAAAATAACAGTTTTCGAACTATTTGAGAAACAAAATTTAATTGAGTGTGCTAAAGTTTTTAAAAATAGTAATTCTATTCGACTAGAAATTATTACTAACGGCATTCGCTTTCTTCTTTCAAACTCCTACAAAAACTACCTGCTTAGATAGGCATAGATATGCATGTTTCAATAAAAATACCAAAAGTAAAAAACAAGTACAATTAGCTTGTCTTCCTCCAACCTCAGTTGCTGCTCATCAACATCTTTTTAGGGTATATTACCAAATTCAAGTGTGGCTTGGTTATCAGCTAGACCCTACAGACTGGGGTTGGAAGTTGACAACAATTCATTAGAACCAGTGCACACTTTTCTTCCACCTGCACAGGAAAAACTGCTGAACTCGATTTTATGCAACTGCATAAAGGGATGCAGTGCTAAATGTGGTTGCAAAAAAGTCGGACTGTTTTGTTCTCCGGCATGTACACATTGTCAAGGCCGGTTATGCTCTAATATTGAATCACCAACAGTAGAGGATCCGTTTGATTCCGACGAGGCAACATGGGATACATCGCTATTAACGCAGTTTACAGGCACTCAGGATGAAGATGAAGAAGAACAAGAAGAACAAGAACAAGACGAACAAGAACAAGAAGATCAAGAAGATGAACCCTTGTTCATCTTCTTGATCTTGTAAAAGATTTTGAAAGTTACGACTCGGACGATTAAATTTCACTACTTTTTTAAGTTCAATTGCTTTTATCTTTTCAATCTCTGCTAATAACCATTATTTTTCAATAGTTTCAAATTACACAAGATCAAAACTGACCCGTAGAATAGGCCTACTGGGGAAACCACGTAAAAAAAGCGCTAAGTACACTACCTCATAGGTGGCGAAGAAACGTGTGCATATTATGACGATTACAACTTTTACAACTTTTTGAATCGTTATATCTCAAAAACGGTGGCTCGTAGAAAAAAAATATTTATTATTTTTTGTAGATAATTTTATGACCTACATTTTTGTCTGAGGTATTTTTATGATAAAACTTACCGTTTTGCTGAAAATCGCGAAAAACTATATTTTTTGACCTTTGACCTTGAATTTTTTTTTCCTTACAGGGGAAAGATGGGGAACTTTCACATTTTGTTTTTAATGATATTTTAAACAATCTTACCGATTTTCAGCTTGGTGGGAATTTAGGTAACTTTACTCTTATTTTTGGTCTAATTTGACCGGACTACATGTCATATCATAGCTGTCTAAAAGATCGAAAAAAGTTGGACAGCAAGCAGTACCGATTAATTTTCTTTCGGTTTATCCATCCATCTGGCCGAGAGGTGTACCTTCCGTTAAGCTTGCAGTCTCCACTCTAGGACTCGTTTGCTCCAATGGCCATCGGTCCATCAGAAGATGGGGCCAGCCCACTTTCAGCATGTTGGTATGTATATCGGCTTTATCAGATGACTTCATTACGATTTTCTATCCTTCAAAGACACTCTAAGCCTTTTATCTTTAATTTTAACCTTGGACTAGCCCCACCGTCTGTGTACACGTTTCCGCATCGTAGGTTATAAGTGTTATAACTGGCTGGACGCACTGATGTTCTGATCTTCGTTTTACGGCAATTGCTTATTAATTTACTAAATCCAGTAGCTAGAACAGTGTGAAACCGCCATTAAATCTCATGGTAGGCGACGTGCCAATACACGCTACTGGACTAATTGAGCACGCTGTATTAGATGCAATATCGTGCTATTTGCGCACCCTGTATATCTGTTCTTTGTTTATGTAATAAACTGTAGTTCGTACTATGTTGCAGATCATTGCAAAATGTGCGATATCTATTGTATTATTTACTGAACAAAAATTACGGTAGTTAAAATTTTGGCTTGAAACTGTATGTTTCAGTTTTTATGATGATTTGTTGTACTGGGCGAAAACACACCAGGTATGTAAAGCACGTGAAAGTGTGCAGGGAAGTCAAGTAAGGCTTCGTTGAGCATACTCTGTCATGTATTGAACCAAAGGCAGCTCAAAAGAAATCTAAACCAGCGCGTAGCGATTTGACAGAAACTTAACCTAATGACTTCTATATTTCACTAGACGAGACAGCTAGTATAGATTGGTAACAGATTTGGGAGACGAGGTGAGAACAGAAGAGGGCTAAGGTCACGTCACGTCTTCAAGTGCAATCCAAAGCCTGCATTCTGGAGCCTAAGGTCCTCTTATTTAACTCGACTCGGGGGGTTGATGACTATGACCGTGGCGCATTTCTGCAGTCGAAGGAATACCTCCTGTCGTGCCCGCTGTGCCCACGGCGGTAGCGTCGGAAGGTGCGGTCAATGTCGCCGATTTTGGCGCATTTAGTTTTTTAAATTGTCGCCATTGACACCAAGAAGAAGCATGATACGAATTTTACGGGAACGACTTTTGTGTGACTCTAACTATAAGTGGAAACCTCGCACTAGAATCTCGTAAGTATGTCAATAGCTGTCGCTGATGCGGCTGCAGAGGAGGTTGACCTGGGCTCCTAAGACCTTGGTAAGGCATCCGTATACTCGGTAAAAATAAGTCGAGAATTTATGAAAGTAATGAAATAAAAAAAACGTTTTTTCTACACATACCACAAGACAAGTATCTTAAAATAGAATTCAATATGAAAAAGAAAAACGATTTATGACATACTTTGTAACAAATTAAACGTTTCAGGCGATTCGTCATTATAGAAATAACATCGTTTGTGAGCGTTTGCGAATCTGCCAGTTACACACCAACAGTTCGAAAGCGATTATTGTTCGCCTCCATTTTCTTTCAAACCTGATCACTCATTAGCTATCTGATAAAGCAACAAGATGAGCCGTTTGGGGTCCAAGTGTCCGTCTTTTGTTTAGAGACATTTCTAAACGTTTAATTGACGCTATCCGTGACCAGAGGGCTGGTTTATTCCTTGCGCAAAGGATTGATATTGCTATCCAACGTGGCAATGCCGCCAGCCTTCTGGCTACCCTCCCGGTTGACATCGATGGGGAGGAATTCTTTGATGCCTGAACCTGCAGGATTGTATAGGTATTTTGAATTGTATAGGTATTTTCTGTGTTGTTTTTATATTTTAATTTAGATAAATCCTATGCACGTTATGTAACCGATTGGTAAATGCTTACACTAGGTTGATATATTTTTAATAACATGGCATGCCTAATCGACAAGACGACAGTGTGAATATCACAATCGAGCAAGGAGTAGGATATATCATATCTGTGGATATATCATTATTACCTTCATTCCACCCGGGCATGATTTTAAATGGTTCACCTGGAAGTCCCTAAATAGGTTGAGGACTCAGGTCGGCTGATGTAGGGCTAACCGCGTAAAATGGGGTTACCTAGACTCGGGATGATTGTGGTGCACCTCTGCAGTCGATGGATCACCTCCTGTCGTGCCCACTGTGCCGCTACACCTGCACAGTTGCTGACCTGAATGAAGCGACGGAAGGTGCGGTCAATGTCGCCAAATTTTGGGCTGGGCGCATTTAGCTTCTATTTTTTTTTATTGTTGCCATTGACACAAAGAAGAAGAATCATCATATAATAAAAAGGTAGAAGGAGAGACACATAAAGAAAAAAGCGTACTTTAGAATAGATTGCATGAAGGATAAAAATGTCTGACTTTAGCATGGCACAGGTCCTTCGTAAAATACTATAACTCGGCATGGTTTTGTATTAGGTAAGTACGTGACTCTAGTTCAAGCCATTTAGTGCCCATAAAAAATATATATCTAAAGCTGGAACCTAAATTTGGTGTAGTCCACTTAGAGCACCCAGCTGAATAGCAACTAGACTTCTCCACGAAGAGCACCAATCAAAATTTTTGGCAGGTGCTATTACGTACTCTCCAAGGCACGAAAAGACGCGACATATCCAGTCAGCACTATAAACATGCTAGAAGTTCATAAACGAAATTATATGATTGTCTTATTTACATAGCAGCCCTGGAAAGGTGGCCAGCAGGGCGCATATAAATAAGACTGTGAGTACGACAGACTCCTGCGCACGTCATCGCGAGTAGCCGTAAATAGAGGTGCATCACCTGATGCATTTGTCAGCGCTGTTAGTGTGTTCACTGTGTTGTTTGTATACAATACTTTAGGCCTATCATGAAACATAAATCCGTAGTTGCGAACTCCTCCTCCTCCGAGAAAAGTTTAAAGAGATAGACATTCTAACCGTAGTGTCACAATATATTTTAGAGAACCTAATGTATATAAGGAAATAGGTTTCAAAATTGCCTCCACCTCTGCTTTTCTCTTGAATTTGTAAGTCAGAGGTACTTGCTCTCGTAGATAACGTAAGCTTAGTTTTATTTTTAAACGATAGTTTAAAAATAAAACTAATGGTGTGAATTCGTAATTATACAACGTTTCGGGACTTTTCGCGATTTAATCATAGAACTTACTATTTCTGCCGACGTTTCGGATGCGTTGCAGCACCCGTGGGCAAGACTTGACTAGCTTGCTTGACTTGAATAAACTTACGCCTATATCCCCGAAGGTGTAGACCGAGGTGCTAGCACCCACATTTCGCCAGTTTATGTTTAGGTCCCAATGTAATAGGTGGCGAGCCTATTGCCATTAACCGGGAACCTATAAACCTGCGATAAATACACACATAACTTCGAAAAGCATCGAAAAGTCATTGGTGTGTGCTATGGTAAAACCTGGGATCGAACCCGAGACCTCGTCTCAGCAGTCCATTACCATACCACTAGATTTATATAATTAAGGTAAGTTTGGGTTATAAAGATCTTGATGGTTTCCCTGTACACCTTGCACTAGTTTAACCATTAATAAAGATATAGAAAAGATATTTTCAAACTTTCTTATTTTATCTCAACGTTGTGGATTTCCCATGGATGTCCACCCGGAACACCTGCCCGTGCGGACACCCACACCCACACCCGTGGATGTCAATGTCGAGCATCTGAAACTTGTATAATTGGAGCGGGTCTTCCGCTATTTGTGTCAGAAATGGCGATGAGCTCATCTGTGTATATATTCTAGTTATAATAGTTCCTGTATAACAGTTATGAATTATATATATTCTTTATTTTTCCAAGGAAACATAATTTTACTGTCATAATGTTGAATTGCTTGTAGGATTGACGCGACCGTTCCTGCCAGGGACACACCAAGAGAAGGAAAGCGAATGATGACTAACAAATGAGTGTTATTGTTTATTCTTCTTGTCTACATTCTGGCATGAGATGGCCAGACGATACAACGAGAATATGATCTCGTTGTATCGTCTGGCCATCTCATGCCCTGTCTTCTTCTTTTTGTTACCATCTCGTAATTGCTATTCTGTGATTACACTTCTCCATTTCAACCTGATATTTCTCGTAATGTACCTGGTCTAGCTCTATGTCCTACCTTATTCTTATATCTTCTACATTTATGCGATATCTCTGTGTTATACCCGCCATGTATCTTGATATTTTTTAAATAGGACACGCCAATTTGACTTCATCTTGCCTGATAGTAAGCTAAAGTGAATTTCTATCTCATCTTTTAAATATGTTTCGGCTGTGAATGACATGACACATGGTAAGATACATAGGTTGAACACCTTTTTTTATACTACTAAGGTGGCAGTCAAGCACACGTCTCAACTGAGCTTTTCCTGAGCTACCGTTAGGAAAATGTTTACTTTAAGCAGAATGTCTTGAAAGCTAAGAAATAGGTATCTTCTCAAAACAAGAGACTCTTCTCTCTCTCTCGAGAGAGAGAGATTTTTAAAGAAGCTAAAAGGAATCTCTAATTAATCTGAATACATTAAACTCCAACTCAAGATTGGTTAGGGAAGCGATGGAAATCCAAAACTATCAATCGTGAGGATGGGTTTCAACAGCCGAACGTCCAGCATCCAGTGGTCCGTCTTTTAAAAAATAAACAAAATCGAGAGTGGATACAGCAAGCACCGTGTGTCGTGAACTTGATCGAGATTGGGTTCGAGTTTGTAGTGGGAGTGAAACCAGTGGTAGTGCAGATACGCGTAGTAAAAGAACTCGAAAGAGGGTAGATCGATATAATCTAGCTAGATCTAGCTCTAGATCAAATAAAGCGACGTGCGGTCCGCATCATTGGGAATCCCGAGGTCACAAACACCCTAGTACCTTTACAGATGCGTAGAGATGTTGCGTCCATGGCTGTATTTTACCGTCTGTACCATGGGGAGTGTTCTGATGAGCTCTTCCAATTAGTCCCACCCTCCCCTTTCCTACACAGGACAACACGTGCAGGTCTTAGATGTCATCCGCACACGGTGCAGAACATTCGATCAAGAACAAAGCGGTTCGGAGACTCTTTCCTCTGTCGCACCATTAAGGCCTGGAATTCATTACCAGCTCACGTGTTTCCTTCTTCCTACAGTCCCGGGTCCTTTAAGCGGGGCGTGAAAAAGCATATGATGAGGCCGTCTAGCTGAGCGTCACCATTGTCACACGGTATGTGTAAGTAATGGTGACCCTCTTTTCTGGGACTTTGCCTTCAGCTTACCATCAGACAAGGCGAAGTCTAATTGACATCCTTTATAAAATAAAATAAATCTCATAAAAAAATTTTTCACTGTCCACCGCCACTACCTCTTTCGTAATCATGGTGCTTGCAACAGTGCCGAAATATCGGCAACTCAGAACAATACAATATGATAAATATTCCAATAGCTTTAATACTGACGTTAAACTTCTTTTACCACTAACTATCCACGTAGGTAGGACACGGCTGTATTTCCGCCCAATTGAGCAGTCCGACTGGGGAAGTACCTCCGCCCTACAAAATACCGCGGCCATAATAACTTCGTGTTGCGTTCCCCGTGATGATTAGGGTAGGCAGAGCTCACTGGAGAATTTGTGTTGTCAGTGGGATGACTAAAGGCTTGTCCTGCTTTGTCTTCTACACTGACGGCACAGAAACTCTCTGTGCTTACAGGATTGGCAGCGCGACTGTGGCTCCTCTGGTGTTACACACGTCCATAGGCTACGGTAACCACTTTCCATCAGGTGCGCCGTGTGCATGTCTGCCACCTAAGTGGTATTAAAAATAAGTACCACTCGTACACTTAAAATGTGTACTTGTTACTTTTATAGCTGTACTATTTATTACAAAATCCACTACCGCATTGTCTCTATTAACTGCACCAGTACCCATCAAGTGCTACTATTATAATAGTACAATGATACTTTTGTGACAAGCGAACAGCTGTCTTGTCATATCTGTCAACACCAGCGTCATGCACGGCCACTTTGCGCGTCATTCGCTGGCATGACCAACATTGTCGCATTATTAAACAATAGTATTCGATTCATCATGGTACGAATCATTTATTTGATGTGCTGTTATATCAACTATTATTTAAGAGTTTGATAGTGTGTAGATACATACATATATATATATGAGCAGAATTTGGACCACTCCGTCTCTTCCCATGCGGTGTCGTACAAGGCGACTACGGCATAGGGCTGTTTAACATCAGACAGATGTATACAGCCCAGTCTCAGCCTCAGTTCCATGGCTTAAGTCAACAATAGTGCCCGGAAGACGGCAGTAGGTTCACCCCTATTACGTGGGACCGAATTCAATAACTGGTTAAATGTGGGTGTTAATTCACCTCTGCATAACCCTCCGGGGATAAAGGCGAGATTATATGTATGTATGTTTTTAAATTTAAACTTGGTCGCAGCAACAGCACTCTTCGCGGCGCAATTGGAAGTAGCTAGACCCGGTAACGTAGGGTCTAGGCTGGCCAATCCTATCACCACAAATGCTCAATCATTTACTGGTAATGGTCATGTCCCAACTACAGTAACGGGATCACGTAAAAGCAGACTTTTTTTTTTTTTACGTGCGCAAAATCCCCATGGGTACCTCCTCACCGGAGCCGGTGGAGGAGGTTATGTCGGACTCGAACCGACTAAAACGCACGCCGCCTGTGGGTCGCTTTGGTTACCGAAGGTGAGGTTGACAGGCATATTCCTCGCACCCCGGCCGACCCAGGGCCATCTCTCACGATCTGGCCCTCTTCTAGGGTGTGGGGACTACAGAGTCACGCGCGCCACCGCCGCGGCCTGCTTCTGCCAGGGTGACAGGCGGCTCCACCTATCACCCCCAGGCCGGCGCTCATGGGGGGCGGAGGTCGTTCATCGACCTCCGACGCCCGAGTTGCCTTCGTACGCGGGCAGCTTGTCTTGCGATCCTTCGTCGCTCCCGCTGCCGCTCCCGCCCCGCCTCCTCCTTCACGAGCATTACTTGCTCGCAGAAGGAGGCGCCGGCCGCCAAGCAGACGTTATTACCTAGTTTTGTTAAACGGTTTTTCATTCATTAAATCGTACCAAAATTCGTCTACAAAACCCGCTTAACGTCTTTGCAATTCGCAATTTTCGGTTTCATAATTAAAACAAATGATGTAGGTAGTAGTATTTATTAGTTTCACTTTATTATCACTGGTAACATCGAGTTTTGCAAACAATTATAAATTATTGAAACTGCTTTTTAGACCATAATAATTTATTCTAGGTAAACGTAGCGCTTAAACTAATATCCAATCACGAGTTTATTTAAAACGAAGAGTTTTCTCTCATAGGTACGTATATTCACGGCTGTATATCGCCGATGGTGTAGGTGGAGATGTCTTAGAACCGACATTTCGCCAACTATATTTTCGAGTCCTCGTAAGAGGGACTGAGCCTATTGGCATCAAGCGGGCTTTGTCATGGGTTGTATGGTTACTATCGAATGGAGAACATGCCAGTCTATTAGTCGCCTTCTACGATACCCTGGAAAGACCCTATTCTATTTCACTGGGAAGAAATATCGTTTTCTATTTAAAGTATAATGTTAGTAGCTGTGACCCGCGGCTCCACTCGCGTGATATACAACTAAAACCTACCTATCATGGACAGTAGTGCTAGTGGAGAAGAAACGGCGCAACAAACTCCACTGCACCATGTCATAAAAATCAAATGTTGGTTTTGTTTTGATATTTTTTTGTTTTTTTTTTACATAAGGAATATTAGAATCGAAATTACTAATATTCCCACTAACCCCTCCAGCTAAGCTAAATCATGGAATTGAACGCCAGGCTCCAAACCAAGGAACGAACACCCTAGAACCTTTACAGATGCGTAGACATGTTGCGTCCATGGCTGTATTTTACCGTCTGTACCATGGTGAGTGTTCTGATGAGCTCTTCCAATTAGTCCCACCCTCCCCTTTCCTACACAAGACAACACGTGTAGGTCTTAGATGTCACCCGCACATGTTGCAGAACATACGATCAAGAACCAAGCGGTTTGGTGACTCTTTCCTCTGTCGCACCATTAAGGTCTGGAATTCATTACCAGCTCACGTGTTTCTCTCTTCCTACAGTCCCGGGTTCTTTAAGCGGGGCGTGAAAAAACATATGATGAGGCCGTCAAGCTGAGTGTCACCATTGTCACACGGTATGTGTAGGTAATGGTGACCCTCTTTTCGGAGACTTTGCCTTCAGTTTACCATCAGGCAAGGCGAAGTCTAATTGACGTGCTCTATATATATTAAAAAAAAGTCCAAGCTCTGAATGCACCCCGATTTGGTGCACGAACGAAGACAAAACTTTCCATAGATTTTCCTTCACTATCTTTGTTCCCATTCCATATGCAATGTTATTAATGTATATGAACGTACATATTAGCCCACTATTGTTTTACAATACATCGACGGTTACCACACATACTCGGCTCTTATGGCCTGCAGTGTATAGCAGTGTATTTACAAAACAATGTCACGGTGGCAAGAGTAAGGCTGCTATTCCACCAGAGATATGCTATACAGCTATGATGGACAGACGGGAAAGAATGGTTACAGAACTATGTGATTTGATGGAAGCTACGCTATTTTTTATACCACATATATGGGCAAACGTATCGTAAGACGCCCAACGGCCAGGTAGAAGGACGACCCCTCACCTTCGGTAACCAAAGCGACCCACAGGCGGCGAGCGTTTTAGTCGGTTTGAGTCCGACATAACCTCCTCCACCGGCTCCGGTGGGGAGATATCCGTGGGGATTTTGCGCACTTAAAAAAAAAAAGGTAGAGGGACGACCTCATCAAGGTCGCCGGGAAGCGCTGGATGCGGGCTGCTTTAGATCGGTAATTCTGGAAGTCTGTGGGATAGGCCTATGTTCAGCAGTGGACTGTGTGTGCCTGATATCACGATGACGACAATACGACCTCGTGATATTTTTGTATAAACACAGTTACATCGATAGCTACGTTTCGTGTGTTTCCTTCTTCCTACAGTCCCGGGTCGTTTAAGCGGGGCGTGAAACAGCATCTGGTGAGGCCGGCAAACTGAGTGCCACCATTGTAACATGCTACATCTCTGTAATGGTGACTCTCTCTTCGAAGACTTTGCCTTTAGCTTACCATGGTGAGGTGAAGTCAAATTGGAGTGTTTATTTTAAAAAATCAGGGGCGTCGCGCTCGTGTTGCCGACTCTGTATGAACCTTCTAATGCCCTCTTGAAGAATCCCATATTGTAGTTGCTTGCTGTAAAGATGCGCTGTCGCAAAGGAAAGAAAAAAAGAAAGCAAGGAAGGAGGGAGGAATATGTGTGGACTATGCTCAGGTTGAGCTATGGTAGAGACCATAGCTCAACACAACTATGACAATACATTTGTATTCTTACTCCTTGCTTGTTAGTTAACTCCTTCAGCTAAGCTAAATTGCTTGTATTGGGGTAAGTTCACGACGGTGCTTAAGTAGTCGGTATTACGATCCAAAGATCGAGAGACACTTCAGACGCCAATCGCAGTTTATGTTAGATGCACCATAGGCGGTGGGTATCAAACACATCTATAGGCTATCGTTATATAGTATAGCATTTCCCTGGTGGAAAGGCAGCCTAAGCGCGGCCGTAAGTGAGCCGGCGTCTACGCTGTCACAGCGCTCAGGTGACGGCTCGAATGATTAGATTGGTTTCCATTTAGCTTTGTCGATGGTTAATTGTACAGCTGGTATTACCTTTTCACAGAATTAACAGACAAACGTCCATAATCTTTATTATCATCTGAATGATGTTCCGGGTTGCATCCTGCGATTTTTAGCTTGGAGAAATTCGAGCCACCGTATTTTGCGTATACCCGAAAGAGATTAGGACATATTTTATACCGTGAAAATGTATTTATTTATATGCAAATATTTATGTTACTTCCTTTTTTTTTATGTGCGCAAAATCCCCACGGATACCTCCCCACCGGAGCCGGTGGAGGAGGTTATGTCGGAATCGAACCGACTAAAACGCACGCCGCCTGTGGGTCGTTTTGGTTCCCGAAGGTGAGGCTGACAGGCATATCCCTCGCACCCCGGCCGACCCAGGGCCATCTCTCACGATCTGGCCCTCATCTCTATGTTACTTCCTTTACACTTATGCATCTTTTCATACATACATATAATCACGCCTTTATCCCCGGAGGATAAGGCAGAGATGAATCCACACCCACATTTCACCAATCATTGTATTCAGTCCCACGTAAAAGGGGGTGAGTCTATTGTCGTCTTTCGGGCACTATTGTTGACTCAAGCCATGCATTCAGAGGCTGTGTTTGGGCTGCATATAAATGTCTGATGTTATACAGCCCTATCCCTTAGTCGCCTTGTACGGCACCGCATGGGAAGAGATGGGGTGGACCAAATTCTACACTGTCGGGAACCACGCGACTATGCCGGGAACCACGTTTCATTGATGTAAAGATAGATAGATAGATAGATAGATAATACTTTATATACACTAAGTATATAAGTTAATATAAAGTACTGCGCCTGACCTCCAATTAAATCAGATCAGAGTCCTAAGTTTTTCCATAAGACGGGCCTTGTCCTACACCCCACCCGCAGTACAATAGCTTCACGCGGTATACGGAAGTGGCACATTTGTTTTAACCAGAAATAATAAACCAGAAAGAAAAATAAGCAGTTCTGTCCCATTAATCCCATAAATAAATTTGAGACAACCAACTCTAATCTACCCGTTTTTGAACTGTTGAATCAAACACTTACAACCTTACAACTATGTTTTATGAACAAATTTCCACTTATTTCGTTGTCACTATATATCTTTCATTAAATCAGGTGTCATTTTTAATCTGAAATAACTCGTTTGATCTTCAGTGAGTATTTAGACTGCGAAAAACAAACGGACTCATGGATAAAGCAAAAGATAATAAGTGACAATGTTACCTAAATTGTCAACATGACATTGACAACTGTCGTGACGTGTACAAATGTCAAAGTTGCGCAAATTTAATTCTACCCACCATTATAAATGTATAATAATTTCATTAGGACTCATAAATTCTCAAATAAATGTCTTATTCTACAGTTTTGATCATTTACATTAAATTTATTTGTTTTACCCGTTTATTTAAAAATTTTGACAATTGATAATTTTATTGATTTTAATTTGCTTTTTTTCCGAATTACAACTTTTCCATCTTGCAAAAATCACCGTTAGCCCGCTTTGAGAACATAATTAACGGACATTTTAAACGAATCATTAAAAACGAAAGACGAAAACTAGTCAACAATAGTGCCCGGAAGACGGCAACAGGCTCACCGGACCGGACTCAAGGACTGAATTCAATAATTGTTGAAATGTGGGTGTTAATTTACCTCTGCCTAACCCTCCGGGAATAAAGTCGTGCTTATATATATGTTTAAACGAATGATTAACTAGCTGTTGCCTGTGGCTGCGCCCACGTGTGTGTCAGTTACCGCGACAGACATAGCCTATGTCCTTTCTCGAGATCTAATCTATCTCTTAACTAAAGTTCTACAAAATCGATTCAGTGGTTTAGGCGTGTGTGTGTAACAGACAGACATAATTACTTTCGCATTTATAATATTCAGACAGACAATAAAATCTATGTTACAAAGCAGTGTTGTTTCGAGAGTAGATATCAATAAAAGCTTCTGCATCGATACTTGAACACTGAGATCAAAGCGTGCGCGTGCGACGCTGCCAGATGGCACGCAGTATCGGACATGATACGTTTATGTAACCCACATAACTCGCAACAATATGTACAATATGGTTGATTCCTACTAATTTTGTTACAGTACAACAATTCAGTCGTTTTATATAAATTTTGTTATAGTTTGTTTGGTGAAATATGTGAAATTAGCTCGCACATTCTACTGTAGAGAGAACGGGGAATCCCATTTAAGATTGTAAAGTTGATACATAGTATATTCTATTATATGAATGAGACTTTGCCTTCAGCTTACGTTCAGGCGAGGCGAAGTCTAATAATTGATGTGTCCTATACAAGGTGTAACAAAATTAACTCTCTGTATTTTGAGGGATTGATCAGTATCGATAAACTCAATCGATACCTCTGAAAAGTAAAATTAATAATAAATTTTTCTCTAATTGTTTCATATTACGCTCATGTTGCACGCGCGTCAGCTCTTGAAAATTGCCTACAAAACACGTGCCGGTCATTGACCTCCAAATATCAGCTGTTCACTGCAACCAGCCGCAGGAGCAGGTCTGGCCAGCGTGGCAATAGTAGGCTAAACCCTCCCAGATTAATAGACGCCACAACAATAGGCCCCTAGATCCCGGCGGTCCCGCTATTCCCAGCCAAGGTAGCGGTTCGGGTAACGGCGGGACGGGGGGTGCGAAGAATCTCCGGGCTACGGGAGGCTACCGAAACCGGCGACTACTACTGGCAACGTACAATTGCAGTACACTTCCTCTGGATGGGTACCTTGCGGAACTAAAGGTAGAACTAGGTCGCATAAATTGGCATATATTTGGGTTGTCCGAGATCCGAAGACAGGGGGAGGAGACGACAACCACTGAGTCAGGCGACCTGTTCTACTTCAGAGAAGGTGAACAGTTCTCCCAGGGAGGTGTCGGTTTTCTGGTAAAAAAGGACGTCATTAGCAGCGTTATTGAAATCGGTAGTGTGTCGAACAGGGTAGCGTACCTTATCGTAAAAATCACGAACAGTCGTTTGCTGAAGGTGATACAGGTATATGCGCCGACCTCGCTTCACCCCGACGAAAGTGCCGAGGCCGTATATGAAGATATTGCTAAGGCAATGAATCACACCGCCAAGGCCACTTACAACGTTGTTATGGGGGACTTCAATGCTAAAGTGGGAATACAGGAACGCGGTGAGACGAAAATCGGACCTTATGGAGTGGGGTGCAGCAATCACAGGGGACAAATGCTAGTCAACTTCCTCGAGGCGCAGGGGCTCTTCTTAATGAATAGTTTCTTAAAGAAAAAACCCCACAGGAAGTGGACTTGGCAACGTCGGGACTCTGTGATAAGAAACGAGATAGACTTTTTGATAACGGACAGTAAGCACATATTTAGAGATGTCTCTGTGATCAACAAGTTTAAAACCGGAAGCGATCACAGACTTGTTCGAGGCTCTCTAAATATCATCATCAAAGCTGAAAGATTCCGAATGATACGGTCTACTCTCCGACCTACGCCACTCCAATTCACTCTATTGGAACTTCAAAATCGTTTTGCAACACTGGAAACCACAAACAGCATTGACGAGAAAACCGACACAGTGGTCAAAACATTACAGGAAGTGTCTCGAAAGTTCTTTCCCGGGAAACGCAAACAGTGAGAGTCCAAGCTCTCTCCTGAGACTCTCGAACTTATGAGAAAGAGACGTGAGAAGTCATCCACACCGTCGTCTTCGTC